>JARFJB010001851.1:3115000-3215000 GCA_036346205.1 Vesta saturnalis | reverse complement strand
GTGTGTGTGTGTGTGTGCTGTGTGTGTGTGTGTCTGTGTGTGTGTGTGTGTGTGTGTGTGTGTTGTGTGTGTGTGTGTGTGTGTGTCTGTGTGTGTCTGTGTGTGTCTCTGTGTGTCTCTGTGTGTGTCTGTGTGTGTCGGTGTGTATCTGTGCGTGTCTGTGCGTGTCTGTGCGTGTCTGTGCGTGTCTGTGTGTGTGTCTGTGTGTGTCTGTGTGTGTCTGTGTGTGTGTCTGTGTGTGTCTGTGTGTCTGTGTGTCTGCGCGCGCGCGTGCCTGCGTGCGTGTGCGTGCGTGTGTGTGTGTGTGAGTGGTAGTAAATAACTTCAATGGAAAGTGCAACAATTAACACACGCTGCAAAACTTAATTTGCTTGAAGGAATCAATAACAATTCTATTATTGCTGTTTCATGTTATAACGGTCGCCTTTTACTTATGTTTTCCAAGAACATCTATTAACACACGTTCTTAACCCTACCGAGATCATTATGACATACTTTCTCACGTCTAGACTTGTAGATTATGCTCCATTTTATTCTAGTTCATAAACTTTGCTTATACAGGTGTTTTTTATTTCTGTGGGAATTTTTTTTATTGAGTCACTACATCGTAACAAACTTTTAACTTAGGTCATGGAATTATCTTTTAAAAATAGAAATCGAAATATTTCTTCAAAATTCATTCAGATGTGTAAATATTTAGTAATATAGAAATTTGTCTTACATGGCTTACACAGGTCCGTGGTAGTATAACACAATTTCTAAATAAAAGATTACTGTAAAATCACTCTGAATTATAATTTAGGAGGTGTGTACTGTATCCAATTTCTACATGTTTTGCATGGTGAGCATCATTCGACAGTTTATAATAAACCCAATCAATTACGTATTCCTTAGCTGCTTATTCGTATACTCCTGATAAATCATCACTTTCTGTTGAAATGATGACCAGTCAGTGTTGTTAGAAGAATAACCCTCATCTTGTTTCTCTTCATTTTTATTACCACAACCATCCCTATTTTGACAGCACAAACAACACAATGTTAAATTATTAGTCATATTGTTACTGCAACTATGTGGGGTACCCATATATGACGTAGAATTTCTGCGTTTTGATCGTTCCAGAAATGATCTTATTGCTGCTTCCGTTATACTTAGATAACGAATGTCTTGCTCACAATTGACTAAACACTGTTTACACAATGACTCTGGTTTGGCGTTGTAGCACTACTACTATTAAACACAAAATGAGGTAATATACATTTAAAATTAACCGTTTCCATCTGTATATATTCACCATACTTAGTATTAATTACAGCCACATCTAGCACTTTATAATACTTAGATATCTCGTGGTCACACACGTTATTAAAGGGTTTGCTATGGGTGCTTTGATTTAACGCTGCTAATTCCATGTTTAATAATTACAGTTGCTAACTGACTGATTTCAACACACCATACCGCGGTTTATATAAGAAAAATGTTTCTGCAGTTACATGAGTCATTGATTAGGAATGCTTATTTTGCTAGAACCATTTAGACTTCCAAGAATTTGACCTTAGAAGCTCTCCCCCTCACGTTTCCACGAACTGATTCTTCAGATTTTGAAGGTGGAAGTTGAGTTGTTGAAAGAAAGAATAAGAGTTGACCCCGCGAGGATAGCCGAGCAATACCGAGCATGCACCAAGCCAGTCATTGATCAGGAATGACTATTTTGCTAGAACTGGTTAAATGTCCAAGAATTTGACTGACTCATTTTAGCCAATACAAGAACCATCTAACCTTGACCTACCTTTTAGCATAGACAACAACCCACTATTCTTCTTGTTTCCACGAACTGATTCTATTTTTAGATTTCTAAGAACCGAGCATGCGCAAAGCCAGTTACATGAGTCATTTATTAGGAATGCTTATATTGCTAGAACTGGTTAGATTTCCAAGAATTTGACCTTCAAGGGAGGCAGGTATTACTTCGGGCAGGGATAAATGTACGTTTTGTCAATCTGAACTTCGTTATTTAGGTTATGTTGTTAATGCTGATGAATTATCGATCGATCGGGATAAAGTTAGTGCCATCTTGAAGATTCCTATGCCCCACTGATGTGAAGGGCCTGATTAGTTTAACATGATGGCCGATCTTGACGAAACTTGGCCAAACGTGAAATGAGCTAAAGTCGATTTAGCGACAGTGAAAAAAGGTTATTACATAACCTTCTATACCTACCTACCTTCAGGTCGCTAAGAAAGCATGACTCGTAGTCGATTACTTTTACATAACCTGTTTGGACGTTATGTTTAATTTACGAAATGTAAGTACTGTTTTGAGCTTAAATTTGATTGCCTGTTTATCAGGCAACAACAGCATCAAGACGTTACTTTTAGGAATTGTCGCTAGTCTTTACTTTAGATTATAAATTCTGCTATGTCCATGACGAATCGAGCTGATGCCCCAAGGGGTAACCTTATTTTGCCTCTGATGTGATCTGCCTCTGCGGAAAATTCTTTCTTTTATTATTACGTTATCAAATTAAAAGTATCATTTAACGTCCATTTTTTATTTTTTCTAGATAGCACTACATATTTAACACCACAGTTTACATGGAATGCGTTTGTAAACTAATAGTTGGTATATAATATTTACACATGCCACTGGTTACAAGGTTGAACTTATTTGGAGACGTATGGCTTCAACTGCGCGAGGTTAATGCATGTCTGAAGTATTCTTATTTCATTGCTATAAATTTAATTTCTATGTAATCATTCTAAGGTATTTTAAACATATTACTCACCTAGAAGGAAAGTTATTGTAATCGGTACAAATATTCAATATTGAACTGAGACCGGATATGTCCGTTTTAAGGTCACCTGAGTCCAAAATGATTTTTAAAAATGTGTGTGTGTGTGTATGTGTATGTATGTATGTGTGCGTGAGTGCGTTTGTGTGAGGGGGTGTTTGCGCGTGCGTGCATGGGTTCTCAAGCGGTTTTATGAAATTTTCAAGTATATAACTGTCTGTAATACAAGATATACACCGATATGTACCTCAATTATAAACTTTTCTATACTGAGGTGCAGTATCATTTAAAAACTTAACTTCGAATGCACACGCCATCTCGCTGTGGTCCACAAGTAACCTACCGTTGTCCTACTAAAATGTATATACATTAGTTTTACTAAGGCTCTAGAAAGGTAAGTGAGAGCAACAGCCATTTTGGTAGTTGTTGACATCTCAGTCCATAGAAATACACGTAAAAGGTTTGTTCATTCCGTTTTTAATTACAACTTTGAATTGCGACTTAAACTATTTCTTTAAACGTAGAGGAACAAGTGAAATCCAAAATAATGGTACACAGTTGACTTTTTGAGATAGCCTGCCGAGTAATAATAGTATATTAAGAAACTAGTTTCATAAGAGACGCTTTTATAGCACGCGGTTGAAGTTTAGAAAACGAGCCGCGTAGCGGCGAGTTTTGTAAACAGCGAGTTGCGATAAAGCGTCTTATGAAACGTGTTCCTTATACTATTTTTTCTATTTTGCATGAAAATATGAGAATTATTGCATTTTAATTGTCAATATTACGAAGTTATCAATTTTGTTACTTTCACGTTTATGTTGGTAGAACTGGTAATTTTCAATTTTTGATTTAAAATTTGAAGTTTTTATTCGAATTTAACAGCTAAAGTGTTAGGATATGTTAAGTGTTTAAATTCACATTTATGAAATTGTGACAGTGTTACCTACCAATCCGATAACAATACAGTTTGCGTGTCGTAATGAGACACATTTCGATACGCAAATGAAATCACTCGCATACTTATCGTAATAAAAGCATTATGAACGCAAAATAGAGAATAGTATATTATACACTTAGGTTGAGAAGTGAGCCATTATTAACCGAGCCATTTTAAATCCCGAGGCGTGCAGTGCCGAAGGATTTAATGTGCTAGGTTTATGATGGCCTTTCAACCGAGGTGTATATAGAATTTTTTTTACTACTTGAAGATCAAAGTGTCAAAAATTGTTTTTTGATTGAATTAGATTTTGAATATGATTGTGTTATTTTCTATTCATTTTCAAAATATCAGGTAGACTGGGCATTATTTGTCAAACTGACAAAGACAAAGCAAACTGACAAAATGGCATGACATAATTCATTATTAATCAATAACGTTTTGTTTTCATGAAACAAAATGATCATTATTTACCTATCTGTTTTTTTATTTTCATTATTAACCTAGGGAGAGAAATATTACTTATCATTAAAGTAATGAGGTAAATAATGGTGATTTCTCAGGTTAGTAGTGAAAAAAAGTTTCATGAAAACTATATTTTTTATTGTAAAAATTTCAAGATTTAAGTACCTTGTTTCATCATAGTTTATGTATTTAAAATCTTTTTGCACGATTGAGCTTTTTCGTTTATCTATCATATCTGTTTCCAAGACAGTAGGATATATTTACTGATTACGAGGCCCAACTCGTCGGTAAGTATTTTACTTACCGACGTCTTGTACTTACTAACATAAAATTATTTCTGAACCTACTATATTTCACAACAATAAGAACAAAAAATTTGGACATTTCTATTTAAAACGTCACTTTTGACTTTTCGTTTATTTAGTAGAAATTAAATAATTACAATTGTGGTAAACTTATTACAATCGTGCAAAAACCAGTATCAGCATCACGAACATTAAGGGTTGTACTGGTCTCCGGTCAAATTGTAGGTTTCGCTATCGCTCAGCCTCCAAACATGGTCGTCGACCGGTAAACGTCCCTTACTGTTCTTGATACTCAATATACTATTTCATACGCATACATTTAAATCCGTTTTCGCTTAGCAGAAGCTGTTCCAAATACCTGTTTTAAAGATTTTGGGTTTTCCATAAATTTCTTTAAACAAAATGAACGTACACTGAAAAAGTCTTTAACGATCCTAGTTTTCAAACTGCAGCAAAAAGGTAAATTGATTTCTAAATTTTCAATCACAGTGTGGACTAAATCTTTATTGCCAGTTTTTAATATTTTGTTTTTGAATGTTTTAAAATAGTTATCGCAATTAAGAATTAAGCATACAGTTTCTACAACAAAATATCAATAAATTACAATTAAATGTTCTTATTTAACATCGAAATAAAGGGTGTATTGATGTGCCTTCCACTAGTCAAAAAATCAGTTAGACCTCAGTGGCGAAACTACAAAATTTTTCTGGGGGGGGGGCAGGCCCCACGGGCTCTTTTTGGGGAGGGGTGCGTATAAAAATTTTGTTGGGGCGTACACACCACTTTTTTATAGATGCATGCGCATGAAAACTACGTCAATCTTGTTTTCACTCTCGATTTTAAACAGTTTTGGTTTTCATCATCATGGTTTGTCATATACCTACTTTAAGTAATAGACTTTCTTGTTTTCACATTTTATTTAGGAAATATAACATATAAGTATGAATAAAAAAAACTTCAAACTAATTTTAGTTTTCTGTTTTATAAAACAGAGAGAACTTGTTCAGCCGACAATTTCTGCTTAACTAAAGCATTTTCGATACAGAGAAGTGATAAATTTGAAAATCTATCTTGTACCATTGTGGTTCTCAGCCATGTTTTTATCCGCCTCATAGCGGAGAAACTTCTTTCGCAACCAGCTGAACTGATTGGAAGGCCTACAGCAATTTGTAGTAATTTGTAAAGATTTAGAGTCAGATCCCCCTTCACTTGAACTTTTAGATTTTCCAACGTGATTTCAAGATTTTTATTTTTGAATAAATTTCGTATCACTAAAACTTCAGCTTGAAGTGTTGAGATTTCGATATTGAAGGCCCTCTGATAATTGGCGACGAACTCAAATGCTTGATCCAAATCTAGCTTCATAAAGGAATCAATCGATCTTGCAAGGGGAAGATTTTCAAATCGTTTTTTCATATTGCCAATCACGTTGTTCATGACGTGATAGTAAATGTTGACTTTTCAGTATTCGGGAGCTGTAGTTCCTGCAGGTATGTCGATCAGAGATGATTTACCCAGGGTTGAGTCAGATAGATATTCATTAAGCCTTTGTGGTTGCTTCCTTTTTTTGAAATCCTTAAAGGCTCCAAATAAATGTCTTGTTCTCCTGAGAATTTTTCTATTTCACTCCACAGGTCCTCAAATTTGTTCCTCTTCTCTTCAAAGCTACTTATAGTGCTATCTATGATATCACTAGCCTGACCTAGTGTGGCATCTTTTCTCTGAAAATATTTACTCAGTACATTTGCGACCATTAACAATGAATGGAAGACGAACAAACAAACGATAAATTGTGGCTTTATCATTGATGCATGTATTCCAAGTGCTTCTACAGAATTTTTGTCTCGCCCTTGTTCAATTTCCTCATCCAGAGCATTTCGAATTGCTTGGAAATTTTTCAAAAGGGATTTGCAATTTTCATATCGACAACTCCACCTGGTACTGCTAAGATTTCCCATTTCGCCCCCCGACTTTATACCTAGAGCATCACGGGCGTTTATGAGATGAGAGTGATGACCGGGTTGAGAAAAGTGGACGTATATTGCCTCCAGAGTGTTGAAAAATGCAGCTGCAGTAGACACCTTAGCACAACTGTCGACAATTACCAAGTTCATCCTGTGTGCCAAGCAATGAAAGTAAATGGCTTGTGGATGATCCTCCCTTATTTTGGCTTGCAGTCCTTGGTGTTTCCCAGACATAACACTGGCTCCATCATAAGATTGGCCAATTAATATGGCGTTATTCAACAAACTGCATTTACTTAGATACTTTTTAATAAGTATTTTTAAACTCTCGGCATCTCTAGAAGAAGAACAATCTACGAAACCAAGAAAACGTTCAACTTCCAAGCCTACGGTATATTTGATTACCACGGACAATTGTTCTTGTTTGTAGCACCTAGCTTCATCAACCATTATCGAAAAAAACCATATTGCCGCACTTCTTCTACAATCTTTTCAATAACAAGTTGAGATGCGATGTTTATTATTTCATTTTGTATTTTGGAACTGCAATAACTGATATGTCTGTCTAGATGAATCGAAAAATTCGTGTCATGTTTTGCCATAAGTTCACCCAACTCCAGAAAATTTCCTCGGTTAGTAGATGTTGCGTCTTCTCGGTGTCCTCGAAGTGGCAGCCCTTGACGTGTCAAGTATAAAATCATGTTGATTAATTTTATCATATAATCTCGGTTTTGTATTATCATTTCTTCATGTTGTATGGTTAGCTTCTTATGAACATCTCCGGTCTTCAAGGAATGCTTGTAGCCTACAGACCTTTGCATACAGTCACTGTGAGGCAAAGAGGTGTCATGTTTTTTCAGCGACTCACTTAGTTTCCTCCAATTACAGAACCCATTAATCGAAAACTTTTCATTTTGATCTCGAATATTTGCAGAATGCCGAAAATGTCTGCAGACAAAGCAGAACGCTTTATCTAACTTCACACTATATTCAAGCCACTGATAAGTATCAAATAATTGAGACGAAAACGATCTCCGTCTATCTCCAAATGAACTTTTTGGAAAAACAACCCTTGAGCCCCTTGGCTGCGAAGGACTACTATCGAGAGTTCCCAGATCTTGATCTTCTGGATCATTTCGTCCTCTTTGATTTGTTTCTGCAGATGTAAAAACATCGGATGTTTTGCTACCTTGCCCTTCTTCAGCGGCTTTATTTACATCTTCTCGTATGCCTCCACCAACATTTTCTATATTTGAAGTTGAAGATTGTGTTAAATCATAAGCTATCTCAATATTTGTTGTTGAGTCACATACTGGAGTAGACGTTTGCCTTGTCTCAGTCTCATCTTTGTCGGGTTGTTTGTGGCAGATTTGAAAACGATCGTATGTCTTTGAATTTCTTCATGTTCAAACCGCCCACAATCTGCAATCTGCAACGCAAATTTAAAACAAATTTATAAACACCGAAGCTAACTGCTCGGACACTGATGGGGAAACAAGTAACGTGAAAGAAAGTACAAATCAAAATCCTTTGCAGTTTTAACTTTAAACTATTATTATTAATTAGCTGAAACGTGTGATGCAATCTTTCCTTTTTTCACCCGTCAAAATTTTAACATCTTATAATACTCTAAACAAACATACAAATAAGTAAAATTACCTTAGTCCTTAGTTGTTTGTGCATTGGCCTTGGCAGTGGCTATTTGTTTGCTTTGATGTTTTATTTCACACAGCATTGTGCTGTCAGCACAGAAGACTCAGAACATGGAACACCGAACACAGGTTATATTGGCACTTGGCTCAAATAATAATAATAATAATAATATTACATAAAACATTAAACATAACTATAACAAGTACTAACCCCATGAATTCATCGTGCGTTGCAGCGTTGCTTATATAGGTACCGATGACGCAAGCAACCCTTCTCGAATCTTCTAGAAGTTCGATGACTAATAATTTACGTAAGCTGCTGTCTGCGTCTGCCGAGGCATCGTAATTATGATTCATACATCTAGATTGTTCGGAATAATGAGTCACCATTTCCGGTATGTTACACTATTTTTAAGTTTCAAGTCTCGCTTCCTTTATCAAAAGTTTTCTTTTAGAATGTTAATGTAAACTGTATGTAAACTAATCTAATCTACTAATCTTTGCGGCGTCTTTATGCTTGCTGGGTTTACTACATCGTGAAAGAGGAACTATACATGCTATTGTTTATGCATCAACACTCAACGCATATCAGTATCATGAACCAAAACAATCCCAAGAGCAGCACAGTCACAGTCAGCAGTCTACGCGCCGCGCCGCTTAGCTAAACAAATATTATTTCACCGATACAACTTATGCTCGAATGACGAATATTCTAATGTCCTTACATAATAAATAATAATTAATAATTGTACTTATCACTATATCACTATTACTACTCGTTTGTTAATCGCAATGGTTTAAGATTTAACGAATTAAGTTGTTAGATGGAATTTAAGATAAGAATGAAAAATGGGTAAGTGCTCCGTTTTTCTGGGGTGTGTCACGGCTTGCCTGGGGTGTGCCTGGCACACCTTGCACCCACCATAGTTTCGCCACTGCACCTAATTCAATTCATGTGGGACCGACAAACTGCCGGCAAAGACCGTTTCGTGGAGTTTTTAAAAGCAGCTGTTGAACTGTATCGGCCAAGTATTGATGTGCCTTCGACTAGTCACTGAATCAGTTAACTTAGTTATGTTAGGTCAGTTAGGTTAGTTAGTTTAATTAAATGTTGTTGGTGTTAAATAAATTTTATATAAATTTGCCGTTATGTGTGTTCTTTAATGAAATTTATGCAGGGGCTGCCGACTATGGTAGCCCCGAAATAAAAATGATTTATCTAACGGTCATGTATAACAACCTTAGGTTACTTATAATTTTTCGACAGGCTATCTCTCCACAAAAAGTCAACCGTGAACCACTATTTTGGATTCCCCTTGTACCTCTACGTTTGAAGAAATAGTTTAAGTCGCAATTCAAATTTGTAATTAAAAATGAAATGAAAAAATGAACAAACTTTTTACGTGTACTTCTATGGGATATGTCAAGATCTGCACCAAAATGGCGGTTGCGCTCACCTATCTCTACAGTACTTTAGTTTTACTAAGTGGTTTAGAAATGAGATCAATTTTTATGTAATATTTTTCATGACTTTGGAAATCATGTAGCTGATTACGGCAGATATGTAAACATGACTAGCTAATCAAAATTTTTCAAATTTGTGGAAATTTGCCACATTTTCTTCATTTTTTTCAAATGGAACACCCTACATTAAATTCTTCTGATGTTCAGCCCTTTCTATTTATCATTCCCTGCACCTAAATGCAATATTTGTTCAAATATTTGCAGCTTTTTATGTAAAACATTTTCATTGGTTTTTCAGGTGACTGTGGAAAGTATTTTTATTAAACGTTACACAATGTGCTTTTGTCCGCAGGTGAATTTTCACAAATACCACGAAAACGGCAATGTGTGATTTAAACAAATATTTCTCTTTTGAGTAAAACTAGAATTTAGATATCAAATTCTGAATGCATTCTATTACCTATACTTTAAAAAAAAGTTTTCCAGTTTTAATTTATCCGCACCCACAATCATACTTTTAAAAAATCATACACCTGTCTCATTAGATTTATTGGAAAAACACTTTAATGATCTCAATTACCGTTAACTTTTGCTGTTTCATTATATTTCAGAAAGTTTTGAATAACTGCTGAGAAGACGTTTATAGAAGTACTGTTTTTTCATAAAGAAGTCATTTTTCAGAGATCCACCCTAACAAATTTTCTTACTTTGCACTGAAAAGATTATTAGTGTGCTTGTCCAAAGGTATAAAATTAATTCACTGTATACTGACTTTACCAAAGCCTTTAAAACCATGAATACTCACAAATAGTACTAGTTTCTCATAGAATTAGTAATCAGGCTTTAACTGTTGATAATATTGAAGTCTTAGGTATAGTATTTTATAAGACTGTATCTTCTAAGTTTCACATTGTTGAACAATTATTAAGGTTCATAAAAAGCATATCAATGGACCTTCAAAATATTTCAATCTTGAGGTTACTGTACATTGACAATAAATTAATAATAATAGTATTAGTTGTTCAACGATATTAGTTTAGTGTGTTTTCACTTAAAAGTATATGGTTCACCAATCCAATTTCCTTAGTTATATTTAAATATGCAAATGAATGAATGTGTAGTTGCATACATTCTTAAATATCTTATTTCATAATAACAGTTTTTTGAACAAATTTCTTTAAGGATAGTACTCAGTAATAGAGCGATTGTTTAAAATAATTATTGTATATATTGATGGTAGAACTGTAACCTTTGTTGAATTTTCATGTACCATCTTTGTCTAAAAAGTAAAATTTAATCGACAAACTAAAAGAACAATTCACTCTAGACCTCGATAAACTCAATATTGTCAAAAATGTAAATCTTTACTTACGTAGATGAGTCATATTGTTATTGGATAAAAATATTTACAAAATATTCTTTTAAATTTATTTTCTACTACTTACAGTACAAACATTGAAATAAAATATACATTTCAAAAAGTATTATAATTATAATATACACTACAAATAATCTATAGTATGTATACGAAAAATAATTAGGTGTAACAATTATAAATAATATTAGCACTAACATACACAAATAAGGTAGTGTTAAAGTTTACAGCACCAACAAATTAGAAGACTAGTAGCAAACAGAATGGGTACATAAGTGTAAAAAGAATAAACATGTGTGTAACCTGTACTTATAACTAGTTTATAAACAAAAAAATAAAGAGGGACTGAATAGGCACTATTATTATACCAAAAAAATAAATAAATAAACAAGTTAAGGTAAAGTGTACAACATTTAACTATAGGTCAACTAGTTTTGCATCTTCTAATTTGTTCAAATATTATCAAATTAACTAATACATGTATATCCCAGAAAACATGTATAGGTATTATTATTACTATAATTACAGAATGGCACATACAACTTCTGTTAAATTTTAATAATATTACTTATTAAAAACATTAAATGACGATACCTTTTTATATGTACAAATATATACAGATGCACATTAGTAATAAAAGTCAAAATAAGATGGAACCATTATAATATTTGTACTTTTGCATTTTATCAATGCTATTTGGAAATATATTTCTAATCAGTACCTATTAAGAGATAATATAAAAATATTTCAAGAACTAAATGTATTTTGTAATTTGTGATGTATAGAACAGTAATTAGTTTCAAAAAACTAATGATAGATCCATTTTATTAAATATTACCGTTTACTAACAGTACGAGTGTACTGTCGTTATAAGCTATGTGTTATAACCGTTATCTTAATGTACACACATACAAGAGCAAACACAGTTTGTTTTATATGTTAAATGTTAGATTACTTTTATCACATATGTAGAGAGTTTTTCAACTTTGTCTTTGGGGATTTCAAATATTACAAGAGACAGCGAAAGTGTTAAATGAGGAAAGGAAGTTCAGAATTTTACACTGAACTGCATGGCCCACACTGGTCTTAAAAAATATTTATAAGAGGAATATCTATGAGGTACTACCAAAAAATTAAGAAAACATTCTTTTATAGAAATATAAAGATAATACAAGTGAAAATTTTTAAACATGCTTAAGCTATATTTGAATATAGAACAGAAAAACTTCTAGTCATCTGATGTTTTTGAGATGACGCAAACTTATCTTTTTTCAAATGTAACACCCGGCATGTTATTACACCATTAGAAAGATAAACTTTCCTTCAATTTAGTGTAGCACATCATAAGTTCACTTTTAAAAACAAAGTTACAACCATTACAACAATTAAATTATCCCATTGTTAATGCCATATGAATATGGTTGGCTGTTTAACAACTATTCTTAAAATGATGTGACCATAACGTAACCTTCTTATAGTTGTATCATGTTGCATTAGCAGAGTATATATGGAAAAAACCTGTTCAGTCAAGATACAGCTGTTTTGATGCTTATTCATTTCCTCTTATATTAGGTGTACAAAAAAATGTTTTATTTCTTACTTATACTCGATCAGTTTAAAAATTATCCATATCATTTTTATTGTGATAAAATGATAAATATTACCGCTGCTAATGACAATAGGCAATGTTGCCAAAACACATACATGTCAGATAAGACATTAATATTTAATTATTAACTTTAAAAGAATATCCCAAGATCGTCCGTGTGTCAAAAACATCAGTGAAGAATTTACGCACATCAGTTTTTAAATCAGTTAATAAATTTAATGTTTAAGGTTTATTGTTATTTAGATTCGTATAAAAAACTGTTGTAAAGAAAACTTACCTAAAAAATGTACCTATACTTATTATAAATTTGGTAGTTTTTCAGATATTAAAAAAATACTTTTTGATTATTTAGGCTTTATGTATTATTCTATAACAAGTTCAACGCCCTAAGTGTGATGATAAATGAGAACATTTTTAATTGGAAAATTGCCGAAGAGTTTTATAAACGGTTACAGTAGTACAAAAAACGTGAATTTAGGTTATAGAAACACGCTGTGAGATAAAGTTTAACTTTAGGCTATAGAGAACCACGAATTTAATTTTACAACTGGTGTATTGAACATGATCTGCTACTAATGAGCCAAGCATAAGTCATAAAACAACCGAATATGCTTAATTCCATGAAAAACCTGATTTTTACAAAAAATTCAAATTTGGTAAAATTTGTACCTACACTCTACAATAAAAATAGCACATGTTGAGATTTGCCAACAAATTTGTAGCATATATAGTTTTATTATGCCGATTATCCTTGAATGTTTCTAAACCTAGATTACTAAGCACTTGCATTTATTCATTCTGTTATACATTGTGGTGTATTAATCTGTAACAATTTTATTTCAGTTGTTTCTGCTCTCTACAGGAGATGTATAAGTGATTCTCTAAAGTGCACTGAAACGACTCATCTTCCCTAGAAAACGTTAGCATATTAATATGTGCATATATTCTTTATGCAAAAGATACAAAGATAACTATAGCAAAATAATGTCGGTTATTAAAATGACCACTAATAAAACAAAATTAAAGCATGTGCTTTTAACATAACTTATTTGTTTCGCTTATGATTCTATCTTGTTCGATTTTTTGGAATTGTTGGTTGTCTTATACATTATTTCACAGCACAGTAAAATGAATACACATAATTCATACAACAGGATTCAGGATAAAATATTAAGTATTATCATTTTCTGGAATTAGTTGTTACATTTGTTATTGTGGTTTGTGCAATTGCTATAATGAACACTTTTGGTCATCTGAGAATGCTCATTTGTCAGTGAAAGATTTGGATTTAATGTACGTTGTGGCAGTTTGGGTCCATTTATTTATGATGTTTAAATTGAACTGTATCTTTTATAGTTTTCGAAATCCTCACAGAAAGTGAAACACTCACCCAATATGTCATTTCGTTTTAGAATGTTGTTAAAAAATAAATGACCAAGCATGTATTTCGAAAATAAATTAAGATATATTACTAAGATCTTAACATATTGAAGTAGTTTTACTAAAATAGTACATTTCAAAAATTGAAATTTTACACTGAACTTTTTAAATGATTTTGTTAAAAAGAATTGAATTATTACTAAATCGATGCATTTTCTACATACTATAAATACTTTCTGGTCTCGTTTAACACCATACCTAATAGGTTACTTATGGCTGAAATGTTCACTTTAACCACAGATTTGCTTCATATGTTACTTGTGCATTGAGAACAATGTAACTGCAGTTCATAATATGGTACTATCCCTGAAGTATATTATAACTGGAATACTATCCAAATGTTACACTTCATAATCAAGTACTTAGAGCAGAGACAAACTGCACTTTTCTACTTCACTAATGAGCCTGATTTATCAACAAATCTGAATAATTAGGCAGGCTGTAATGAACTTTGATTAACAACAAAATTCAATAAAGTGTCAAAACAGCTACGATTAGGCTAGAAAGTATCGTTATCATCTCTAAAACAGCTTACGTTATATATAGATGTTACTTTTTAAAATGGATAATTTCTTAATTGTTCATTTCTATACCCGTATGCTACACACTATTTACCACTTATTGCATAAGTAGAGATAAATATATTTTTCCTACGATCATGAACGAAAGTGATTCACACTGCACAATTAACTGTACAGAAAATAATACTTTCACACACTAGTGAGTACCAGTACCATAGTGATGTCAAATTATTTGACTTTTATGATTTTACAAGTTTAAATATTCAGGAAACTGTCTTTAAATTCATAATAATTACGACCTACACTATTTGTTAGGGGATGATTATGATTCCTTAATAAAAAACTTGATGTATTAGATTAAAGTATATTTCGTAATTGTTTAATTTGTGATCAATAAAACATTAAGGAGACTGTCATTTTTCATGGTCGTAGGAAAAATAGTGTACATTAAGCTCGCACGAAAGTGTCTATTTTGCACTCGTGGGATTCTCACACTAGAGCTGGCGCCCTCGTGTGAAAATTCTCGCTTGTGCCTTATAGGAAAAATAGTGTACATTAAGCTCGCACGAAAGTGTCTATTTTGCACTCGTGGGATTCCCACACTAGGGCTGGCGCCCTCGTGTGAAAATTCCCGCTTGTGCCTTATAGGAAAAATAGTCTACATTAAGCTCGCACGAAGTGTCTATTTTGCACTCGTGGGATTCTCACACTAGGGCTGGCGCCCTCGTGTGAAAATTCCCGCTTGTGCCTTATCTACCATTTTCGTAGCTCGTTATGTAATATACTATAAACGTAGTCAGAGAAAGCCAGACAGTTATCCCATGCATTCTCTATGTTTTTCTAATGGATATTAGGTTGGAATTCAACAGCTAATTATGGTATGTGTTGATATTTCAGTTAGAATACACTCCAGTGGGTGCTATAAACCATTCACGATGTCTCCGAACTCCAGCAGGCAATAGTAAAATGTTTGTGTTTGCAATGATTATTTAAAAAGTTAGGTTAATGGAATTTGTCATTTTAAAGGGACAGTTTAGTTCCAGTTTCACAATCTTAAGAAATGATTAAAATGTACAATAAATCTAATATTTCCAATAGTTGTTAGCCTTGGACATAGTATTAAAAATATAATACAAATGTGTTAACAATACTTTTATATAGACAAACTTATAAATTGTAAGAATTTAACAAAAACATTAAACCAAGTGAGTGCATTTTTGAAAAAGTTTTAAACTTTATTTTCATTGGTTCAAAATTAAAACGATGTAAAGAACAATGGAACACAAGTTACTCATGTCAATGGTTGAAGAAAAATGTATTCGTAATAATTTGTAATAAAAAACATAAGGTGTATAAAAAATTGGCCCGACTTACACCTTGAGGTGCAATCCTTAACATGTATTTCCTATGGCATTAAAAATTATGTAAATTTAAATCCATTTTTATGCAACTTGGTTATTTTAAATGGGATTACATTTTTTTGTTTTATTTCATATTTACACAAAAATTCTAAAAATTTTGATTGCATAACACACACTTTGGGATTTGGAAAATTGAGGAAGTTATTTTTCTCAAGCAGAATGCCAAATTTTAGTAGACTGTTCGATATGTCGATTTCCCTATACCAAACTTTAACCTATTCTTAGTTATTGTATATTTTTTAATAAGACAGTTTCATGGCAGTTCGAGGATAAAATCGGCTGGGAAAAACAAATAGACTAACCATAAATAAAAAAAATTGCGTATTTGTAGTAATCATATGCTTAACGTTAATAAATTATCTAATTACACATAGGTTATAACAGTAAACAAATGTAATACATAATGGAATACATTTTTTCATGCTTATATATAAAATCCTTAATGATCCATTTATTTATAGTCTACTTTTTAGGTTAGTGCAAATTGATAACATGATAAAACCTATCAATACCTATTGTACACACTAAGCATCAAAAATGTTTATTCTTTATGAGAAATGGTGCTTTTTAAAATCTCTACCCTTACAGTGTGAAACAGCATTTAATTTTTTGTATTAACTCCATTTATGCTTTAATGTATTAATTTTAAAAGAAAATTAATTATGACTAATCACCGACATATACAAAAGTCAAACATAAAAATATGCATTAAACATACTTACACAAGATTCTATACATTTAAATATTACTTTATGCATAAATAATTGTAAAGCACAGAACAAAATCAGAGGAATTGATTGTCCACAGCCAAAAATAATAAGTGTATATATTACCTATGCCATTATTCAAACAATTCTGAAGCGATTTTTGTGTTTATTAATTTGAATGAACAGTGAGTACTCAAATTTGGACAAACTACTTGAAAATCTGTTTGTTATTTCTGGAGGATATAAAAAAAAAATCTGTTATTAGTTATTTTCATACAATGTTATAATGTGAACAATCATTTAGTAATAAGATATTTCATATGATCAAACTAATTTAGCAAACAATATTAAAAACATCCAAATAATAATAATATTGATGACCAACTGCTATATTCTGTATCATTAAATTTTACGTTTTAAGATTATCAGTGTATTGGGTTGTCCAATTTGATGATAAACACTCCTCTATGTAAAATTAAAATTTTTGCAGATGCAGGATATTACGGTTAGGCCATCAATACAGGGAAATTATACATAAAATGTTTTATCCAACAGTCTAATAAAATATTGGGAATTACATTTGAAAAAAAGTTTTTTGCATTTTCCTAAACCCCAAAGTCAAATATCAAAATATTGAGATTATACCATTTCATGTGGCGAAGGGGTGGTTGTGCAGGGATCTATATGGATCATCTTAAACAATTTTGGCTGAGCGTAATCCGATTACGATCTCGTTTTACAGAAGTACAGAGGAGTAGGTACTGTTTTTCAATATCTCAATTTGTACATTGTGAATAACAATTTTTTACAACTGCAATTCCGTCCGAAATAGATGTAATTAATGTTAATTAATTATTAAGATTAATTAATTTTAATATTAATAATATTTATAATAGTAGGTAATTAATATTTGACTATGAAGCAAGTAAATATGTTCTATGCCCAACTTTCTAATCGCATAACGCGCTATTTAATGTACTCTTAACAAATTTGTTTACTCGATTTCTACAAAAGAATGTATTATTAACAAAGGCACTAACATACATAGAAACAAAATGCTGCAATTATGCAATTGCAATTGAAAATGATTATTTAGAAAATGAGAATGTACTTGGCATTACAGTTGAACCGCTCATTACAAACAATGGCGAAAGTAGCAGCAGTGACAGTGACGATAGTTTTAGTGAAGACGAGTGATTAATTAGGTACCTATTGAAGTGAATTATTTGGTACGATATTTATTTTTAAATATTATTTTTATACCTTTCTTACATAGTAATTTATTTTATAGCTATGTTATATTAATGTATACATAAATAACGGAATAAAATGTCTTATTCAACATTCTAAATTGTCAATTTACAAAAAAATTGTATTGTTTTTGCGTACGCCACTGAAATAGTAGCACTCAAGGGCGGAGTTACCGGTGAAAAGTGGCCGCGTCGTCTGTGCGTTCATTATCAGGCAGACTGACATAAGCTCTATCACTACATTTAAAAAAAAATTCCACATTCATAAAAAAGCCTAAATCTTTTGCAACATGTAACTCTTACAATTAACTATTAAATAAAAATTCACTTTTATATGAAAGCCAAAGTCAAAAGTTTTATTGGATATAAGTAGTGTTGGCAAATGACCAGTAATTTAAAACTTAGAAAGAGACCGACCAAAGTTGACTAGTCATTTATCGTCACTTTTGCAGTAATTTATAGTCAAAAATTATCACTTAAATATGTTTGTTTTTTCAAATGCTTCAAAATATTACCAAATACATTGGTCATTACAGCACATATCGAAAAATCATAAAATAAAGGTTGACCACACAAAGACCAAAATTAACATGTACGTTACCTAAAAAAAAAGTAGTATAGATATTATATACAATGATGATGTACTAGTGGCGGCTCCTGGTAATTATTCTTAATGGGCTCTTAAAATGGGCGTTAAAGTACGAAGGACGAAATTACTGATACACATAAAAACAAATCCTTAGGCACGTGAACGCGCCATTTAATAAATTCGTGCGTAGCGTCTGACAAGTACAAATGAAATAAAATGCGAGATAGAAATAAATAAATATAACTTATTTAATAACATGTTAATTCATCTTTATCCAAGTCACTACCTTCGCAAAGTATGAAGAAAAAAAATAAAGAAAATCAATCGATTATTAAACCGTTTTTATTCAACTATGAAAGCGAATTTTAACCACCCATTTTTTAAGTTGCTCTTGAATAACTTACTTGCAATACTGTTTTTGGTTTATCTTGTCAATATATTCAAACCTACTTTTGGTAGAAAAGATTTATTTGAAATCGAATATCTCATAAATTCCGACATGATATAGGTATGTAAACAAAAAATTGTTTAATTTCTTTCGTTTTTATAATTTTATTCAAGAAAATTTTGTTTAACGGTATTTATTATTAGATTACGAAAACTGTATCACATATCGTGTTTGTGTACAACTGAGACATCAACAAATATTGTAATTATTGCCTAGAATAAAAATGGAGTAATGGCGATGACTATTAACCAAGAATAGACCCAGCATTCCTTATCATTTTATAAGGAATTGTTTGGCTGTAACATAACGCTAAGGCAAAGGGGAAAAGGGAGAAGAGCATTCTGGCAGCGACATAGGCGTACATAACGTCAATGTAACCAAACAATAAACAATTAAATACAAAGCTCAACAAACAATTAAATACAAAGCTCAATAAACAATTAAAAATAACGCTATCGTGTATTTTTTTATTAAGTTGAAGTAAAATATGAAACAGTATTTGCGCTTCAGGTTAATAAGCACACAAAATATGAACTTTCTAATTTTTGCTTACTAGGGGTCTTTGCAAATACTTCTATGGTTTGTTTACTTACCGATGAAATGTTAGGTTACAATTTAAATAGTCCATTTTTTTACATATGACCATTATAAAACTTGAGTTATACAAAAAATAACATATAATAACGTTGCACTTATATAAACGTTCGAAAAAACACTGCAATAATAATCAAAACAATCGTCAGAATCAGATGTTATCAAGTATGGAGCCAGCCATCTTCTGGCAGTTTGCAGTTTTGTTGGGACACATAGAATTGTAAACCAATAGGTCTATTCTTGATCATATTCTATCAATAAAATTGTTTAACCATATTCCACTTTACCTTAGGCCCTTACCGTATAATAAGTTTAAGCAACATATGAAACTAATTTTGGTTAGTAAGGCATTCTATGCATATGAGTGTCTCGAAATATAAATTTAGAATTAATACAATTAAAATTAGTATACATGTAATTACATTTAATTCATTGTTCTTTGCTTGACAAGTGTAAGTAGTTTCTTTTGGTACAGCACAATATTATTATTATTAATACTCATTGAGTAATGATAATGGTGGTATTATTATATTGTTATTGAACAACTATTTATTGATTCAAACTATTTAATAATTATTTAATCACATAAACATCATGTAAATATTCCTTGCTACTTGTTCTGTAATAGCACTTGCTTATTAAACGAACGAAGTGAGATATTGGCTAACTGCACCTTCACATTGTAAGTTCAGTACTGAAGCTCAGACCATTTGAGTCGCCCGGACAACGTAAAATCACATTACTCGCGATTCGGTACGACTTCGGACGAATTCACATTTCTCCGTTTAAATTTAATAGTAGTATGTTGCGGCTCAGATTTTAAGACCCCATTTTTGTTAAAAAAGTGTCTAGGATGAATACATAAAATACCATTTGTTGTAAATGTAATAAGTATTAGTATTATTGTTAGTATTTATTCCATTTTATTATGATTTATTTTTAAACATGTGTAAAACTTGTTTCTGGTTCTGGTTGGAGCTTGAGCCTTTTAGCACTGAGGTGTACTCAACTATCATTAGGTATACATTGATATTAAAATTACAAAATATCACTTCTAGTTTCTGTCTCCATTTCAACATTTGTTTTTCTCGTTAATTTAATTTCTTTAGTTTGATATTACACTATTCTTCAAACTTTTAATACAAGCAAACAAACTATAAGAAGCATAAATATGAAAAGTTAAGCACTAGGACATTGAGGTCTGAGCAGTGGTCAGTCATTGACAAAAAGTTTAAAAAAATGACTAGTCATTTTTGAAAGCGTCCTGTCATCCTTGTTCAGTTATCGTTAGTGATTGCCAATACTAGATATAAATATAAAAAATAAGAAATGGGTCATCACATTTAAAATGACAAAGTTGCTATCGCATTCTGAAAAACCAGGAAACGAGGCCATTTTAAACATTTTCTTGTAATAAATCATATAGTAAATATATATACATGTACTAGAATATTCAGCTCAAAACCTCTCATGATTCTGTATAATCGTCTAATAAGCTAAAACGCGAGACATCCTGTATATAATGAATGATACAGAATCCAGATTAATACAAAATTATACTGTTCTGTGCTGATTTTATAGAATACTTTGTACTTCGACTTATTTGACTTAGGTAATTTTAAACAAATGAGAAATAGTACTGTGTTTACAAAAACTCTTTCTATACAAAAAAAAATACTTAAGATTTTCATGATATAATGAACGTTAAATTTTTTGTATTTTTATTTCAACTAGGAGCCATGCAATGCATAAATGAAAATTAATAGGTTTTTGGTATCTATACCTAACAAGAGTTTATACATCAATACATTACAATAAAAGTTAACATGCCAAATGCCGCAATAAAGGTGCTTTTTATTGTTTTTATTATTTACTACAAAAATGTTTAATGGTCGCTTTAATATAATTTTTTGCATAAACTATACTTCTCCATGATTTCTTGATCATTGTATTATAGAAAGAGTAATGTAAAATGTTTTCATTTTATTAGCTTTCAAACCCAAATGATATTAGTGTCTTAAAGGTACTGCTAATGGAATCAGTGTATCGTGGCCAAAAACATGAAAACAAACTAAATTATAGGTATATGAAATAGTTTAGCAATAAGTGACATTGAAATGTAACGGAACATAATCAAAATGTTTTTTTCTTCCTAATCAACATTCGTACTTTCTTAAACAAATGATATGTCGGCGAAAGCAAACCAAATAACATAAAGTGTGAATACCTCCCAACCGGATAGTTGCTAGTCTACAGTATAAAAAGAGAAAATCACACTCAATTATTACAAGTTACTTGTTATATGATTGCACCACTGTGACCCTATAATCTAAATGCTCACAATAAATTAGGGCAGTCAACATGTTAATGTAAATCACATAGCAAAATAATAACAATAAAATTATGTTTAATAGACACATTACTATAACACTAAGTCATATTTACATTAGAAAGTACTAAGTACTCTAAAAACAAATCAAAAATAATTAATTGCGAGTATAATAATTTATGCCATATAATGACTTATTTCATTTGATCTACAAATATAATCTTAAATAAAATATCTCAAATCTATTAAAAATAAAATCTTTGTAATTTACTTAATACTATGAGATTTTAAACAACCTACACACAAACCTTCGATCATGTAACCAGTGATTCTTGTTTAGCTGCCATTTTAGCTGTAAGTAAAAAAGAACCTATTTAATGAAACAAAAGGAAAGGTACACAAGTTAGTTTGAGATGTGTTTATTTTGCTTACTATCTAAAATGTGTTTTATAACTATAATGCAACATTATTTTCTTACTCAGCAGATCATTATTAACAAAGGTTTCCAAAAATAAACCAAATTAAAAAATTGAGGTTCCATTTAAAAATATGTCCATGTAGTTATTACTAAAACAAATTTAATTTTCACAAATGGGGAATGTTTTTTGAAAATGTTACAAATATAACTATTTAGTTAAGAGTGTGATGCGAATTAGTATAATTAAACCTACCTTCTCGTTCTCTTCTACGTAATTTCTTTCTTCTCCTTTCAACCGCAGCTAATTCTGCTTTAACATCGGCATATGTTTTTCGTATCTCCTGTAATTTTTGTTGCAAAATTGCTATCCTTTGTGCACTATCCAAACTGGGATCTATTAATTAATTATTTTAATTATGAATTAAGTACATGATAGGAAACTAACCTAAATCAACGTAAAAATTGTACTTTGAAGGTTTTGGTGAACGTGTAAGTCTTGCATCAATACTAATAGCGGAAGATAAAGGTAAATTTCCTGGCATTGAATGTTCTGAAGTATCATCACTGTCGCTATTATGTCGAGATCGATTTGCAGCTTTTCTACCTCTTTTTATTGGTGCATCATCTAAACCTTTACAAGACCTTCTCCTTTTTCTACATGGTGACGGACTAACATTATCCAAAGTTTTTTTACTGGAGCTACTTATATCAGGGTTTAATAACGTATCCATGCTGCCATCTTCGCTAAATGGTGAAATTTTATTGGAAGAACATCTTTGTTGAATATTAAAATCACCTTCTCCATCACCTGATTTGTAACTCTCATTATCACCTGTATTAGACAAATCTCCTGGATCACTGAAAAAAGACCACTTTTAATTATAATCATACTACTACACAATTTTATAGGTTAAATTATGTTAAATAACCACCCATGTTATAGTAACATGTGTATTGGTAGGGGCATGTTAGACCAGATGTAATAATGTTACTTCAGAATCATTGTCAAATTTGTTTTTTTTTTTTGGTTATGGGTCAGATATACATATATTATAATTTTAGAAATAATTTATTTCAGATGGAAATTATAATATTATAATGTGCCCTGAAACGAAGTAAAGGAACAAATCAACATGTTTGGCAGATTACAGTGGCCTTGGGTTGTTTTATGATAAAAAATATAAAACTGAAGTAATATTGATTAGATATGTCATAATAAAAATAATTAATACTAATTAAAAGTTGGGAAGGAACGAGGATATTATTTATTTGTAATATAATTTTTAAGTTTTTAATAAAACATTGCAAATTGTCATTTGTTTGTCTGCAAAACCCATGTACACGCCTATGATCTTTACTTTAGTACTCAATAACAGGTACGTCCCATTGTTAAAGGATTAGCAGCTATTGATAAATAACTAATGTTGTAATGCTATAGTATGAAAGCGGTATATCCTAAAACTCGTTTAAGAAATCTATTAGGTACTTAATACAAAATCGCGTACCGCTTATATGTAAAATAAATGAAGTATTTTAATTTATTCCGTCGCTTCGTTTCTGGACACACTTTAGTTGTAAGGATTTTCCCTTAAACTTAATGATTGCTGGTAAAAGAGAGTATATGTTGTAGCACATAGATATCCTACATGCGTTAACATTTCTGGTGAAAGTTTATCTTATTTTTAAATACGTTAGTATTTATAACTGCTTTGTAGTGCTCTTTGATAAATTCTAAGAAATCAATATTTTGAAGCAGAAAATGATAGATTACATATTTTTACCAGAAGCCTAGCAATTTGAAATTTTGCGAGCCTAGTACCAATTCATACACATTATACGTATGACAGGGATCACACCGTATGTACACATTTGAATGTAAAACACCATTTTTTAAACGCTGCGTCTCCTCTCAATATAGTAAATGCTATGGTTATGTGTATATCTTTGTCTTATTGATAATGACATACTTTAAAATTGCATAAAATCTTTCCACGCCCTCTGTGAGTCATGGTCCAGAAGTAAACCACCGTTGTAATAAAGTGCATTTCACGAATAATTAGACCTCTATAATATGGCTGCCATTCCACTATGAACAACATCCAATTATAAAATAACTAAAATGCTACAAGTGTAACATTGTAATGAAAGGGATATTTCAGTTGGCTACTCTGAATCGCATTTTCCATCCTTTCCTACAACATTATAATAGCAAAAGACAAATATAATAACAAATACGACCTTCAAACGTCTTAAAATATTATTTGCCAACTCAGTAGCGTATCACGTGGAGAGGTAACTTAGGTTAGTAAAATTGAAAATTTTTCAATTAAATTAATTATTGTAAGAAATAAACATCGTTAAAATAAAAGAATGTTCCAAACAAATATCATTATTGTTAAGAATTTCTGAAAATTTACCATTACTAATTCGTAATTAATGTTGAAACTGCAAATTACTCCATTAGCATAATGTGAATTAGAAATCATTAATGACCACTTGCTTTGCTTATAAATGTGGAATCAATTTTCCATTATCCTGTAAACAATAATTTGTAACGGTTGTAGTGATTGTGTAGTTTTTATACTAAAATGGAAGAAAGTTTTGTTTTAACTGAAGACGAGAACTTTATTGAAAATTTGCACGGTTATAGTGCAACTTCGGTAAGATTATACAATATTTTCTTAATTGTCATATTTTAACTGTTATTATTACAGCGTAGATCGTATGTATATATATATATATATATATATATATATATATATATATATATATATATATATATATGAGTGAATAGACAATTTATTTTAAATGTTTATAATTCTGCGATTTTTAATTACGCAATAATTATTAATAAAAAAATAATTTACTACATACTTGTTCATTTTTTTTAAATTTATATTAAAATAGTTAAAACAGTATATAATAATAATAATACTAGGTGAGCGTGGTAAAGGCGAATTTATTAATAATAAGAAAATGTCAACTTTCACCATTAATATAATACTTATTTTTGGGATTTTAATGGTGTATTTTAATTATAATCTAAACGTTTCGATATTACGTTATCTTCGTCAGTAGTAATGTTTGTTAAAAATTGTTAAAGATGTAGTAAACAATTTTTAACAAACATTACTACTGACGAAGATAACTGTGTTATCGAAACGTTTAGATTGTATAATTTAAAGTACACCATTAAAAAATCCCAAAAAAGATAAGTATTTTATTATTAATAATAAATTTATTCAAATAAGTTTTTCACTTTCTTTTATATGATAAAAGGTACTACGCCAATCAGTGCTCCCGCGCTTTATTTGGTGACAAATTTAAATGGCGGCCATATTGCAGAGGTCTAATTACTCGTGAAATGCACTATACATAAACACAATAAACCATAAAGATAATTGCGGATTGATTGGCAGTTTTATCTTTTTGATATTGGCCATTCTGTATATTTTAAGTACATGTATGTTTCATGATGGCAACCATTCCCATAAAAAATATAACCTAAAATAAACCTAAACCTCAAATAACCTATGGTGTTCACTTTAGTGCAGAGCATACACCTACCGCTACGTGTTTGGTGCAGGCATTATACAGGGTTAGGAAAAAGTATCGGAACGCTTAAATATCTACAAAATCGTTAAAGTTACGATTACAAAATTCAGCATTTGGGGGTTTCGGGGCATGCAGGATTGGAAAATGATATCGGCACTGTTGCCAGATTTCCTAATTTTGCGCTACACGTAGTCATTTTGTTTTCTTAAATAGAATGCCCTATTTATTTTTATTGCAATCAATTGGGCGTCTCAAACTTATTAAGATCTCAAATTTTCAAAATTTTATCTCTACTAGTTGCCGAGATAAGACAACACCGCGTTTTCAGTAACAAGTACCGAAACGCTTTTGGGGTTGCCTAGGCATGCCGTATTGGAAAATGATATCGGCACTGTTGCCAGATTTTCCAGTCCTGTGCTACACATAGTCTTTTTGTTATCTTAAATGGAATGTCCCATTTATTTTTATTGAAATAAATGACTTGAGTTATGAAGGTTATTTTTTTATTTGTGATTGGCCACTTTCCCTTGCACTTACTAATAACTAATAATAATAATGCTAAGATAAGACGGAGATTAAAAGCCAATGGATAAAAACAACAATAACTTAATTAATTAATTAACAATAGAATTAATAATTAACGACACTAACTTTTAATTAAATGCTCCATTATTTGCCAGACAGTATCCAAGTCGATCACAAAATTCTCGCAATGTGTTGCTCAACATATCCGGTGTTGTAAGTACAATTTCGATGCGGATTTTTTCGCAGAGTTCGTTCAAATTGTCTGGACGATTTCTGTAGACACGGTTCTTCAAATGACCCCACAAGAAGAAGTCCATTGGAGTCATATCAGGTGATCAAGGTGGCCATTCTGATGATCAGCCTTCCTGGGAATTGGTTGTTTAGAAATTGCATGGCTTCTCTTGAATAATGGGCGGAGCACCATCATGTTGGTACCATATTTCACCTATATTTCTATTTTGTTGAATGGCAGGAGCTATACTTTCTCTAAGGAGCTCCAAATACTTTCGCCCTGTTAATGTACCTTCTATGAAAAAAGGTCCGATAATATTGTTTCCCAATATTCCCGCCAAGACGTTAACTTTCTTAGGATATTGGGTATGAAGTTCTTCCATCCAATGGGGGTTATCTCTAGACCAAATTCGGCAATTGTCTATTAACTTGGTCGTTTAAGCAAAAAGTAGCTTCGTCACTGAATACAATTTTGTGCGCAAAATAAGGATCTTGGTTGATATTTTCCATCATGATTTCGGCGAATTCATTGCGGCGGTCAGGATCATCCTCTAAAAGCTCTTGAGTGTAATGGATCTTGTACGGCTTTAATTTATTTTCCTTCAAAATATCCCTTACAGATTTCGGTATTTATAGCTAACTGGTTGGTGCTTACTTTTGGATTTTCCTCCATTTGTAATAAAACGTTTAATTTATTTTCACCACTTGTAGCAGTTCTTGGGCGTCCGGTTTTAGGTAAACATTTTATGGGCCCTGTTTCCTCGTAACGTCGACAAGTTCTGTGTACGGTAGACTTTTTAATGGGTTTATTAGGATAACGATCATTAAACAAATTGCAGACTTCTTGATATGTCCTTGTTTTATTTCCATATCCACGAAAAATCAAAATATCAATACGTTGGGTTTCTGATAGAACAAAAGCCATAATCAAATTATAATTTTGTAATCGATGCAATATTCAGCGGCTTAACTGACAATGATGTGTTTAATTTGTCATTGTTGTAACATGGGGACGGCTAGAGTGTTGAAAACAATTGAAGCAGTGCTTACTTATTCCTAGGGTATTCATATTTTCGGGCATCTCAGATAAATTTAATGCATGCTCATTCTAAAATAAGTAACTCTCCCATAATATTTCTCACTAGTATCTAATAGTATAAACAGAATTTTGAGAATTTGGGATTTTCCATTTAAGATAATAGAAAGACTAAGTATTGAGATCTTAATAAGTTTGAGACGCCCAATTTATTGCAATAAAAATAAATAGAGCATTCTATTTAAGAAAACAAAATGACTACGTGTAGCGCAAAACTGGGAAATCTCGCAACAGTGCCGATATCATTTTCTAATTCCGCATGCCTAGGAACCCCCAAATGCCGTATTTTGTAATCGTAACTTTAGCGGTTTTGCAGATATTCAAGCGTTCCGGTACTTTTTACTGAAAATACGATGTCGTCATATCTCAGCAACTAGTATATCTAAAAGTTTGAAAATTTGAGATCTTACTAAGTTTGAGACGCCCAATTGACTGCAATAAAAACAAATAGGGTATTCTATTTAAGATAACAAAACGACTACGTGTATCTCAAAATTGGGAAATCTGGCAACAGTGCCGATATCATTTTTCAATTCCGCGCGCCCCGAAACCCCCAAATGCCGAATTTTGTAATCGTAACTTTCGTGATTTTGTAGATATTTAAGCGTTCCGGTACTTTTTCCTAACCCTGTATGTCTGCTCTTTAGTGTTTTACATTTCATGTTTTCTATTTCATTTGACTGAGTTCTCCTCTTTTTTATTAGCACAGTTTAAACAAGTGACACATTTACTTAAATAAATGGATAAGCGAGATTAAGCATTTCGTTTTTTACTATTCATTTCATGGCAATTTGGATTACATAAAAGAATAAATAACAGATATTTACATAACAGTCCGAAAAATGTTGAATTACTGGCAAGGGGCCATATTGAGATATGAGGCACTTTGTGCTGAGTATTTCAAGGCTTCCAGTCAAGCGAAACATTTTACCGACGAGTTCATGTATATTATTTTTTCTGAAATCGTCAATTATCGTAAAAATTTATTGTAAAACTTTTAAGGATAAGGATATTTTATAAATATCTAGTAGTGCGCTTCACTACTGCTCTGGTTACTAAGGTGACAGAAACAATCAAATTTTAATGTTAAAAATCAAAATTGAAATCTTGACAGCTCTTTTCACGAGAAGTCCAGAAAATTAAAAATTCCTGCTCTAAAATGTTTGAGTAATTGGTCAAAAACAGACGATTTCAGACCAAATTCATGTTATCTACATTGTGGTTATGAAAATAGGTATTGTGGGTGGCTTTGTATTATTGATTTTGGTTTCTCTCAATTGAATTAAAAACTGAAAATATTCATTATGTTATAAACTTAAAATTGAACAAAAAACAATGTTTAAGATTCGTTAAACCAATGAAACAAAATTAAATGTTATCTTACTGAAACAATGTGCCAAATTGAATGCACAAATTTGTAACTTAAACAAGGATAACTTAAGAAAGTTATGAGAAATATTGTGTTGACAAGTATGATTTTTTTCAATGTTTAGTTTTTGAGATGGTCATTTTTTGGTGTTGAACAATCATATTTGTTCTCGTGATACTAACTATACTAGAGGTCATACTCGTGTTTTGTCTACTATTTGTTAGCTGGTAGAACCGGCTTTTAATTAATGATGTATTTACATGCCCACAATTTTTATAATTTCAATAAAGTAATTAAAAAAGCTACTTTTGCTTTCTAATATACTTATGTATAAAGAAAAAGCTATGTAATCGGCATAAATTTCCAAAAATTTTTTTTGCATTTCTCAAGACATTGTATGGCCTAAACAACACGAAAAACACATTTAAAAAGAAAATTCGTGTTTGTGTGTGCGCGCGATATCTTTTGAACCATTAAATATATTGATATGAAATTTAGTACAAAAATTCTTTGCCATAAAACATAGGTCAAGTTTGTTAATGATCAAAATTCAATCAGTGGCGGGGAATTTTTAGGGCACTAAAAATTAAAAAATTCCTTGCTTCAAATTTTAAAAAGTTATAAAATTAAAAAAACCAATACTTTTTTATATAATTAAAAAAAATAATAATAATAATCAGTGCTGCATGTTTCAAGGTGCAAAATTGTGCATTTTTTAATTTATAAACCGATTTGTTTGAAATTTTTTTGTCAAAATTAAACAATTCAAAATGGTGGAACAAACATGGGTGATTATCGTGTTTAAAAACTAATATGACTCAAATTTGGGTATTGTGGGCTTTGAAGTTGCTTATTACAAATTATTGGTCAAAATAAAAGTACTAACTAATTAGTATCTGTGAGTTAAAGGCGGTAACGATATTTTTTGCATTTCAAATTATTAAAATGTTTAAGTTTATGAATTATCATCAGTATGGTTTTTAACACTGAAGTAAATGGCGTAGATACCAATGTGGTTTTGATGTCTTTGACGAAGCTTCCTAATCATAAATTGCCACTTTCCATAAATTCTATACTAAATTATAGCAGCAGTTGAGCCTTTAAGAAACACAGAATTGCAATAACCCACTAAATCAACGGCAACAAAAAGTACATAATGCTTTAACAAATATGTTTAATGTAAAATTTACATAGTTTTAAAACTATTTAATACTTCATAAGTTTCAGTTTTCTATTTTAAAACGTAATTGACAAATTATACAAGCAGTCATTAGTTCACTAACATTATTAATCCACTAGACACAGAAGTGAATCAAGTAATTGTAGACACTAACGATAACTGGTATTTCCGATATTATTTCACCATATTCTTCACTTTTCTAAAATGAAAATTAGAATATAATTCATAACGACATTTACATGGTGTTTACAAGTTTCTTTAAATAACAATATCAATATATGTTTACCTAAAATCACATTTTAACATACCTAAAGGTTGAGGTGGATTGTCAATTAATAGAAACAAATTGGCGTGACTCCAAATTATATGCTTTTACACAACTAATAAATAGGTTATATATGTAATAAATACTTCAAAATCACATTAAATAAGTGTATTCATTTCGATTTTTCGACAACTAATAAAAATCGAATTATACGATGTTAAAGAATTTTTTAATAAAAGCTTCCACTAACTATTTAAATAAAATGGAAAACAAATTGTATTCACATGTCAATTTATAATCACTTTATCATGTGTTATATCTTGGTATAATATATATATATATATATATATATATATATATATATATATATATAGTGCAAGCGTGGAAGATTGTGGGTTTATTAAGGAATATTTCTAAAGTTTGTTGATGGGGATGTGGTGGGGTATCCTTACAGCTACAAGTCTAAAATATTTTCACTTGAATCGCTAAATTTACACAGGGCAATTTGTTACAAAGTTGCATTTTTTTAAATGGAACCCCCTATATATTATTGCATATTTACATATGGTACCTAAAACGAATCGTTTAGCCGCAATTAGTCATTTTTACAAAACTTAAAAGGCCATGATTCTAAGATGTTACTAGACATGAAATGTATTCGAGTAGACCGGACGATCAAATCCGAATTCTTCTTGCGTTTAGAGAAATTACTTTGTGATTTAGAAAATTTCAATTAATGGTAACTTGATTTTTTCAAATGGAACAGTCGTTTTTTATTTTTGCATCAAATGCGGAATTTTTTTACCTTTCTAACGGTGTAAATTTGTCGCTTTTACCTTTCTAACAAAATTACAAGCAAAAATAAAAATAATTTTAGTAAATGTTCAAAATGTCTACCATCATGTTCTAAGCAAATTTCAATTCCATGACGAAAAGAATTTTTAACCCTATTTAACACTATTGGGTTGATAGTTGCAAAAACGTTTCGGATTCTATTTTTCATATCTTCCACAGTGGTTGATAGTTCAGCATACACTTTTTCCTTGACGTACCCCAACAAAAAGAAATCAATCTGAGAAGTATCTGGAGATCTCGATGACCATCATGTTGGTCCATCCCTTCCTATACACCTATCCAAATACATTAATAAAGCATTCATTTACTACACAGGCACAGTGTCGAGGTGTAGAATACCGTGGAAGAAAAAGGGACCAACAACTGAAGTACCGATCATGCCTGCCAAACATTAATCAACTATTTCTCTTGACTATGAACTTGGAAATAGTGAGGATTACCTAACGATATTGTAAGAAATCTGCCTCAGCCAAATATGTTAACTTTTGATATTATGCCAATATCTGATAAATTAGACTTTACTTTGAATTTTACTTCTGAAGTGGAGGTGAGTGATACTTTATACACTCTAAACAACAGTAACACCAAACATATTTATGGCATTAGTGTCAATAAGTTCAAAGGTAAATATGTAATTAAAAATTATTATTAATTTTTATTAAATACATAAATAAAAAGTTTACCTCGAGTAGGATTTGAACCTATGACCTATACTTTACTAGAGTACCACGCTACCAACTTCGCTATCGAAGTACAAGCCCCAATCGATGTAAATTTTGTCTTTATGTATGTAGAACTGATGCAAATTCTAAATTGAATGAGAAAACAATCAAATTATTTATATTAATAGAATACGAGGCTGCAATATCGCAAGGATTCACACATACCAAAGCAACTTGGCTAATATTAATTTATTATAAGTTTTGTTAGTAATATTAGTTTGTAAGTACCGCTGCTTGTAAAATTGATTAACTGTGTTTGCGAATGATGTATTTTCAAACGCTCTAAAAGGTGGTGCTGTTATTCCAGTACATAAAAAGGGCGATAAATAACTACCACCCCATATCTATATTACCGACTTTTTCAAAAGACTTTGAGAAACTTATTAATACCCGAATTACTACTTACTTCGAAAGCTACAACTTATTTTATCCTAATCAGTTTGGGTTTAGATTATAACTCTTGTGTTTTGAAGAATGCAAATTTACTTTCAGGGCCAGTAGCCAAAAGTACAGCAAAAAATATGTAAATAATGACTAATATTTACAAAAATACGTACTAATTAGTGACTTTTACATTCGAATATGTAGTAAAAAAACAGATCTGTTCGATAATTATAGTGAACCGTTATTAATTAAATGAAACAAAACACACTATATACTTTAGAACATTTACTAAATCTTTGAAAGTACATTACAGCAAGGAATACATTTTTATATCATTTATCATTGACACTTAGTTTGCTTTTTTTCGAAAAATAATGTAATAAATCAGATTTTCTTTTATCGACTCTTTTTTTAATTGTGTCAGCTTCGTCACGTAAATTGTTTTGCTGTACTTTCAAATTGACTGCTGCTTGAATTAGACCCTGTGCTACATTAGCTTTAGTAACATCATTTTGTTTTAATGCCTGTTCCAATTTTTTATTTGCCTCTTCTAAAAATTCTGTTGCAGCTTTGTTTTTTGAAATCTCCGATTTTTGAAGAATCGTAAATTTCTTTTCCAATTCACCAATTGCACTCCTTTCTTTCTCCTTTTTTTCCAGTTCTTCTCTGTTTTGTTGTAAAAGTCTTTCTCTTTCAATTTTTGTTTCCTCTGCCAGTTTTTCTTTTTTTCTACATTCTTCCGAAAAACTTTCGTAAGAGAAGCATTTGCATGTTTTGCAAGCAAATACAGTTCTTCTGATATTTGAACATTTTCAACTTTACCATGATATAAATATTTTATGGCATCAGCAACAAGAAGCAGAGAATTTAAAGATTTTTCTTGCAAAGAATTTCTGTCTTGAGTCAGTATCTTTGATGAAGCTGAAAATCCTCTTTCTACATCAGCATTTCCATGAGATAAACTCAAAATTGCCTTTATTATTTTTTTGAGGTTGGGATATTTAAGATTTTCATTAATTTTAATTGCGAATACAAGTCTCCAGAAATGATCCACCCTTTGTTCTGCATTAAATGGAAGCACTTCCAGTTGTAATAATTTCCATTCCTTTTCTATGTCATTATTAAAAAAAGAAAAATTGGGAATGCTCTGGGCTATGTATAATAAATTTTCATAATTTGTCTCTTTAATAAATTGTGGATGTACGCACTTAAGTTTTCTTAGAATATTATCAGCATCAAAGATCGGTATCTTTTTCAAGATATGCAAAAATGCAGATAAGTAATGTTCTCTTGCTTTAGTGGCAAAAATTAACTTCTCTTGCTCAGGATGGGTTAATAAGTTTAATTTGTTTTCAATATCTGAATCATAGATATCTTTCCCATTCTGTAAAGCAATTAAATTATTTACATTATTACCGAGATCGGCAGAAAATTTGTCCTCGTTTAAAAGTTCAATAATATTTGGTCTAAAAATGCTTATACCTAAATTTAACAATAAATATTTAATTTCATCGTACATCACATGTATCAAAGGACGATCGCTTTGAAAGAGTTTGGTGAAGTTTGTAAAAATTGAGCACTCTGTACCACAAACATTAGCTGCGCTAACATCGTATTTTTATTTAAAATGTTTTTTAGGTTTTTATAAGAATTTGTTTTTTCTAAATATGCACATTTGGTTGGTATGTACTTTAAGAACTACTCTTTCATGGCTGGCAGCTGTTCTATGATCCTATTTGCTGCAGGTTCTAAAGTTAACCACCGAGTAGCAACATGTTTTATAAATCGATTCCTTGGAACTTTAACTTTCTTTTGACATTCCTCATAATCACTTAATCTAGATGGCCTATCTTTAAAGAAGTACTTAACAGCTACAACAACATCAACACCAAACACGTCAAGACCTTTTAAGAAAGCATTATTTATAATATGTAAATTGCAGCTTCCAATGTCAACTAAACCAATACCTCTCTTCATAATCAATTCATCACTAAATGTTCTCAACACCTTTTTATTTACATTAGGTTCACCACTGCCCAGCACAATTAAATTATTAATATTTAATTTACACTTTGTAATAGCATTATTAATGCAGTTAACGATATCCTTAGTCGTTGCATGTTGTACAAAACAACCTTGCAAGTGTCTCGACATTACTTCATTTTTTAAATCAGACCAAAACAAAATTTTTATTTGCAGCTCTTTTTGTGATGCTTTATTTGTTGTCTCGTCATACAAGAGTGAACAATAACCTTAAAAAAATGTGTTAATTCACCGTTTAACAATATTAATTCATAACTTACCTTTAACATCATCAACCAATTGATTTAAAAAATATGGCACCAGGGCGTAATTAACATAATAGGAAACTTTCTTTGGTCCTAAAGTAAACTGCGCCATCCATTCACAATTTGTTGCGTATATGTTAATCAAAAACTCTTTTAATCTACTAGAGGATTGAAAGGATTGATTTCGGCTAACAATCCTTAAGGTCCAAAGTAATTCCGCTTTTGTTGCCCGTTGTCGCGAATTAAAAACTGTCACACGTTTGTTAGATTCGCTTAATCGTAATCGTGAAGAATTACATTTCGTTTTATATTTTTCTTTATGTACCGCACCATGTACATGCTGGTTAATTGCACAGATTCCTCTATCCACAATAATTACTTTCTCACAAACACAACAATATATATTTTTATTGTCGGTGTGAGGTTTTGCCCAAGATTTTATTAAATTTTTATTAACATCTTTTTCCTCAAGCCAAGTTAATTTTAATTTGCAGGGACCCATTGATAATAAAAGAACTAAAACTAATATGAAATAAATAAAGTGGACCTAAAAATATCATAAATTCTTACCTTCAATTCACAATTCACAAATAACTAACTATAATAGGTAACTCAGTTTTGTACTTTGTTCTTACTTTCTTCTTTTGTGAAACACTCACAAGATTTGTACCACATCAACCACTATTCGTTACCGTTCGGTTCAAAAATCTACGTCGATCCTAACGTGTTCAGAATCTCACAGACCAACCCGGGAACGAACTATTACTAATTTGCAAAATCTGATCTCCCGTTCGAGCATTTGACAAGTACGCTCTTTTTACATTAAAAACATACATAAGTAGCGATATATCTATGAGCAATTAAGTATAACGTGCTAACGGTACTTGTTTATAAAAAAAATATTTGCAGCGATTCGCAGATTTATCACTGAGATATAAATAGAGATGTGCACGAGACATACGTAGATGCATATTATTTAAATACATCGATATTTATGCAAGTACTTTTATCAAGCAGATTAACCTAATAAAGAATGTGAAACCATAAATTTTCGGGTCGAGTCTCTTACTAAAGGGTTGTTTGACCTAGTCCTAAGTATAATGTTTTGTTAGGACAGGTACTTGTCTTTAAAAGAAACCTGATATTTTAAGGAAATGTGATTCAAGCACATTTTTATAGTGTAGGTATTTTCTTCGCCTTTGTTTTGCAATAAATCGTTGACAACACAGATATTTTACTAGGGGCTAATTTTATTTGAAAACTTTTGCTGGCAAATACGTAGCTTTATTTCATATAGGTCTTCTAGTATTAACTCATCTCAATTAAATACCTTTTTCAACTTCAGTGTCGGGCGGTAAGACTTGTTGCTAATCTATCATACAGAAGTGATTGTCCACAAGCTTTTATTAATCTAAGAATTATAACGCTCCCTAGTTTGTTTATTTTGCAATGTCTATATTAGTAAAATCTAACTTAAATAAGTAAATACTTCAATCAGAAGTACACAAGCATGATACTCGGAATAAAACTCTTATTCGTTTACCCCACTGTAGAATTAGAAAGTCACAAAATACACCTGATGTAATTGGCTTGAGGCTATTTAACTGCTTACTTGATACTGTAAAATGATTACCAACTTTATTGTGTAACACTAGAGTAAAATTATTTTTAGTGAAAAACGCCTTTTATACAATCGAACAATTTTTAGTGAGCCATGTAAGTGAAATCTAAATACGATATTTTAGTAATGTATCCTCATCTAATATGTGTAAGCAATTTTATTTTCTATTTGCAAAACATGAAATATTATTATTATTAAATTAAAGCCATATCTAGATCTATTTAGTATTTTAGAAAGTGGGTTACTCGTTAAGGAAAACCATAATATTCTCAAATACTAATAGGTTGTGTTCCATCAAGACATTGCAACCGATAAAAATGATATGATAGGTTGGTCCATTATACAGTGTGACCCCATTCCAATTGGAAGCACCCCTGCAAAATGCGCACTTTTCAACCAATCTCGAAAATTTTTGTTTATTATATTAAGTGTTAAAAAGCGTACTCTGGCACAAATTGACAGAATTTAATTTTCATTTCCAAGGCACTCCATGTTTTTTTTATCTTGTCAAAAAAAGCAAGTTCATTAGGGAATTTTTTTTTCAAATTTGGCTACACCGCAGGATTCACAATTGTTATAAATAGAAACACCCCAAGTTCCATAATAGATATTTATGTATTAAGGGCATAATCAGAAGATTATGGCTCGAGGGCTTTATATTCCTGAGAGCCATAATCTACAATAATGCCTGTGGTACATAAATGTTTTATTTTATTTTGCACCATGAAACTGGAACAAAATATTAAAAAGATTCAGTATTTTCGGCAAGTTTTTAAATGCAAATGCAGTGAAATAAAGTCGACAGTAGGCTAATTTGTTGTTACTAAGATACTGTGATATTGCTATTATATATCATGTCATGTGTTTGCTGTCAATCATGCTGCTTAGCATCAATGACACTTCCGTACTATAAACACCACATTACGCCCGCATTTGGAGGCGTATAAAGAACATTATGGTGGCAAAATAAAATAAAAACATATTCATTAACAAGAAAGTTATAAAAACAATAATTTTTGAAATGAGGTATTAGTTATAAATGGTGTTAATATTTTGTATAAAGTTGAGAGGCATTCTATAGGTTTACAAAAATATTGAATATTAAGAATGTATTTATCCTAATTGAAAAAATCACCACGAATGTATTTTAATGCTCATCCAACTCAAACCAATATTTGAGATTTCATCAAGAGATTCGGTACCAAACCTAAACTAAATTTCTGGTAATTGATAAAAAGATTTTTGTATAAACGAGATATTCCGATGTTCAGCTACTGATATACAAGTACACTTTAAACTTTCTCTCTAACCAAATTAACATTAAACGCATACTTTTATCTGAAACATTTATGTTTTCAAGGTCTCATTTCTTCTTTATGTTAGTTCCTGTAAGTACTCCTAGGTTATTTTAAATATCAATGTACTTTTTTGCCTTAGGTTTTTCATATGTTAAGCGTAACTGACCAAAACAAAATTGCAATCAGTATCTCTTTGTCAAATTTAGTGGCAATACCAGCATCACAGTGACCAAGTGAATATATGGCAGAAAAAATTAATTCTAAAAATGTTGAGTTTTACAGAAAAAAAATATGTTTTTTCATCCTACAAATAATCAGCTGGGACTGTTGTATTGTTTCTAAAAGCACTAAGTGTTCCTGTGGGAAACCTCTTTTGTCTAAAGTGTATGAATACATTCGAGTTGTATACTCAATCATATTTTCATTTCTTTCACCTAAATATGATACAATAAAATTTAAATTTAAATCAATTTAGGAATGTCGATATTTGCATGAATTCAGATAAATTGTAGTATTTTAAAAGTACTTCATAGGGAGTTCGTCTAAATTACCCAAATCTATTATTTATTAATTATTTAGCTGTTAAATGTGTGAAGTAAAAGTCGCGCGCGCGATCTAGTTTAGAAGTAAAATTCTGAAATTTTTACTTTATTGGATTTAGTATGTTACCAGATCTTTAATTGGTACGTTAAACATTTTATTATTAGGTTATACTCCAAAACAGGCTTAGTAGCCCAATTAAATAGGAGTTAATAAACACAGTGAAGTTATAGGATATTGACTAAATCAGATATAGAAATTCTGTGACTGTGTAAGTGTGATTGTTTTAATAGAAAATACATAAAATGATCATTTTTGAACGAGAAAAATACAGAGATATTTCTGTTCAAACGCCAACACATTTCGGCAATAGAACTCCAAGAAAGGTGTTACTAAGATCAAAAATTAGATCATTTCAAAAAAAATTAAAGCCTAAAGTACTTCTAAAATCACCTATAAAATTGAAGGAAGTGGAGCTTTTTAGGAGAAGTTTATTCTCCTGAAGTGTCTTCATTTATTTTGACACAAATGTCATTATTACACTTTGTCTATATTTCTACTTCTTACTTCCTTACATGTCGAGGCAGTAGACAAATAACTGTCTGGTAGTAGGACGATACCGTTGGTAAGGAATGCTACATCGTCCGGAGCAAGACTTGGCCAGTAATCGGTCTGCTCGCTATGGTTATTACTCAAGAGAACAATACAATTCCCTCGGATCGACATGGCTACAAGGGGCGGTCAAGGTCGAAACAGACAGGCCACGTTGCTGACGACTGTGCAAGGAATGAATGGCGAGTCGGTCCGTAGAATGTTAGAAGTATGCATGGTAAAGAATTTGAAATTAGGAATGCAATGTACGAAAGGCACCTTGATATTCTATGTGTATCGGAGACAAAGCGCAAAGGAAAAGATGCTGTGGACATGGAGGATGGCAGCCTAGCAGTATGGTCAGAAGTTGAGACTTGAAGTACATGGCGCAAAAGGAGTTGGGGGTGATCGTAAGTGAAAGAGCGAAAAGATGTGTTAAACAGTACAAATTGGTATCTTTCCGGGTAATGCGGGTTAGAACGAAAGTGGAGTTCTAGGAAAGTCGGAGACCAAATAGTCAATGAGAATGGTGAACGCCTCGTGAACATCTGTGAGGAGAGAAGCCTGTTTGTATCCAACACATGGTTTAAACATAAAAATGTGCATATGTATACATGGCAAAGAGGTGAATCTAAAAGTATTATAGACTTGATAGCGTATGATGAATGGCTTAGAAACCTGGTAGAAGTAATGCGCGGATGGAGTGTGGATCGGACCACACTTTTTGGTTGTATTGAGAGTGTGTATAGGGCAAAAGTGGGTTTGGAGAAGGAAAGAAAACGTAGTGCGAACGTCCAGACTTAGGGTAGAAAAAAGGAAAAGACTATGTATTTCATTCCCTTCCCAAAGGGGAGGGCGGGCTGCTCGAGCTTTCCTAGCTCCTTCAGCCACAATCACGGATTCCCAGCATACATATATACATTACGCATATATGAATGGTGGGATTAAGGATGGGTGTGGGCAGGATACGATCGGAAGGAACGGAGTTAGGGTTCTTGGGGGAAAATACTACCCCAGCATTCGCCTAAGTAGCCCCACATGGTGTGCATATATGCAGTGACCATGCCGCTACATGTGTATGAGGAAAACCCCCTGAAAAAACCTCATACAAGGTAGACGGTAAAGGGAATTGAACCCTTACCTCCCGAATGCTAAGCAGGTTGTGTCACCACTACGCTACCAGCTCGGTACTTAGGGTAGACAAACTAGTGGATAATGGTGCGAGAATGAAATACGCAGATGCTGTGAGTAAACAGTTGAATGTGAATGAAACAATGTGGAACGAACAAATAAAAGACACTGACGTTGAAAGTGCAAGGAAAAGCTTGAAAAACTGTGTTGTCAATTGTGCCGTGCGGATATGTGGATGTGCGATTGTAGGTAGACAGAAGAAAATGTGCTTGGTGGAATGAGTCGGTAAAAAAGGCAGTATGTAAGAAAAAATGAGACTGAGAAAAAGCGATTGTATGAGATTAAGAAACAAAGAAGCGAAGGAGGCAGTGAGAATAAGTAAACAGGAAGTGATGGCTGTAGAAGAAGAGAAAATGCAGAATGATTTTGAGGGAAACAAAAAACTCTTCTGGCAATTGGTCTAAAATACAAAACGTGGCCCAAAACAGAACGCTGCAGGAGTGATGAATATGAGCAACGAAATAGTATGGGACGATTGTGAGGTGAGGAAATGCTGGTAAGAATATTTCAGAAAACTGTACAGTAGTGAGGAAAGCAAGACTGAAGGGTTAAACAAGGAGAATGTAGAACAAATGGTAAATGAAACTGAGAATGATATTGGAATAAATGAGGTAGAGAAAAAGGCAAGGGAGCAGGCGTAGATGTAATCACTGGTGAAATGCTAAAGTATGGGGGTTCACAGCTAATAGAAGAATGTGTGAATTATTCAATGTATGCCTTATGTGTAGAAAAGTGCCGAGGGATTGGAAGAGCGCGATCATTGTACCGATGTATAAAAGTAAGGGGAACAAGAGTAATTGCAAGAACTACAGAGGAATAAGTTTGCTCAGCATGCCTGGTAAAGCATTTGGAAGAATACTGATTGAAGAGTAGGAGAAACTACACAAACTAAGATTTGGGATGTGCAGGGTGGCTTCATGCCAGGGAGAGGATGTGCCGATCAGATGGTTGATCTCCAGCAGATGATCGAAAAGTATTTAAGTGTAAATAGGAAACTGTACTGTGCGTTTGTAGATCTGGAGAAAGCATACCACAGAGTGAATAGGAAGAAGCTGTGGAAAATATTAAATGAATATGGCGTAAATAGAGGTCTAATAAACGGAATAAGGACAGTATACAACGGTAGTAGGGCATGTGTTAGGGTGAGAGGAGGCGTGCGTGAAGACTTTAATATTGAGTAAGGAGTGCGACAAAGCTGTGTGATGTCACCGTGGTTTTTTAATGTATACATGGACACAAGTATGTGCCGATACAACTGGTGTAATGATTGGTGACGTAAATGTAAGACTTCTGGTGTATGCAGATGACACGGTCTTAGTAAGTGTTTGATACAGCCTAAAGGTAAACGTGAACAAAACTAAGATTGTGGTGTTTAATTGGGAAGGTGGAAAAGAGAGTAGAGTATTTACTCTGCAAGATGAAATTGTGGAGCAAGTGGACGAGCCGAGGTATCTGGGTAAAATGTTTACTACAGATGGTACAATGGAGGACGAGATTGGACGAGGGGCCAATGCTGGAAGAACAGTGATTGGAAGTATGTGGACGATAATGTGAAACGAAAGCATGAGCCTAGCTGCGAAATGAGCAAACTATAATGGCGTGTTTGTCCCATCAGTACTGTATGGAAGAGATGTGTATGTCAAAAAAGGCACGAAAGAAAAATAAATACTGTGGGTATGAGATTCCTGAAAAGCACATGTGGTAAAACGAGAAGGGACAAGATAAATAACGAGTGCATAATGAAGGAGTGTGGTGAGGAAAAGACGATGATGAATAGATATAAAAGTAATACATGACGTTGGTTTGGTCGCATTGAGATAATGAACAACGCAAGATTAACGATGCAAATATATGTGGGTGAGGTTAGAGGTAAGGCCGTGCCTGGTAGGACGCGTAAAATTTGCCTGGATGTAGTAGAATGTATGATAAAAGAAAGAAAAAAAAGGAGTTTTAAAAATAAAAGGGCGCATTAGAGACAATGTATGAATCTTGCGGAAGCTAGGGAGGTATGCGGAGATAGGAAAGCATGGAGAAAGATTGTGAATGAAAAATAAAATAAAGAGACAGGGACTGTTTTGCCTACCCCGCAAGGGAATGGCGTGAAGGTTAAGTAAGTCATTATAACTGAAATCGCCAAAAGAGGCAAGGTACTCAAATGAATTTAAGCAGTTCGCATTATCAATATATTTCATGGGTCGAAAAGCATACATTTAAAAAAAAAACATTTAGATTACCGTTGAAATCCACTTTTTTGAGAATAACACGAAAATGGCATATAAAGCCTAACTTTTGTTTGCTTGTTTGTTTGTATTATTGACAATTCAACTAGAAACAAATCTTTTAAAAACTACTGCGAAGGATTGCATTTTATGAATGGATGAAATGTCTTTAAAAACTTTTGTTTTACAATATAGGAAGTGATGAAATTGTAGGATAGCATGAAACGATAACCAGTAAAACTTATCATCCAGCGCATAATGTTCTGGTAATCATGGCTTGAGGCATTAATGATAACTGGAAACAGCCAGTTGCTTACTTTTTGTTTTAATTCAACATGCCCGGCAGATGAACTAAAAACAATTATTAGTGAAGCCATTATTAGGTTGCAGAATATAAGTTTAAATGTAATGGAGGTTGTCAGATCAAGGGTCAAACTTTGTGAAACTTACAAAAATACTTAAATATCACCCCAGATAATACATATTTCTATGTGAATCATCAAAAGATTTTTTATGTATTTGATGTTCGACATTTATTAGTCTATTCAAAATAACTTTGTTTCCTATTCATTTGAAACTGCACAAGGGATAACTAACACGAGATCGTATTTTTATGTTATCTACCTAGCCATGAAAAAAAGCACATAAGAGAACAAAAAAAATTGATTTTTCTACATAACTCCCTTCAACACTAATACACTTATTCCATCTTTTTTCAATCGCCCCATACCCTTAGAAAAAAATTCCTTCGGCAACCCTGCAAAATATACTTCAACAGCTTCTTTGAGTTCTTCATCAGAAGCAAAACGCTTTCCCCTGAGATGCTTTTTTAAATTTTTGAATAAGAAGAAGAAGTCTGATGGAGCTAGGTCTGGGCTATAAGGTGGATGCCTTAACTCTATAAATCCACAGTCATTGATTATCTGCTGAACTTTGAGTGCCTTATGAACCTGACAATTGTCGTGCAGCAACAAATTTTTTTGTGGATAAGAATGCGGGGCGTTTCCCCCCCCCCGAGCACTTTTAAATTTTTTATTTAACTCCGTAGGCCTCTCCATTTATGGTAGACCCCCCGCGGCATATATTCAATAAGCAAGACTTCTTCAGCATCCCATCAGTTTTTTTCCAGAAAATTGTGTCTTGGCCCTTTTTGGTGGTCGAGAGCCCTTATGAATCCATTGCATGGATTCTTGTTTAGTAGGAGGGTCCCGGTGATGTACCCAAGCCTCATTATCAGCCAAATTTTCTTGAGAAACTTCTTTTCTGTAAAGTTTTTGTTCAGGTGTAAGCAATTAGCCTGATAATACGTCCTCAAACAATGCTGTTTGAGAGCGTCTTCAGTTGGTGGTAATTTTGTAATTGTTGTAGATGTAGCCATGATTCCTCGAAGTACATTTACAGACGATAGGTACATCTGCGTCTTTTGCGTAAAGTTTTAATACAAATTTCTGCATATTTTGAAACATTTCCTTAAAAATGCGTCAATTCCAATTCCGTTTAAATATGCATATTTCTTGTAAGTTTTCCAACATGTTTTTTTGCCAAATCCTGTTACTTGACTCGTATCACAACCAGCATGAAATGCGGGCAAGTTAGAAGCAAGATTATCAGGCATATTAATTTCATGGGCGGGTATATAACGCGTGGTGCCTCCTTTCCAGTTTTCAATCACAATTCTTGTGTCAAAAGTGCTTGAAATATACCAACACCTGTATCATTACATTCTATGATGCAACGGTCACAACCAGGCATTTATGCCGAAAGAATATGCAAAAGAATTCTTGTATCTGCTTCCTGCAGACTGTAATATTTTTTCGTTTGCCATTTCAAAGTTAGCTTTATACTGCAGGATATTCTTCAAGCCATCACTGCTAACGAAGTTATAGTTAATGGATTTATCTAAAGAATGTTCATATAATATCTGCCACAAAAAATTGGTTAGCTGGTTCTTGTTGAAAGTGGAACGAATAAATAAGTTCCATTGCTGAGGTAGTGGTACATCAACATTTTCAATTACTCTCCGAATTGTAGGCTGCGGTCCTCTCTTCAACCGAGTTGTACCCTTAATTGAACTTCGTCTAATGATGAGAAAGTGGCTATCTTTATGTAAATATATTGTACATACACACTTAAATGGATAATATAGCAAAATATTTGAGATCATTTGTAAGACAGAATAATAAATAATTGAAATTTTTAATATATACATTTCATCAAAGTAACAGCATTTGTTTTTTGCATGTATATTGTGGTAATTAATTATTCACAAACTTTTTTAATATACGAATAATACTGAACCTTACGGTTTAACATAAAATACACATCTTTAAGGGGACCGGGATGATCCTATCTTCACAATGTTAGATTACCCATATTTAGGAACACGTATTCCGGAAAGTAATGATTATATAAGCTTAAATTTTGTTTTGTTTTAAAGATTGAATATTTGTGGTTAATTAGGGCAGAGGAATTTTCAAAACATAATTTTTTATCTAAATGAGAATTTTTCATCAAGAGTCCAAAATTTTCCAAAAAAATATTTTTTCTTCAGATGTCAATAAAAGATGACATTTCAAACTTCACCTGACAACGTTAAAGTTTGACATTTTCACTGGCGGCTGCAAAAGTTTTTTGGATCCCCTCGCAGCGGATGCAAAAGTAATGTAAGTTAATAACTCAAAACACCCAATTTGGAAAACAACGAAAACAAATTTATTGTTTAGAGTTAGAAAGATTAAAAGTACAATGACTAAAACTAACATTTTCTCCAAAATAAAATCCGCCAGAGGTAACAGTGGAGGTCTCGCTGCCTCTTTTTTGTTGCTAGAAAGTCTTCAATATAACCCTCAGCTACAGTGCTGAATTTCCAGCCACCATGGCCCTTCAAGCTCAATAAATCTTCGCCCCCGTCCACCAACAGTGTAGCTGAGGTTCTTAGACAATGCCCTGTGTATTCTGTATAGTTCACTAATTTTAAGAAAAAAGCTACCTCCCTAGGAACACTACTTATTTTATGGATTCCCATCACCGCTCTTGAGCATTTTCCAATTCCATATTTCAAAAAAAATCGGCGATCATTCATATCTCGTGGGCGCAAAGCAACATATTTGTTATATAAATTTAGGAAAGATTCCCCTGCAACTGTAAATGATATGATTTTTTTTGTTTTGTTATCTGGAATTTTAATATGTAGCAGAGTTTTCAGGTTCTCAATGTCGTCTACCTTCATCTTCACCAATTCATCGCAACGACATGCCCCTGAGATACCAATAATCAAAACTATCTAAAAAAATACAGAATATAAAGACTTGTTTTCATTCTATTTCTAAAACTTACCTTCATTGCCAAGTATTTTTCGTCTGACGCTTCCGATAAAAATTTGTAAAATTGTTCTTTTGTAAATACTTTGGCCTGCTTTGAGGTGTATCCTTCATTCTGCTTCTTTAGATATGCACGAAGTTTCAAGTATTTGCTTATATCTACGCCATGTCCAATGCTCAATAATGATTTTATCATCGAATATTGGGACCACATTGTCGAGCTTTTCATTTTCATTTTTGTTGCTAAGTTCAGAGTAGATTTTGATATTTTTCAATCGCACCATTTTATTAAATTGCTGAAAAGCGCGTTCATAGATTTTGCTCGATCTTGTAGGTAATAGATCATTTATTGCTGTATTAGCCGGTTCAGTAATTTCTGACGGCGTGTAGTTCTCCAAATCCATCGTACTCCTAGCAATGTAATATTTTAATTTACACAAATAGGAACAAAAAGTTTAATAAGAGAATCTTCACAATTTTCAACTTGTTTAATGCATTGTTTTCAACGAAACCTAGCAAAGTCGACTGCTGCTTGCTAGAGCACGCTAAGTAAATCTAACTATTCCTCATTTTCACAACCAAATTATTTTTCCTTATTTCACATTTAAGTGTAAAAAACGTCTTAAGAAAAAATAGTATATTTTATGCGGAGCAAAGTGACTTATTGTGGCTCATTTGTATTTGCCAAACCTACAAACCTACAGATTCGCCACAAAAAGTGTCCCTTTAGCTCTTTATAAAATAATATACTATTTTTAACATTGCATAATATTTAAATAAAAAGGAATTTTGAAAAATTCTCTGCTTAAAAGATGCAGATTAGTATTAGAACCAAAATAAAACAAAAATTATGTAAATACCTTTTAATAGTTTATGAGAAGTGTTCCTGTATCTTAATGTTTTCGGAAAAACGCGATTAAACATAAAATCAAATGCAAAAGTGGTTTTCCTTAATACATCCCTGCTCCATATGAGAGTTGGCCTGGGTCTTCATCCTCTTCATAGAGCCATTGTTGAATGTTGAAATGGCTTCATACACACCCAATTCTAAGGTATTTCTCATAACAAAATTTGATTTTGGAATCGTCATGGACAAGGAAGTAGGCTAAAACTATCTGTCAGGGTGGTTCATTTTCGATGTTTTCTTATGGAGTACCCTTTCTATTACAGATAGACAAAAAGTAATATAGGGTCCTTGCGCTCGATTTTGGTATTAATTAAGATCCAATAGTCATAATCAAGATATCTCTGACCGTTATTGCGCAATTAGCCAAAATTGAAAAAAATGGCGATTTTCAAAAACTTTAATAACTTTTTTATTTCTAAATGTATCGACAAACTGTAAAAACATTCTTAAGGCACTTTTTTAAGTAGAATCCGCTGGTGCATTTACATTTTTAATACCTCCTTAATTTAAAAAGATATGATATAAAGTTGTACTTTTTATGGGAACCTAGTTGGCTATGACATTTTTAAATGACATTTTTTTTGTGGTTTTCAAAAATATATAATACTTCTACGCTTTAATAATTAATGGAGTTTTTCTTAATAGGTATATTTATTAAGGATAACAGTTGGCTTAGAAAACCAGATATGAAATTGAATGATGATATTCTACTCAAAATTTCACTTCCAGTAAAATATTTTAGACATTTTGTAATTCAAATAAGTTTAATTGTAATGTTGTTCTGGTGGAATGGTAACAAATTATAAAATCCAAAGATTGAATATAAAATTATCAAAAAAACCTCAAATGCAAATTGAAATGAAATGAAAATAAATAATATAACATCATCAGAAATTACGAAGAGATAACAGCAAATCAATTTTTATACGTATGTAAACATCTACTTCTATAAACGAACAAAAACATAAACACAAAAATATCAATATAAAAAACACACTAAAACTACAAATATTTTTCGCACTGTGCGCCCTCTTTTTGGATGCAGACTTCACATCGTCTTCAATTTAAAGAGTTATATACAGGGTGTTTCCTAAGTCGGTACATAACTTCAGGAGCGTATTCTGCCACTAAAATAAAGGCACTTTGCTTATAAACTATGTCCCAAAAATGCTTCGTTACGGAAGTACAGGGTGTGAAAGTTTCATTGAAAATTACAATTTTTTTAATATTTCCATAACCACTTGAGACATTTCAATAGGAGTTTGAGAGTTAGCAACGGTGCGTATTTTACGCTAAAACCGGCGAATTTACTATAATCAGTGGCGTGCAGGCAGGATAATCGTTGCACAAATTGAAAGAAAAAATGCGGTACACCACTGTTTCTAATGTTTCTCAATTTTTTTTGGATTGTCCGTTCCATTTGGACGAAAAAATGGTTCTCGTCATTTTTCCCTAAGATTAGTCGTTTTCGAGTAAAAAAATAAAAAAACATTGTAGTGCTTCGTGATGTAATAACCAGTGTTCATGAATGAGTCTCGTGGCAAACTCATAATAAACCTATAAAGAAAATGAAGTTTTTTCATTGCTTTTAATTATTTTTAAACTGTCTTAACAATGTACAACAAAAAAGTTATCTTAAATTGTAATGTATCATAATTAAATGTACATGAATGAGTACAACGCCATTTTAATTTTTTTTGTTATTTAATTACAAATAGCAATCATAAAAATAATCACCACTGACACAGAATTAAAGTAAATGTTGAAAATGGCCACCTTCTGATAAAACGCACGATTCCAATCGTCTCATCAAAGACTGTCTCACTCATTCAAAAACTCCTGGAGTATTTCTTATGGCATTACAACTTTGAATTATTCGATTTCTTAAATCATTTTCATCTAATACAGGTGTTTTATACACGAGTGACTTGAGGTGACCCCATAAATAAAAGTCCAAAGGATTCAGATCGGGACTGCGAGGTGGCCAAGCGTGAGGACCTCCGCGACCAATCCAGCGATTAGGAAAAGTGTTGTCGAGGTATTGACGTGCAGCAACGCTGAAATGAGCAGGGGCATCGTCGCGCATAAACCATAAATTAGCTCTCACCTGTAGAGACACCTCTTCTAATAGAACGCTTAGTTCGTCGGCTAAAAACTGACTACGAATTACCATTTAGTTGGGTGGGTAAAAAGTGTGGTCCAATAAGATGGTCACCAATAATGCTTATCCATACATTTAGTGAAAATGTTTGCTGAAAGCGACCTTCTCTTAAGGCATGGAGATTTTCGTCCGCCCAAATATGTTCATTATGAAAGTTAATAATAGCTTCTCGCGAAAAAGTTGCCTCATCAGTAAATAAAACTGTACTCAAAAAAATGTTGTTATGAGCGTGGCAACAGAGCTTGTACTCGTATATGGTACGGAAATAGTAGAGAAATTTTCAAAACTTTCCAAACAGTCTTTGGACTTACTTGAAGCTGTTGTGCTATCTTTCTGGTACTAGTAGAAGGATTTTCTTCTATTTCTCGTAGTATAGCATCTTCTAGCACAGGCGTTGTTACTGTTCGAGGTCTACCAGGAACTTCCGACTTATGCTTAAAACTGCCGGTTTCACTCAATCTGGCGTGTAGCTTTCTAAATCTTTTAGCACATGGCGTTACTCTATTCGGATAACGTTCATAATAAATTCGCCGAGCTTCTACTGAATTTCCATTTGCTAGGCCATAAATGAAATGCATCTGAGCCAATTCAATGTTAGTAAAGTTATTCATTTTATGTTTTGAATGCTTTACACAAAGATAAATACGGTGACACGTAAAATGTCAACAATTTTACTACCAAACAGGCAACTGAATAATAAAATTACATATTCATACCTTCATACGAATATTCCTTTTTTTTTAAGGCTGAAGCTGTAGTATTAGACAAAAATTTTTAAATAACTTTTTTGTTGTACATTGTTAGGACAGTTTAAAAATAATTAAAAGCAATGAAAAAAACTTTAGTTTCTTTATAGGTTTATTATAAGTTTGCCACGAGACTCATTCATGAGCACTGGTTATTACATCACGGAGCACTACAATGTTTTTTATTTTTTTACTTGAAAACGACTAGTCTTAGGAAAAAAAGACGAGAGCCATTTTTTCGTCCAAATGGAATAGACAATCCAAAAAAAATTGAGAAAGATTAGAAACAGTGGTGTACCGCATTTTTTTCTTTTAAATTGTGCAACGATTATCCTGCCCGCACGCCACTGATTATAGTAAATCCGCCGGTTTTAGCGTAAAATACGCACCGTTGCTAATTCTCAAACACTGCAAAATTTTATTGAAATGCCTCAAGTGGTTATGGAAATATTAAAAAAATTGCTATTTTTCCATGAAACTTTCACACCCTGTACTTCCGTAACGAAGCATTTTTGAGACATAGTTTATAAGCAAAGTTGCCTTTATTTTAGTGACAGAATATGCTCCTGAAGTCCTGTACCGTACTTAGGAAACACCCTGTATAGATAATGGTGTTAATTGTGTAAAAGCCACACGGAAATCTTTTAACTCATTCACAGTATTATTAGTTTTTTTTGTATATAGTTTTTCAAAAAACCCCATAAAAAGAAATCTAGAGGCGAAAGATTGGGTGAACGAGGCCACAAAATTGGTGCTGTCTATTAGGAAAACGTAAATTTAAGTAGTCACTAACTACACGGGAATTATGTGCGGGAGATCCGTCTTGCTGAAATATGACATTGCCAAAGGAAGAATCTCTAGAATCCCTCCAAATGAATTCGTAGAATATCGAGATATTTCCTTCATACATGTGATAATAAAAACATCCGTTTTTAATGCAGCACCACACATTTATTCCAAATAAGGTAAATAGTGATTATTAAAAATACCATCACTACTGACCAAGCAATAGAGTTTGAAAAATTAAGTATATTTTGGCACTGACTTATATACCAGTTACAAAACTCAGTATGCTGCCTTCTGTCGTCTATAGTCAAAAAATGTTCTTTCCAAAATTTATAGCAATAGTATTTGTGTTTTTTTAAAATTCGAAGGGCTTTGCTTCGAGACACGCCTAGATTAACCAATTGTCTAGATCAGGGGTCGGCAACCTGTTTGTCCTTAAGGGCGCAATACTAAATTTGAAAATCACCGAGGGCGCATATTTTACAGATAATCAACAGGTATAAATAGGCATTAAAAAAAACAGATTTTTTATAACTTTATTTTGTTGGTGTCATACATAATGAAATAATTTTTTTTCTTCTAATTTCAGAGTTCATTGGATAGTCACTATCAAAATTGGTATGAACGGTCTTAAAATGTCGTTCAATATTACGTTTCTTGGGAATCGCAACACTATTATTACACAACAAACAAATACACTTCCCTTTGTAATCAACGAAACAATATAGATGTTCCCCTTCATCGTTAAAATAATATGTTCTTTTTCTTTTACATTTATCCATGAAGGGTTTTGAAAGAAAAGAATTATTTCGGATTACTTGGTAGTTTTAAATGCACGGTCTGCGCGTGGTCTATTCGAAATACGATCACACACTAACAAAAAATACGTGCGTGTTATTAGATACGCTCAAGGTTAGCAAACTGCTAATCTATGGACAATCCTAAACTCAACTGACTACTTGCTGTATATCGCCGTTTGACAAGAGTAAGTAAATCGTTCTGGCTATCATACATTTACATTAGTCCAGCGAGGGCGCATTAAACATCGATCGGGGGCGCCATGGCGCCCGCGGGCGCCGCGTTGCCTACCCCTGGTCTAGATGAAGTTGTTGGCTCTGCTTCGACTTGTCCTAAGACGACCACTGAATTTTCTTCAGAATTTCGTTTAAAGTAAGTTTTTGGCCTGGGATTTTTAAAAGAATCAAATGTCGATACATTTAGAAATAAAAAAGTTATTAAAGTTTTTTAAAATCGCCATTTTTTCAATTTTGGCTAATTGCGCAATAACGGTCAGAGACTTCTTGATTATGACTATTCGATCTTAATTAACACCAAAATCGAGCACAACGACCCCATATTACTTTTTGTCTATCTGTAATAGAAAGGGTATTTCCCATAAGAAAACATCGAAAATGAACTACCCTGTACACGACATGACAAAAACGCTTGTAACTTATGTTCTACTGTTCAAAATATAATACATTTGATATCAAAATGATTAGAATGAAGTGTTGATTAAAAAATCACAAAAATGTAAAAATCAATTTTTTTTACCAATCCCCTTAAGTAAATTACAACTAAATTGCACAGAAAATATTAAGTTTGTCCTGATTTTTTAGGATGTAACATGTAATCATCCATATTATATTTTTTATATATGATTTTGTATTTGGGGGTTTCCGAATACGACGTGTAACAAGTGAGAGTGAAATGGAGCTGCGCCGAAAAGTGGGATGCAAGACGACGCAGTAGGAAAGCTAACTAGTCGAGCGTCTTTAATGCCGCAATTCTAACAGGTGCATACATTTAATTGCAAATCTCAATTGTAAATGCCTCAAAAATTATAATTCTTAATTCAGCAAGTTCATGAAAGTCAAGTGAAACTTTTTTAAAGAAAACGATTTTTCCATGCAATGCTGCGTTTTCGGTGAGTTAAACGTAAAGAACGGTCGAAATTAATGAAATTTGACAACGATTCGAACGGAGATATCGACGATTTAAGTTATTTTCGTGCATAATGGCCTATATATTTTGGATTTTTTCAAAGCTCGCACCACAGACAAAGTTTTCAAACAATGTTCACATTTGTTGTACTTTAATTTAAAAAATTAGCAATTTTGTGTTACTAAAATTGCGTTTTCCTCATTCCTATTTACGCCTCTGTGCACAATGCAGAACATATTTATACCTCAAAGAACAAAAGATTTGGCGGAAGTGAACCTACTGTTTGTTTAACGTATATACTGTAATAATACCTCCTAAGACAAATAAAAAATATTAAGTAAACCTAGAATGAATACCTACCCTCTTGGTGATAAATTACTAAGAGTGCTTTCTGGTGTAGTAGGTGGAGTATTATCTAAAACTGTTGAGGTTTCCTTTGTTTCTTTATCACGATTATCTACTGGAATAATTAAAGCAGCTGCAGGAACCCGTTCCTTATTTGGTTTTACTTCTCTATTGATAACTTCTGGCTTATTACTACTACCCGGAGCACTTGCAAAAGGCATCTCCAGCACAGACTTAGTTTTTGGCTTACTTTCAATAATAGTACTTCCTTCAGGAGCAGGTGCAGGACTTCCAGGAATTGTTTCTTCACATAAAAGAAGTGAATGTAATTGAGAATCTGGTTCCTCTTCCTTTTTCACCTCTACAACTTTTGTTTCAACTGTAGTTTCACATTCATTCTGTTGAATTGGATCAAATTTAAAGCTGTACTGGGATTCATTTGGTTCAACTGATGTAGTCGATACTGGAGTACTAAGTTCTTTGACTTCCGATTTCATATCAATTGAGGAATTCGTCTGAGATTCTTCATCTGACCGTGCAATTATAAGACGTTCTTCAGAATCAGTACTGTCAGAATCAGATTCCTCAATAAATTCTCGACTGACAATTTTACGTGATCTCTTTTTCAATTCGGGAGATAATTCGGATTTAGTAACAGGCTTGGTTTTTGTCTCAGTTAGTTTCACTTTGGTTTCTGCGAATTTATACTTTGTATCGGTAACATTTTTTTGATCAATAGGTTTAACTTTAAGTTCTGGCTTTACCTTCACATCAGAAGGTTTAACTTTATTTTCAATAGTCTCAATTTTAATTTCTTCAATTTTGACGGATGTCTCTTCAATTGGTTTTAAGGTAACAATTTCCGTCTTAATTTCTACTTTTTCTTCTTCTTCTTCTTCGTCCTCTTCTTCTTCATTTGAGTGTTCAATTACATGTTTTTCTTTTACTTCATTTTTAATCATGTTTAATTTTTGCAATAATGAATCTGCAATTTTAGTACCAGTTTTAACGTTAATGTCTTTAGTCTCATCAAGTTTTGTTAAAATTTCACTAGGACTACATATAGCTTCTAACAAAGTACTGTCAGTTTCTTGAAGAGCTGGTGATATATGCTTTGCAGAAAATGAAGGCTCATCTATTATTTTATCTTCCTTAGTTTCAGTCTTGGTTACTAATTCATCTGTTACTTTAAAGTCATCCTCAGATTCATTACCACTAAGTAAAGCATGCTTTTCTTGTGCTAAAACAAATAAAATAAGTAAGACATACACAAACTGCAAAAATTACCTTCAGCTTTGCCGTTATCTTGGAAAGGCGCAAATGAAGGTATAATTAAAAGAGTATCATTGCTATCATCATCACTTGAAGAAGCTTGATTTATTACACTTTGAATAGATGCTCGAATTGTAGCATCATCATCATCACTATCCCTTTGCTTCCTATCATCCAATTTTGGCATAAAACCTCGGAATATAGGATCTAAGCTAACATGGTCCGGAGATGTCTTTGAAAAGGTTGCTTCTGAAAATAATTGCTCTTTATGAGTAAATAAAGGTTCTGTTTGTGACTCTTCTGTATCCGATATATCTAATTGATCTCCGCTATCATCTTCCCTTGTTTCAGATAATCCATGGAATAAACTTAACGGTTCCTCTAAGTTTAAGTTTTTAACTGCTTTATGCTTGTCCTCTAGTGAAATATTTGAAACTTTTTCTTTACCACTATGAAAAGATGGAGATTCAACTAATTTATCAAATGGATCTTCAATTAGCAATTTATTTATCTCGTTATTCATGCTAATGTCATCATTCTCTTCTTCGTCATCTTCATCATCATCTAATAATTCTGATTTCTTCATTGGTATACGACGTACTCGTTTTTTATCAGTATCAATATCATCTTTAGTTTTACTGGGTGAATTATTCTTTCTTTTGACAGGAGATTTATCAATATCGTCAAATATTCTAGGCATTAAACGTTTTTTATTTTTTTCGTCCACTAATTTAGTTCTGGCTTCAAATTCAAAAGGTTCTGGTTCCTTAAATTCGTAAATGTCATCTGAACTAGAACATTTTTGTAATATATTTGGTTCTTCCTTATCTGGTTCAGTATTCTCAGGTGTTTTTACATTAATATCAGGTATCATAGATGATTCATCTGAAGAATTAGTTTCCTTCTCGTTTGTATCAGCATTGGCAAGTTTCACGGCTTTAACCAATCCTTTTAGTTCCGATCTAATTTGGTTCAGATCAAAATCGCGACCTTTTGGGGGACTACTACTATCGTCATCACTATCTCTTGGTTTACTTTCATTTTTTTTTAATTTCCTAGTAGTACGTTTAGGTTTTTCAGAAGATCCACTGTCATCTTCTTTTTCTGTATCATCTTTGTCTAATTTCTGCTTTAAAAAATATGTAACCTTAGCATAAAGCGTACTTGTAAAACAATGAACAATTTCTATAGATACATTAAGAGTACATACCACTAGAACTGGTTTCATTATTTTCTTTTTCAATAATCGACTTTCTGTTTCTTCGGATTTAACACCACTTCTTGTTCTCATCATATCTGAATCACTTTCAGTAGCATCACTTTCTGATTCAGAATGATTGGAAATATCGGTCTGCCCAGAAGTTCTTCTGGTTCTTCGACTCACTTCACCTAAAATAATGAACTAATGAAAAAAGTAGTTACAAAGTTAATAAAGGTACCTAATCGTGTCGCTCTATAAGTTCTTGTCACTGGGGTAGCGGGGCTTTTAGTTCGACTAGAAGTAGATGTAACACTTGAAGGAGTTGTTGACCGAGGAATTTCTTGTGATGTACTACGACCCGTAACGGACATTCGCCTCCCTCTCTTTGATAATGACTTTGGAGTTGAAGCCTATAACAAATAGATGTATATAAATTTACACAATATAATAATTTATACTTATATTATGTAAACTTATACAGGGTGATTCTAAATAGAGCAGCACAAATGGCACCAGTGCATCAAGATGAAAAAATAAGGGGAATGAGCTAAATATACCATAAACCAAAGTTGCAACCCTGAGAAGTAACAGAGTATTGAATGTTGTAGCGCCAACCCATATTTCCTTTAATTTATCTAGAACAATGTGGTGTGAAGCATTCATATTTGATACAGACGTTTGTCCAGTGATGACACATACTTCTTATTAATATTGTTTAAATATATTCGCCAGAATCGCTGCTGTCGGCTACATGCAACATATTATTCTAAAAAAATTTTCAACTTGTATGTTAAGAGTTATTCATATTTAATCCAAACGTAGCAATATGCACCTTGTAATCTTTTATTTACCACTTGTGGATTAGTAGGGTTCAAGGAATATGACGTGAACATGTAAAAGGGCCGCCTGCACCTGCAGTCCTTCACGCTGCATTATGGGCGACTCCCACACGTACCTAATAAAAGGGGCTTCGTTAGGTGTTAGTTTAGTTTAGTTGCTTTTTAATTGTAGTTGAAGTTATTTGATTTCAAAAATAAATGAGCTATAACTTGGCAACTCAATTTATTAAATTCATTAAAACTAAGTCAAATCGCTCGAGCGGCGCGGGTTCAAACCTGGCCGAGGTAGCCGTTTTTCTAAAACAGAAAAAAACCAAAGCACTCCTGCTTCTCGGATAGGAAGTAAAACTGTAGGTCCCGTGGCAATACGATGATTGACACGTTAAAGATCCCTTACTAGTGCTAATAAGTAGTTGATGCGCATAGAGATACCTGACATATCCGTTCGTGTCTAGATCTTGGCCCACAAATACAAATACTAAGTTAAATCCAACAAAACATACTCGTTGATTACGAAACAACCTGATCCATTCGAAGAGTCGGAGATCGACCTAAGATCTCAAACACTGTATGAAAATACATATCTTATTCACATTTTCAGACGTATCAACTAAAAACAAAAATTTTTTCTCTCTTGCTTTTTTGGACAAAAGTTTTTTAGACAATTTACAAAAACAAACTGCAGAAATTTTACAGCGCCAATGGTTGCAGTAACATAAAAACATCAACACACCACTCTTTAATATCAAAAAGAAAACGCTTATAAAGTAATTTTAATAAATATATTTTAAAGGAACAGTACTCGTTATGTAACAAATAAAGGTTAAGTGTCTAATTTAAATAATAATATCTTAATTTAAAACTACTTACCGTAATTCCGAATGTAATACTAAAGAGTTTCTAAAGAATATTTTCAAAGTAGTTTCTATTTTCATGTAAACACAATCTAACATGACGATTTGTTTGAGGATATTCTCCTTAAATTGATAAGTATGGGAATACATCGGCAACATCCTGGTCCTGATAAATCGGAAACAAGTTTATTGAGTAAACAATTTAATATTTTTGTGTTCATGTGCCAGTGTCACCAACGGTTTTAAATAATAGCGGTGTAATTATGGCAAATCATTTTACTAACAATGAGTATGTGGAATGCTCCAAGTATTTTTTGAATGTCACAAAAATTGTGCTGCCACAACAAGATTATACCATGACAGAAATCCTAATGGCCGAAATCCCCACAGGCAAATCCAACTTAAGCGTGAGGGTAATAGACAAAGACAGTGTATAAGAAATGTAAACCTTGAAGAAGTTACACATCAATTTAGAAGAAAATTCTCAAACCAGTGCAAGAAGACTGACTACACAGTATAATGTTTCACCTTGTTACCAAGCTGGTAGTGTAGTGGTGACACAACCTGCTTGGCATTCGGGAGGTAATGGGTTCAATTCCCGTTACCGTCTACCTTGTATGAGGTTTTTTCAGGGGTTTTTCCTCATATACATGTAGCGGCATGGTCACTGCATATATGCACACCATGTGCGGCTACTTGGGCGAATGCTGGGGTAGTATTTCCCCCTCAGAACCCTAACTCCGTTCCTTCCGATCCTATCCTGACCACACCCATCCTTAATCCCACCACTCATATATACGTAATGTGTATATGTATGCTGGAATCCGTGAATGTGGCTGAAGGGGCTAGGAAAGTTCGAGCAGCCCGCCCTCCCCTTTGGGGAGGGAATGAAATACGTGGTCTTTTCCTTTTTGTTCTTTTTTCACCTTGTTTGGAACTTGATTCATGATAAACTTTTACGCCCTTTTCACCACCAGCTGGTTCAAGAATTAACTGTAAATGATTTATCTGCAAGGATTACTTTTGCCAGCGGTATCTTAACATGTCCAAACACAACTTATATTTTTTATCTCATATTTTGTTCTCCGATGAGGTATGTTTTCAAAGACATGGCTTAGTTAACCATTGTAAAAATCAAACATGGTTTGATGAAAACCTCCATGAAATATGGCCATCAAGATTTCAGCACAGTTTTAGTGTAAATGTATGGGCAGGAATTGTTGGAAATGCTCTAATAGGTCCATTTACTTTTTCCGGTCAGCCGACGGCTGTTGAACATCTTCGATTTTTAAATGAATATCTCCCAGTACTATTTGAGGACATACAGCTAGGTGTACGACAAATTATGTGGTATATGCATGATGGGGCACAGGCAGATAGTACTTTAGCTGTCAGGCAATGGTTGAATTTTAATTTTCCGGGACGTTGGAAAGGACGTGGTGTCGATGCACCTGTACGTTGGCCTGCCCGTTCACTGTAGATTGCGCCACTAGATTTTTTCTAATGGGGACACCTGAGAGGTATTGTTTAAGCTACTCCTGTTTATACTGTTGAAGAATTGCGTCAAAAAATCTTTCGCGCAGTGGAAGAGATAACAACCCAGTACATAATACTATTAATCGTAGTGTTAGATTGTGTTTACAGGAAAATGGGAACCTTTACTTTAAAATAACGTTATGTTCCTTAGTATTACATTCAAAATTACAGTAGGTAGTTTTAAATTAACATATCATTACATAAATCAGACGCCTAAAATAACTTTAATTATTACATAACGAATACTGTTCCTTCAAAATACATTTATTAAAATTACTTTACGAGAACAACGTTTTCTCTTTGGTATTAAAGAGTGGTGTGTTGATGTTTTTATGTTACTGCATCCATTGGCGCTGTAAAATTTCCGCAGTTTGTTTTTGTCAATCATCTAAAAAATGCGAGAGAAAAAATTTTTGCTTGTAGTTGTCTTGTCTGAAACTGAATAAGACATGTATTTTCATACCAAGTGAAATTTTTTTTAGAATACGTTGCATGTAGTCGACAGCAGCGCGTCTGGTGGACACATTCCAAAAATATTAATAAAAAGTATGTGTCAGCACTGGACAAATGTCTGTACCAAACATGAATGCTTTACACCACATCGTACTAGATAAACTGAAGGAAATATGGGTTGGCTCTACCACATTCAAAATCCTGTTCCTCCTAACGGGCGCAAGTTTGGTCTAAGGTATATTTAGTTCATTCACCTTATTTTTTATCTAGATGCACTGGTACCGTTTGTGCTACTCTATTTAGAATCACTCAGTATTATGTAACAATATATACTTACTTTAGTACCCATAGCACCACTTTGCTTCAATTTTTTTGCTTTAGTCGTAGCACTTAGATTTTCGGCGATTCGAACAGGTGCTATCCATTCATCATATCGTGTGTTCCAACCTGTATAATGCACCAAATACATAGGGCTAACTGCTTCCTTATCTATCTCAATAACTTTAGCTTCATAGGTCACTTTTGATTCATTAGTTGGTCCATAAAATACTTTAAGTTTATCACCTATCCCCACTAAAGGAGTTAGAGATGAAGCATCGATAATACTACTAGAAAGAAAAATTTAAGTCCCTACTTAAATCACCAAGTTTTACAAAAAAAAACCTGTCTGGTTTATCTTTATCTTCTGGATTAACCCGCTTGCGACCTCTTTTTTTCTCATCTTCCACCTTTTTAACTGGCTTAGTAGGAGTTTTGTTTGGTGATGGAGCATCTCTTATTGGTGTTTTTGATTCACGGTTTCGTTTTTCAGTGACATCTTTTTCTTTAATTTTGGGCGCTTGTGTTTTTGATCTCGTTTGTTGCTATTAACAGTTAAGCATGTATCAATCATTACTTCGTATATTAGTATCTTGTGAAATACATTTCGCGGGAAGAAATAAACTTACAGGTCAAAACGTTCCTACTTTAGTAAAATGTCATGCTCTTAAGATCTTAATTACAACAACAAAAGCTTTAATAAGATTATCAGGGGATAACAAGTCACCAAATTTATCAATATATAAATATGTGGTTGTTTAAGATTAAGGTTATGCATCAAAAGTCTAAATGGGTAATCTGTTTGTTCTCATTTCTTGCTGTTAATAGATAGGTTCGAATTTTGTGAAGTGGGCTATTACGGAAAGGATTGAAGAACATTTTTCAAATGAATACATCACGCCGTCGGCTGTGTTCAGTATGTATTTGTGACTGGCGATGGACCGACACTGTGTAAATATAATGCACCATCAATCAATCAATCATGGGTGTAAAGCTACATAAGAGTAGTTGTAATGGGAATATAAAAATGAGGAAAAATTCAAAATATTTTTATTTCACATTATTATTAGTGTATTATGTCCTTTGCCAAAAAAAAAAACGTTAATCTTAAAAAATATTTACTTAGAAATATTGTTAAAAAACATTCTAAACGTAGAGTGGGTTGACCGTCGCAATCTTGACAAATTGTATTCACTTTTTTTGTTTTGTTCTATGCCCTCTGACCCCTCTACAACTAATATCTTCGTAACACTTCTTACAATATTTCCTAATTTTATGATTCCTTCCTGGATTTATAGTAAAATAATGTTTTCTCTTCGTTCTGAATGGAGTAGCCACATTTGAGTATGTTCTTTTTGACACAAATATTTTGCTATCTCTTTACAAAATTCAACAATTCCCATTTTTTCATTGGTAACTTCTACGAATAGTATGTAGGCGTTCACCAGAGATGTATTCAATAGTGGCTCGATGGCTAACTTTCTGTACCATTTAACAGTTATTTAGAGTGGACAATAATAGGCTTTCATTACACCGAACAAATCTACTCCAACTTTTGCTTTATTATATTCCACAACCATTAGTGGTTTTGTGACAGATGTTCTACATTTTGCCTGTACAATTTCGGTTTGGGTAGAATGTCTCCCCAACTTTTATTTGCTTCCCGACAATGTCTTCAGGAATTGCCTTCCGATCACGCCTTATTGTACCAATTAGATGAGTATTTCTATCCAGCAACTTGTTAGCTAGCAATTTCGGTTTGGGTAGAATGTTTCCCCAACTTTTATTTGCTTTCCAACAATGTCTTTAGGAATCGCCTTCCGATCACGCCTTATTGTACCAATTAGATGAGTATTTCTATCCAGAAACTTGTTAGCTAGCTCTACGCTAGTGTACAAGTTATCTGTACAGACTGTCTATTTTTTCTTTAGAATGGGTTCGCTTAATTCCATAACTACTCTAGTTTTAGTTTTCTCCAAGGTTTTCCAGCATAAATCTGTAAATTGTATGTGTGGCCATTTCCACGACATAACTAGAAAACTTTTATGCAATAATCTATGTCTTTTTTGCTCATTATACTGTTTCATCAATAGCCTTCTTCTAAATGGAATCATTGATTCATCAACACATACAGTTTTAGACCGTGTGTGCAGGGTTTGGTAATTTTTTAGAAGATTTACTAAATTACTTACTTTATGTAATATATCTACTTCCTGGTATTCATCGTTATTTGCATTTTTAGAATGATCTCAAACCTATTTCTGGATACCACACTTGATGCAAAAGAATTCTTGAACAGAATATCTTGATGTAAATAATCTGCAATTGCTGGCAATTTATTGATACCCATCCACCTTATCAAGCCAAAAAACCTTTTTATCTTATCTATATCTGTTGGGATCCACTAGTGTAATTTGGAAGATGGACCTGCATCTGTACTAGGGCGGAGAGGCGTATAAATTTGTCTGTTGCACTACAAGGTCAAATATTGAATCAGTGACAACAGCAGAAAAGAATTCTGGTTTAGCTACAGCTAACATGCCAGCTACATCACAATCTACGCCATTTTCTACTGAAAACGGGGCTAGTTATACTTATAAACCTGTGGGATTTGTAAATTCGATTTTGAACAACCTGGCATAGATTCATCTGCGTTTTTTGGTGCAATTTCTAAAAATCATATAAGAGTAAGTCACTAAATTACTAATTTATATAAGTATAATACCCTCCAGTTGGTTTTCTTGTAAATTATCCATCATCTCTGTTTGCAAATCAACATCTTCCACTTCATTTTCATCTAAAACATAAAGAGTTATAGAAACAGTACATCAAATAAAATATTCAATGTTTGCTTACTTTCTGATGCCACGGAATAGTCATCTGAAACATCGGAATCTAATAGTCGTTCAAGATCTTCTTCTGATAAGGCGTGTTTTTTGCGAGAAGACATTCTATACTATAACGTAAACGCCTAATACTCACTGATAAACTGGCTTAAATCGCCAAGGTAACTAGCGTGCGTCGACCGAATGATAATAGCGGGAGGGGTGGAGGGGCTGGCGGCGGTAAAGTAGGAGTGGGTACGTCGTACGCCGCGTCGGGACTATGGGCCCGGCAATTAAAAAATATCATTTTTTGTTTAAATATACAGGGTGTAAATCAAATAGGGACCATCCCTGTAACTTTTGAACGGGTTGTTAGATTTTGTTCAAATTTTGGTGGGTTATATTAGTGACAGTTTGGGATTTTTACATAAAAAAACAATATGGCCGACTTCCGGTGTCACCGGAAATGACCTAAAAGCTGAAAATTTAAATGGAACACCCTGTATATTTCTACACATTTTAATTCTAGGGCTTCAAATACATACAGTTCATCTGTCAAATGTCAACTCAGGTGCCATTTTAATTGTATTTTTTTTTAATTGTAGATCATTATGACGTCATCTAAATTATAAATAATTGATTCCCACAATATTATTTTTCCTAATAATTAATTTTTGTAAAGTTTGTAAACGATCAAATTAAAAAATTACGGTTTTTTAACTAAAACTCACTGTTCCCAATAGAAACATACATGGGCCACCCTGTATATTAAATAGCTCTTTCAAGTACTAGTAAAACGATATGCACAGTAATTTCCTTAGTTCCTAAATAAAGCAGTAATTTTTAATTTTCTAATTTTTATTAACACAACATGCTCCTGAAGCCGACTCTGTCAAAGCAAAATGGCGTTTGAGTTGACATTTGTCAGATAAACTGTATGTATTTGAAGCCGTAGAATCCAAACATGCAAAAATATACAGGTTGTTCCATTTAAATTTTCACCTTTGTGTCATTTCTGGTGAAACAGGAAGTCGGTCATATTGTTTTTTTTATGTAAAACAATCCCAAACTCGCTCTAATATAATCCATCAAAACTTAAACAAAATCTAACGACCTGTTCCAAAGTTATAAGTTATTTGATTTACACCCGGTATGTCACTAATCACAATGAAACGTAGGAAGTTAATTGCCACATAATACCAAGTCTAAAAACTTTCTTAGCTTGTCAGACCTAAATAAGAAATTTGCAATGCAGTTAACTTGTTAAAACCTTAATATCAACTTTAACACTAAAAAAAAAGATGGTCCATATGAGTGAACTGTCCCTTTGGTTCTATTCGATAATATTAGTGGCTGCAGAGGAATTGAGTCCACTCACAGGAACATTTAGAAACTTTCAAAAGGCTAATATTACCTCACACATAATCAAATCCTGTGTTTACTAAACGAATTTTGCCTTACACTAAAAATAGTATGAAATAAGGAGGATATCTCCCACATGATTTATACCATAAGTACTTCAAGAACTATATTTGTACTTTCTCCATGATGTTGGTTTGATGTTCATGGAGTGGGTTCCATATTATAGTTATTACTTTCTCATATACTTACATACAAAGAGAAAGATATGTAATCGGTTTAAATTTTCAAAAATTTTTTTTGCATTTCTCGACATGTTATGGCCTAAACAACAGGAAACACATTCTTAGAAAAAAATTTCATGTCTGTGTGCACGATATCTTTTGAACCCTTAAGGTTATCAATATGAAATTTGGTACAAAAATTCTTTGCCATACAATCTAGGTAAAGTTCATTAATGAGAAAAATCAAACCAGTGGCGGTGCATTTTTAGGGGCTTAGAAACATAAAAAAATTCATTGCTTCAAATTTTAAACAGTTACAAAGCCAAAAAACAAACTAATACTTTTTTATATAATTTCAAAGTAAAAAAACAATAACACCCAGTGGCACACCGTTTTTAGGGTGAAAAATTGGGCATCTTTTAAATTATAAACCAAATTGTTTTGAAAGTGGGGTATTAGGCATTTTCAAGTGACGTCACAACGCGTGACCTTGCCTGATGGTGGACAACTTTAACACATGTTCTTAGGGAATGTGATTTGTCTTCTGACAATTTTATCGAAAATTGTAGGTGGTGAACATGTTTCTGCGCTAATACTTGTAGATGAGGATTGTATTGATACAATTCACCAGAAATACGCGAATGAAGTGAACAATTATCCTACATAATATTGAAAAGTTCGTGCGATTTTTAGGTTAGTTATCAAACTTGTCAAATTAAAGAATTACATTCAAAATAAGGCTCTTTTGGCTATGATGTTAAAATGTGCATGTTATAGATTCATTACTACACTGGAATACCAAGCTATAAGGCTTTCAATATAATATTTACAAAATTAATTGAACCTTATATCAAAATGGCACCACAAGCAGTTATTAAAAATAAGTTCAATAATTTTTTGATAGTGTTAATAAAACTCAAGTTAAATTTAGATTTTAATTTCTCTTCTTATACATTTCATCCTAACTACTTCTAGAATTTTCTATTCGACGCTAAGTGTAATGTACTTTCGACTATGTAAATTTATTCTATGGCCTTAAAGAAACAAATTAATAAAAGAAATGCTACCTTGTTTTAAACAGGCATTTGGCAATAGAATCACCATAATTATAGATTGCTTTGAAATTAAATTGCAAAAGACAAAAAAATTGGAAATAAAGTGCACAACTTGGTCTATCTATAAACATCATAACACTATCAAAGTTCTCATAGGGATAACACCAGCAGGCTCGATATCTTATATTTCACAAGCAGATGGTGGAATCACTTAAAGCCATTTGTTTTGGAATTTACCAAACTTCACATGGACTTTACTTTATTAAAGCAATTAACAAATTCCTTACAAATTTCAATTGCAATGTCGTAAAGGCACAAATATGGGTTCATAAATCTAACCCAACTATAATGTACATAATAATGTTCACTAATTAACTATGAAATATCTTAACATTATATACTAACACTAAGTCAATGATCACGATTTTTTTCTGGAGAAAACACTCAAAAATCACAGTAAAACACGTAGGTTCCTATGCAAAACTGATACAAGTTGTTCAAGATCAGCTATTAGAGGCGGAGCTCGTGACGTCGGTGTGACGTACTTGAAAATGCCTAATTGGGTTTTTTTAATAATCACTAATTATAAACTATTTGTCAAAATGTAAAAATTCAAAATGGTGGATTATGGTGTTTAAAAACCGATATGGCTTCAAATTCTGGTATTGTGAGATTTGAAGTAACTTATTACAGTTATACATTTTTAGTCAAAATTTGTTTACATATATGAGAAAGCATTATGGCAGATAATTTGGCAGCAGTTTTATACTTTAGTACTGATAAAAGCAAAATATAAAGATGATATGGCATTAATATCTAAAAACGTTTGACATGTACCTATAATAAAATTGAGAATTAGTTGTCGAAAGTGATACCTAAATCTTTAAACTAACGTAATATGTAACGCATGTTGTTGGTACTCAGCCTCAAAAAAATATTTACCCAAAGAAAGCAAAATTAGGTAAAGGACAAATGGTATCAAAAGAAGATAAAAAGTAGTACTAATTTAGAGAGATATTTATGATGTAAGGATATTGTCTAAAAAACATGCTCCTAAAATGATTAGCATACATGAGGCTTCTTCAAGTACTTGAAAACGAAAGGAAGAAAATAAATAAAACCCATCTGTTGTGGCTAATAATAAGGGAAAAATAGGGATTGATCTACCAAACCAAATGGGTGTATATGCAACAACCTTGAGAAAAAGAATAAAGTGGTATAGAAAATTAGCGATTGAGTATATACTTGGCATAACTGTTGTCAATACACAGCGTTTTATAAAAGCGCCACAGACAAAAATATACAAATGCAAAATTTTAGGGAAGATTTGACAACAGAAATGTTGAAAATGACTTCTCAAAAAAATAAACAAGATAATCCCAAAACCAATCCTCATGCACTAACTACCAAACTAGATTCTAACAAGAAAAAAAATAAGAAGAATGTCCATTATTTGTTATACGAAACTAAAAAAATAAAAGGACAAGATGCTGCCAGGAAGAAAGAAAAAAAGTTTGAACCTATTGCATTGATTGCAAATCACAACCTTACATGTGTCTGGAATGTTTAAGACAAAATTACAAAAAATCATTATTTTATAACTGTTATTTATGCATATATACTTTTTCTTAATGATTCTTTTACAAGCAGTTAATTTTATTAATTGTTACCACAACGTCACAAATACTTTCGAAATGTAATGTAAATTTGCTACTATTGACAGCCTTGTTTAAAAGGGAAAGTGTCAGATTATGTCTGATGTGGCGCTCTAAGAAACTTAACTGTCATGTCAGTCAATTATGACGATCAACATGTTAAAATACTATAAAAAATTACATGTTAATCACATTTGTTAAAAACAAATTTTACATTAACTTTATAAGTGCAGTAAACATGGTAATCTTTGGTAACTATATGATAATGAACTGTTTCAGCAGTTGAAACCTACGAATAAAATTGCCTCAAAGTGATTTTAACGGTAACTTAATCAGCTTGTGTAAAACAATAATATATACCATAGCTTAAATATTTTTATGGTATTTACCTTTTCTTCTTCTTTTTCTTCTTTTTTAGTTTGTTCTTCAAACTTTTCAATGAGTGCTTTTACTTTTTCACCAGAAGCAGGTTTCAGTTTCCGTTCTCGACTTGATTTAGAATCTGTTCTTCGTAATCGTACAGAAACGTTAGTTGTCACTTCTAAAAGCTCAGTAGTATCACTACTGTTTGTGTCACTTATTTCCGCAATTAAAATTTCTTTAGCTTTCTTTTCCTCCTCCAGTTTAGGTTTAGCTTCAATTTTTTTTGGAACAGGTTTAGGTTTTTCTTCCACAGGTTTTTCTTCCTCCTTTTTTTCTACAATAACAATTTCTTCTTCTTTATCTGGACGAGGGCTATTAACAGGAGTGTTACGATCTTTGTCACGAATTAAACTTCTTCCTCTACTTTTCTTAGCGTTACGTGGATGATTAAGCATTGTAACACCTAAAGTACGATGAAATGCTTCATAACTTAATAAACATTTTTTATATACCAATTTTACTTGATTATGAGTGCTTAAATTATTAGGTAGTTTTAATCGAAGTGTTACCGATCTCCATTTATTTTTATTTGTTACACGATTATAACCTCCTAATTTCCTAACAACTCCAAAAAGTTTGTGAAGATCAACATCTTTATTACCAATCATAGGGCTTTTATTTAATGGTGTATTACTGTCATCCATGAATTTATATAACTGTGCAACAAAATGATCTTTTTCTTCTGGTGTTTCATCTTCTGAACTCTAAAAAAAAAATTAAATTAACAACATAATTATACATATAAAAAATCAGAAAATCCATAAGAAATAAATTTAAATGAAACTTAGCCCTAGGTGGTATTTATTAGATATAATTATTATGGATAAAATACAGGTATAAAATATTTTGATATAGTAACACAAATTACACTCACATCTGTGTAATGTTCATCAGAATCTGATGAAACTGTTTGCATTGAATTATGAAACAGTAAACTTCGTTCCCAATGTATTGGAAGCTCATCATTATCTAAATATCGCATTACTTTTTCAACAGCTTCAGCTAACATCGTGCTTTCAATTTTAGATACCATATCACGACTAAACTCAGACACTTCCTTCTGCGGAACAGTATAACTAAAAAAATAAAACAATAAGCATCCTACAAGTAAATTATTCCTAGCTTACTATCTTCCATCTTTAAAGGATCTCACTAAAAATTCATCCTTTACATTAATGCGTACTGTTGGCTGTGCTGAAGGCATTACTACAAGACCGGGAAACCAATTATCTTTATTACGCTTTTTATCACTTGCTTCTACACAAACCACTCTACCTACTTCCATTGTATATACTTCTAAATCAGGTTCGTTCTCTTCCTCAACTTCTCCTTCACTACTATCTTCTCTAAAATAGTTCAATAATTCTTAATAATACTTTTATATTGTACACCAAAATTACTAATCACAATTTTAGGTACTTCAGTAAATTAATTAATTATAAACAAAACAATCTAAGTCTACTTAGTTAAATTACTAAATTTAAATAGCTTACTTTAATTGCCTACTTCTTCTTCCTCTTCGTCCACCAACAACAGGATTACCAAAATGTTCGGGATGTGTTAAAGGAAGTTGATCTAAGGTTTCACTTTCATTAAAGTGTCGTCCACTTTTTAAACATAAAGCAGTTCTTCTTAAAGTTGTTATGTCACCATCATCAAACACTAAAACACAAATTATGTATTCAACTTAAAAAAAAGATGTAGTACATACCAACAGTATATTGACTACAATCCTGTATTTTTGAAATAGTTGCATCAACGTACTCTTTTTTTTCGGAATGTTTTGCTTGAACAACTTGACCAACACGTAATGGCCCTTTAATTTGTTCATCACTAACTGTAGCAGTACCTAAGCCCATTTTGTAAGTAACTTTGCATTTCACAACACGAACAACTTTAGAAACTTTAGCTTCACAAAAGGCTCCTTTATATTTTGCACTAACTGCGGTGCCTACAGATAGGTAAGGAGGGTCGTCTCCTTGCTGAAAAAAATTGTATGCCCATTATGATCTAAAATTCACTGTGACTTACCATTTTTAATAGAGTACGGAGTAATATTAATGTAGCACTGGAACATTCGTATTTAAAACAATCAAGCAATTAAAAGAACCTCCACGATTTAATATTTTTGTTTTTTGTAAATTGGGGGCAGTATATTAGTAAAGCATCTCAACAGATGCTTCATAGAAAGTATTTAAAATATAGATAAATGGGTTAAACTTAATTAAATTACGCTTTGTATACAAGAATTCATATTATTCTATTTCACATTATAGCTGAATTGATCAAACTTATAAAAAAAGTCTTTTGGAATTAACAATTTTAACCGCTGATTGCCTGACATTTCTACTGTCATAAACAATAGCAGACTATAGTATCTAAAAATAAAATTAAAATCCCTAGATACAATACAACGTTGCCATATGTACTTTTGTTGCTTGTAAAGGAATTTTGTCTCATAAACAAAAATTGTCCAAACCTACTAAGGTCTACTAAGGACAAAATGCCTTTTTTACTATCTTTAGTTATCTGCAAATAATGCTATTCCTATCTTTCATAGGTAAAATCATATGTCCATAATTTTGTAACATAACCTGGTACAGTGGAATTATTACTTGTTTCTTCTACGTATTTCTCATATTAAACTGTTCCATCTGTTAAAATTCGTCTTTTCAGAACGTCTAAGTCTAATACAAACGTGTTGTAATTGATAAGTATTTTCTATAATTATATAATTGACATTAACTTTGCATAAATTTTGTTCATCCTTTCATAAGGAGGCGGAAGCCTAAGCTTAATTATTTTTCAGCTACAATGAATGTTAATTCAGCTATTAAACATGTGAGCAAAAAGGAAACCTACCGAAAAAACGCGTGAAAAGAAAAAATATTTCATGAATATGACTAGAATATACAATCAATTATTCAACATAAAGTGTGTGATTTTTCATTCAAACATCATATTAAAATACATACATTTAAGGTAAAGGACATGGAAGAAGTAATTAAATGGTTACTAAAAACTGAATTCAGAATTGGGAAGATTATATAAATCATATAAAGACTGTTGAAAATAACGTGGGTAGCAAATAACCCTCAAGATGATATTGAGTTTGTAATCAATGAAACATAATCGTCTTCTGAGGATGTAGAAATAGATTCTACTGATCAAACCAAACTGACTAGCACACATTGTGTGAGAAATATATTGTAATGGAAATAAACGTTGTACTTATAATTGTAATTTTGTTGATATAGAAATTCATTCCCAGGGCAAAGCATACTGTTAGCAATTCCACCAGGCTGAATGTCTCGCTTGTTATTTATAAGGATTTCCTTCACATATCAACATAAATGCTGGTATAGTATCAATTCCATGTAAAAGGAATTACCACTGTGGATCTCCACCCCTATATAAAATTCACATATTTACTTCCCCTTTCTAATAAAATACAGGTCACGGTTTTGTTTTATATAGACGAAGGGTAACTCTTTTTTGTATACTTATAATTTATGTAAATGATGTATATGTATTGAATTTATTTATTGGTTTGATGGTAATTCCTGAAGACTACATTCTAGATGTTACATAAATAACCCTGAAAGACAATTTAAATGCTTTTCGTATAATTTTTACATAGACAAATCCAACTCATCTAGAGTGGAATTTTGTAAATTTAAGTAAGGTTGTAATTACCGAAAAAATTTTCTAGTATCAAACATTTTAGTCCTCTTGAAGGTTTAGAAACAAAATACATTGGAGAATGCCCAAGATTTAAATGTTAAATGCTCTTCTTAAATAGTCCTTTATGATTTGTGCTATCTGAATACACCCTGTGATAGCATTACAGTAATGTCATTTGAGGAATCATAAGATAGGTTTATTCAAAGAAGAACTTTGGGTAAAAGAAGTATCCTGTAACATTGATAACAGTACTTCAAATTTTTTTTAATATTATATATTAGTAAGTGGAAGTGTTGAATGACATTTCAATATGAAATATAATTGAGAAAGTTTTGAGTGACAGATCATTAACCCCTTTGATACCATATATACAGATTCCAATTTGATAGATGTATTAACGTGTAAGTAACAAATGAGTAACCAAAAAAAAATAAAACCGAAATTCAAATTGGTAAAGTGTTTGGGGGTAGCCTAATGTACATCATACAAATTTCGTTATATTTTGTAATGGATCTCTAATTAATTTCTAAAATCTAAATATATAGGTTTTGTTTCACATCCTCTATTTGTGAATTGAATAGTTTCAGAATTCCTAAAATGCTTAAATTCACAGTAAGTGGGATAGTTTCTGCCAACTCATTTTAAATGTAGAAGGAAATTTTCTGTTTTACAACTAAACGATAATATGAGTTTTTGTAACTGCCATACTATAAAGCAAACAGGAATCAATGGTAAAATTCATGGTATAGCATGAAGTTTGTCATGATGCAACTGTATGCATGCATCATGGTGCAAAATCATGTACTTGACATAATGCATATGGTTGCATTATAGTACCAAAGGGGTTAATAAATAACTTTAGGCCACTTCTATTCATTACTACAACCTCAAATTAATAATTCATAGGGGATGCAGATGAGAATCCACTTTGATCAGAATCTAGCGTTATTGAAGAAAAAATACTTAATGATATTACCAGTTTTTATAACCGTCTCCACTATAAAGCAAACATAAACTAAACATAGTATTCATGGTATAGCATGAGTTACAGAAACACACACTTATAGCAAACAGTATTACTCTTTGCTTATAGTATAATGCATATGGTTGCAATGTGGTACCAAAGGAATTAATAAATAACATTAGTGTGTCTTTTTTCAAGCCACTCCTATTCATTACTGCTTAATTCCTAAGGGGTTTAGGTGAGAACCTACATTTATGAACAATTTTGCCTTATTGATTAACTAGCTTTACTTTTGTACCAAATCGATTCAATTGAATAGAGTGATAAAGTGAACTCATTCCTTTTTTCGTTTATAGTTTGCTTACTAAAAGAAGATCCGTTATTTCCTCCCTTACTCGTACATCATGCCAACAATGAAACTGTTGTGTGAAATTTACTCACTTCTCTATAGAATGCAGGGGGGGGGGGGGGACTTTTATCTACCAGTTTTAAGGTATGACCACAAATATTAATAGGTTTAAGTGATACATGTTTGTTTATTTTTTACTAGATTAAAATAAATAGAAGAATATATTACATTAATTTCAATATAGATTTACATTTTGTTAAAACTTTAGTATCTATTCAAAACAAGTCGTCACAATTTAGTACTTTTCATTTTTACATGTGCATGCTTACCAGTATGTACAATAAATTCATAGAGTGAATTAATGTTGTTATTCATTTTTCTCTTCTAACCTACATGTGCAAATGCAGGTATAGAAGGTTATGCAATCGACATTGTTTTCACTACTACCAAATCAACTTACTACCTTATTTTATGATGTTTGATAAAGTGTGTGTGTGCGTGCGCGTGTTTTATTAACCACAACAATTGTTTCGATAAACGTTTACCAACGTATCGTAAATGATATGGAGTTCACTCACCTTCATCGCTTGCTGCAACAGGATTCATTTCCACATGTACTGATGACACAATTAATTGTTTCATGTGTGGGGTCATGGGTTAGAATAAAGCAGTGGCAACTATCTGTAATCCACTATAAGAACATCTACGATGGGCACCACACTGCGCGTACGCTCAATTACTTGGACCACGTCTACGTAGGTGTAATGAAACAGAAGTAAAAATCACTCCTTGCACTTGTACTAAATTAAAATGGTTTGTTCCTAAAGCAATCCACATATCTAAATAAATACGATTACATGCCCACGTAGCACATATAGATAATATCTATATGAAATGTACACACGTCCATATATTTATTGACACTCATAGCATATACATAATTATTGTGTATACTCTACGTACATGTTATGTATCTTACATGTGGTACCTACCAATCCCCTTGGTTTCTGATTGGTCCTTAAACCCCGCCCAGCCTCCAGGATCTGAGTTCTGGTTGGGGGCCTAAGGCTTTGTATTCTGATTGGTTGGTTTTTGTTCACTTGTGGCCCCATCTAGTGGTGTATTTCTAGGACTAATGAATGTTTTCTGTAATAGAGGTTGATCGTAGCTCCACCTAGTGGTATATTTTTAAAAGTAGATGTAGCCTCCTGTGATTTTTATGGCGGGAAAACTTGAAATTTGAAATTGTTCTATTAAGGGGGGCCACATACTATCTCGTAAGACAGCTAGAGGACTCTCGAACTTGTTCTAGCCATCGCTCCTTGTCGAGTCTTCGCCCCCTTGTTTATTATGGCGGGAAAACTCAACATTTAAAATGGCATTGTGTTAGGCGGGTTTACGTACTACTTCATAAGACAGCTGTAGGGCTACGGAACTTGCTCTTGGCTCTTCTCCCCTTGTCGGGTCTTCGCCCCCTTGTTTACTATGGCGGGAAAACTAGAAATTTGAAATAGTATTCTAATAAGGGGGCCTGCATACTCATAAGACAACTATAGACCTCCGGAACTTGTTCTCAGGTTTTTACCCCTTGTCGGGTCCCCTGATTGTTTGGGACACCATTTACTGGTGTGTTTTTAAAGCTGATGAATGTTTTCTGTAATAGATGTTGATCGTGACTCCACCTAGTGGTATATTTTTAAAACTAGATTTAACCGTTATGGCAGGGAATTGCATTATACGACAACGCTTAAACTTGTTACAGGGTCTTAGTCCCACTGCAGGGTCCCCTTTTTTGTGGTGCCATCCAGTTGTGTATTTTGTAAAAGCTGATTGTATATTTCTGTGATAGGGTCTAATCATGGCTCCATCTAGCTGTATATATTAAAAGTAATGAAAGGTGAGAAAACTTACAATTTGAAATGGCATTGCGAAACTAGGGTCTCATGGGAAGTTTCCAGTAATTATGATGTACAAGTACCTAATAAAAAGATAATGGTGTTTTTAATAATTTATTATAAGTAAATAACCTATAAAATTTGATTTTGTAAACCAAATTAATTAATAATAACACAGATACGGGTTTATAAATTACATATTATTTTTAAGATTACATAAAACCGTATCTAGTGTATCAGCAGCAGCGGCATCACCGTCTATGCTATCATTAACTTTGTCCCCACTTTCAGAATCGTTTTCTTTATCTTCTCCGGTTTCATCATCATCTTCAGGTGATGTTATGCAATAATAATTTACCCTTAAATCCTCAACATCTCCAGCTGTGGGTTCATAATAGGGCAAATTCATTTATGTTGTAGATGAAATCACAGCTTAAAAGTTACTAACCCAAAAACAAAGATGTGTTTTATTTTACCCAATTTTCACCATTATACAACGATAATAATATTTAGATAACACTGTAGATGCACGATTAAAGGTATATCAGGTGTGTGCTGATCGAGTGAAGGTTTACAACAGGTTTAAACCAGTTGACCGAGGTGAGATGGTGCTGGTAAATGGTTGATTTTTAAAAGTAACGGAAGGCTGAGAAAACCTAAATTTTGAAACAGCATTCACCGAGGCTCTAAAAATAAAAAGTTTAAAATGAGATCTGGAAATGTATGGTGTTCAAAGATGCTTGCAAAAGAAAGATCTAAATAAACGCAACACCAGGCGGCTCAAGAGATTGACGTAATCGATAAAATATGTAATGGTACAATACTGAACACACATACACGGACGCATGCGCACGCCCACACACAGGCGTGTTTTAATATGCTTAAATAGATAAAAAATACTAAAAAATGTTAGTCGTAATCCCATATGGGTATGATATCGTGTATTTTTTATTACTTGTTTGCAAATTTCGATAACAATTACAGATGTGAATGATAATAGTTTTTGAAAATTATTTAAGATACCAAATACATATATCAAATCTGAAAATACAAATATACGTCTGTTATAGTTAATTCACACACACACGAACACGCACACGCACACGCGCGCGCACACACACACACACACACAGGCGTATTCTAATATGCTTAAATAAATAAAAAAATACTAAAAAATGTTAGTCATAATCCCATATGGCACAAGTACATGCTATGAACATGCAAAGGATGTAATGGGCTGGATGTTAGTATGTACAGTGTACGTACAGTTACTGACAAAGTACGTACACAGCATGTTACTTTTTCACAACCTTGTACGTGAATCACTGCTAAAGTTCGCGGAATCAAGCACTCCTTGCAATGCTGAGGTTCTACGATTGTCATAATCGTAAAATTTTACTATACTATTAGTACAACAGACAGTTTGATTGTAAACAGAGCAGTTTCATTTCAGTAGAGTTTTAAAAGTAGTAAGTTTGTGAAAAAAATGGATATTTCGAATCGTGATTTGCGAGTGAAGATTTTTCATACTTTCGATACGGTTTAACGCCACAACAATGTGGAAAAACTAAAGTTGTTGTTTGGTGATGGCGCGCCGTCCAAAACCATGGTCTACAAAATGGCTTACAGAATTCAAACGTGGAAGATCTACTTTTGATGATGATTTTCGCGATGAAATTAGGAATTACAATATATATAAGCGAATCATTCGCCTGATCTGTCTCCCAATGACTTTTTTGTTCAAAAACATCAAACATAAAATGCGTAGTAAGCGTTTTTCACCACCTGAAGAGGCCGTTGAAGCTTTTAAAGTACTTATGTTGGAGGTACCTCGCTCAGACTGGCAAACATGTTTTGAAAATTGGTTTTACCGAATGTAAAAGTGTATAGCTCTTAAGGGAGAATGTTTTGAAAAACAAAAAGTGTTTTTACGTAACATAATGTGTGCATTTTTACATTTTCCAAGAATTTTAGCAGTAACCCTCGTATGTAGTAAGTACTTACAGCATTATATGAACAAATTACGTACATTACGTCTAGATATATCTCGCAAATTACTGAACGTACATAGTACATACAGCGTTGTACGTACAAAATACATGCTGTAGTATACGAGGACGGGATGATAATTGCCTAAGGATGAAAGACTAATTTTATGTTTTCAAAATCGTTTTATTTTTCAACATAATCACCTAAACGATCTATGCATTTTGTTCAACCATGATCTAAAGCCTTGATCCCATCGCGAAAGGTGCTTTCTTCAAGGCTTGCAAAATATTCATCAACCGTGAACTTGATCTCTTCGTTAGTCAAACATCGTTGTTCGCCTAGGAAGATTTTGAGTTTGGGGAATAAGTGGAAATCTGACGTACCTAGATCGGGCGAATAAGGGGTATGCGGAAGCAAATCATACTTCATTTCGTCAATTTTCGCTATAACACTTGTGTGGGGCCTTGCATTATCCTGATGCAAAATTATTTTCTTATGAGCTAAACCTGGTCTTTTCTGTCGAATAATTTGGTTTAATTTGTCCAACAGGTTAGCATAATAAACCCCAGTTATGGTTTGCCCTTTAGGTAAATAGTCTACCATTAAAATCCCTTTGGAATCCCAGAATACAGAAGCCATCACCTTACCGGCTGATTTGACACACAAGGCTTTCTTCGGAGGTGGATAACCATGCTCAATCCACTGTTTTGATTGCCGTTTTGTCTCAGGGGTATAATGATGAACCCAAGCTTCGTCAGTGGTTATCAATCGGCTCATAAAATCAGTCGGATTTGTTCGAAAACGATCCAGGCATTCTTACGATATTTACTTTCGGACACGATTTTGGTCTAGGGTGAGCAAACGTGGCAACCATCTTGCAGAAAGCTTTTTCATATCCAATTCTTGAGTTATGATATTATGTACCCGTTCGTTTAAGATGTTCACGATATTAGCTATCTCACCTAACTTCAATCGCCGATCTTCTAAAGTCATGGTATGAATTTTGCTCACCATTTCCGGAGTAGTGACACATTTAGGGCGTCCAGAGCAGTGTTCGTCTTTTATGCTCGTATGACCACGTTTAAATGCAGCCACCCAGTTCTTTATAGTGGCATATGATGGTGCACTTTCACCCCATACGTTGTGCATTTCTTCAAAAATCTGCGCGTTTTTCAAATCTTTTTTAAACAGAAATTTAATAACGGCACGATGCTCGATATTTTCCATTGTTAAAAATACCCAAAACAGACTGGCTGCTAAGAACAAAGTATGACACTGATGAAATTAATATTTTCAATACTGTCAAATCAAAGATGACATTCTAGAAATATGCATTTATTTTTTACTTAACAACGCCTTGTACGCGGAGGCTAAGCAATTATCATGCCATCCTCGTATACCATCATGGTTCGTGTAATTGATCCTGTATGTGCAACATCGTACGTACACAGTACATACAAAAACCTACGTCCACATATCGTTCAATGCTGAACGTTGAAGCACTTTTATAAGTTATAGGTACCGAGAACCTAGTTTTATACAATAAAAATTTGAATTACTTATAAACCTTTCATTGATTTAACTAATTATAAGTATACCCATGCGGATTTTGCCCTTTCCATGCATCTTCGGATCCGTTTTTGGACATTTGCATCAGTTCTCTTCATCGTTGCGCCTATTGAATGGTGCCATGGATGATTAGTGTATGCAACATTTTCACAACTGTCTTCTTTCTCTTATGTGTAAATGTTATATTAGTCTTATGAAAATTGATTGCTTCAATACTAATGTTTGACAATTCTCGATCTCTTTGATAATGGTTACGTGATACCTTGTATTTAGGCATGTCGAAAACCTACATAAAAGAATTCGCGCGTTAAAAACACAATTTAGACCAAAATTGAAGTACAGTGTGAAATACAGTAACTTTAAGTTTTATATCATGTTTATCACATATTTGGTTTAACCAAGTTTTAATTAATCAGTTTGCGCAAGTACAGTAAATCTGAATCATTTTCTTCTAGTCTGTGAAAAGTCATTTATCCCTGACACAATACTAATGAAAGACACTTATGGTTAAATTAAGTTGTTGAATTTGTAGTAAAAGTGATATGAAATTGTATGAGTGCAGTAAACGTTCATGTTCCATTTTTTTTCAAAGGTTTTTTTTAAGAACACAAGAGAATCAGTACTTTTTAACCGTTACATTCTACTTTTGCAAAAATAGGACATTACATAATAAGGATGGTAAGTAGCCTATTACTCACGAGTGTCGTAATTTACACGAGTGTGTAATAAAACAATGCTAATTCGCACAAATACCAGAGTGAAAGGGCCCTGTACTGTCTTTTTACTTTAGCAGATTTCAGCTTAATGAGTCCGCGTACGAATAAGATACATTTGCAAGATAATGTTTGGTTCTTCTAATACGTTACATAGGCTGGTGAAATGATTGGCTACGAGCTTTCAGTTATATAAAAATACATACTTACACTAGAATAAATATTCCCTTAATTGATTACAGACACAAATCGTTAACATACGCGGTTTAACCCCGAAAGAAAAGACAACTTAGTATTAGCGAATTAAAACGAAAAATGTACACGCAAGAATTATTTTTAACACAAAATGTTTACCATGAAGGTATTTAATTAACCCAAAAATCGATCTGGCTCGATTGACACTCTAACTGTAACTAACTTTCCCCCGATTTCCAACCCAACCACTTCATTCCCGCAACCCCCCCCCCCCATCTTTGAAAAGTAATATAAAAAAAACAAGAAACATTAATTTCCGTTGGAACAGTTTCATATTATTATTGCACATTTTAATTTTAATAACATGCATTCGTCCGTAACCCACTACATTTCTCTCGAAGTTTCAATTAACAAACAAAGATATCTTTTGATCGGGGTCTGTACCGACACAATTACTTATTAAACTAGTTACATTTTTTTCTATCAAGAGCGCGCATAGTAAATTCCAATGATTCGTTGCGCCCCTTCAGTAAATCATTTTTAAGCGTGCACCTGCTATTCGCCCCCAACATGTGTTTTACAACCATAGACAAATATCAGTTACAAACAATCGCACATTCCTTACATAAAATATCTAAATAAAATATTTTGAAAACATTGCAAATTACGACGTATTATCAAGATATTAGAAATCCACTAATTATTTTTTCTATCGTGGTAACAATGGCGATTTGACAAACGTTTATTACAATAATAAAATTTTCGCGGTCCGCTACTTACAATACATATATAAGTTTTTATGTGAACACACTGCTTTCAATATATTCTATGTACTACATTGTAGGGACGGTTCCGGCTTTATCTAAGACAGAATTGTAAATTTAACTTTCTGCTACCCTTTATGACTTTGTGCTATTTAAGTTAGCAAATTACCACTTGCATCGATTAGAATGGTGGTGGAAGTAATACCACAAGTTAAATTAGCCTAAATGTTAAATTACAATTAAAAACATGTTTAATATGCCTTCTATAATAAATACTGTGAATATCGTACCTACCTTACTTATAAAATTATTAACATATTTAGAGTTAGTTTTATTTCAATTATAGAAACAATAATAATGAATAATATTATAAATAACTAAAGTCAATTGTTCAATATTTGGTTTAAACTTCTATATAGCATAAATATTGATGTAACATGTTGCTTGATTAAATCATGTCCAAAGGTATTATTTAATAACTTATTTTTATGTACTAAATAGACATGCCTTCAACTACAGCAGAATACTCATAATGCATTATCGAATATAATATTCGTTCTAAAATATACATAGTGTGAAACAAGTCATATTCGATAGATCATAAGTTTCTTTTTTATATTTGAGACACAATTGGCAACTTGCACAAACTATCATTAATTCACTAACATTATTAATCTACTAAATGTAGAATGTATCAAATTTCTTGCACCATCATGAACGGCATTTCCGATGTTATTTCTAAATTGAAAATTATAATTTAGTATAAAGACAATATGTTCTGACGTGGTGTTTAAAAGTGTCTTTAAATAACAATATCAATACATGTTTACCCACATTTACCGAAAAATTGAGGTGGATGCCAGATTAATAAAACAAATCGGCTTGAACTCCCAATTAAGTGCTGTTACTACAACCAATAAGGTATTTGCGCGCGCTATACTTCAAAATCACATTAAAAAGTGTATCCAATTTTTACAAAATATTAATCATCACCATACAATTTAGGCATTGGTCAAAAAAACGACCAAGTCCGACTTTTAAGTTTTGTGGGAGTGTCAGATTGCTACCCAGTTTCTTTCTTCCCAAATTCCTGTGTAGGAATGTTTTGATTGAATGTAGTTTGGATCAGCAGACACTTTAATGACTCTTACTCCTTTTATTTTCATGAGTGGTTATGAGTTAGGCATGAAATATGGCTTTAAGGCTTCAGATACGTTGAAGAAGCTTTCTTGTTTGACATTAACCAAATAGAAAGGGCGAGGCTTCTCTCTTGCTCATAATATTAGGCGGTCCCGGTCAAACAGAACTTATGCCATATGTTTTCTTTTTTTGGTCTCTATTATCTGAAGTCCTGATCGTTTGGTAATCGAGAATGTCCTCGAATAGGAAAGTAGTGTGTTACGGTTTTAAAAAGCTTGAATATGTAAACTAATGCATGCAAAAACCTAACCATTAGATAGTTTTTGTTTTGGGCCGGGCATCCGTCGTTAAACAGCACCAGATCTTCTTCGGTATATCATTTTTATTCAGAAAATATAGTAACAACGATGTTACGCCATTCGGATCTTTTTTTCCCTATAGTTTCATCGTATACGAATATAGTCGCATCATTTCTAGCCAAATCATGTACGGCAAACAAATAGTACCACAGCTGATTGGAGAAAAATACTTCGCTAGTTTGGATGTGAGTCAACGGTTAATTCTACACGGAATCAAAAGTTAGGCATATAATAAGTCCTTGCCGTACTGTACGTTTACACTGCCTTTTTATTTCATAAAACTTATCTGCCTTACGCAGATGAAGATTCCTTTCTGCTTCAACAGTTCGGTGTTCTGGTGAGTCAGTACTAAAATTAAATGTTGATATAAATCCATCGCAAATATCACAAGTAGGTATCAGATCTAGGCAGACCAAATTTTATGATGAATGGTGTATTGAGTACTGACCAATAATCTTCATAGGAAATGTTGATGCAGTATTTTCCAAGAACATCTTGAACATTGCCTTGCCAGAAAGTGTTTCAGGCAAGTATAAACAATCGGGTCTTTTTCTTGCTATCAACTTTAGTACAGAGTCTGGGGTTTCGTTGAATCTAGCTTTTATCATGAGGCGATTTGCCATTCACTAAAAGATGATACTGTATTCTTCTTATTGTAGATCGTGTGACACCAAAGATACTTAATAATGCCTTGAAACATACTGGACATTCATTACCGTTTGTTCTAATCTTGTAAGAATACACTGCATTATTACTGAACGGTTTCATTTTATCAATATTATTGTCATTTGGATTTGAGTCATTATCGCTTTCATTATGTATAGTAACTCTGGATATACGACTTTGCGGAGCACTTATGAAAATTAAATCAACCAGGTGGGCATCTTGTTCATTTTATGATGACATGGAGTTAAACTGGTTTAATAAAGCTTGACGCATATAATCATTAATTGTCGTGAAACATTTAAAACGGGAACATCTGCAATAAGAAAAGCTATTTGTCTGTCAGGTGTTTGCTTTCCTGCATGATTTATGTGTGCAAGACCGCTGATTTCCTATTCCTTTATGGCCGATTCTTTTTCGCGCATTTCGGTTTCTTTTTCTTCCAGCCTGTTAAGTTATTATCATCACAGAACTGTGAGTTCACACTCGCCATAATTATTACTACCAACACCCTACACAAACTATTCTGACATAACCCTAAAGTTCCTGTAATGTTTTCCTACTTATAACTCTGGACTATGGATGCTTTTAATGAAACCGAGTTCACCAATTGAACAGACGTCTTCAAAACTATGTATAACAATATTAACCGCGAATTTCAATTTCTTGGACTATAGCTGTGTTTGTAAGGAACGCCTCAATTGTAATATGTAATAACTTTTTGACATTGACATTCATACTAAACAATACATTGAGGTTAACTCAGTGAAACTACACTACTTCAGGGTTATCAAATTAATAATTTTTAATTTTCATTGAACTGCTATGTTATATATATATATATATATATATATATATATATATATATATATATATATATATATATTTGTGTGTGTGCGTGCGTGTGTGCATGGGTGCGTGCGTGCGTGAGTACGCGCGTGTGGGGGTGTGTGTGCGTGTGTGTGTGCGCGCGTGCGTGTGTGTATACATACACACTTCCCCAATAAATTAACGCACCACCGAAAATAACCAAAAGTCTAAAGTCAATTTTTATCAAAACCACTTGCCCGATTTGGAGGATCGCATAGAAACCTTTTTTATATTTGGTGAACGATTATTAATGTAAGTCACACAGCCGTTTCACGAGTCGTACAAAGATATAGAGAGACTGGAAATCATGGTGGCAAACCAGGACAAGGAAGGAATCGAATAAAAACTCCCGATTCAAGAGCGATTTTTAACTCTCAGCATTAAGACAAGTTTTGTAACAGCTCGGACCCTTCAAACTCGGCTTAGAAATGCGTTTACAAGTTTTTACATAAACTAGCCGTCAGCGACTAAGGGAGCATAATATGAGATCTAGAATTGCTGCTCGAGGTCCAGCCTTAATTAGAGTTCATTGGAGACCGAGGCTAAATTTCGCCAGGGAGCGTTGTAACTGGTTAGTGGCTGAATGGCAACAGGTGTTATTTACAGATGAGTTCCGGTTTTGTTTGTACAACAAGGGCAGGCACATGTGTGTACATCGACCCCCAACGAACGGTATGCTCAGTGTAATTTCTCGCATACCACATTATTTGGAGGAGGATATGTGATGGTCTGGGGAGGCATTTCTTTGACTGGTCTCACGGGACTTGTGACCATAAATGGAAGCCTTACATCTGAATGGTACATAGCGCAGGTTTTATATCAACATGTAATGCCATTTGCGCCCTATACAGTGCAAGATTTTGTTGATGCAAGATAATGCCAGGCCTCACATTGCTCGAGTTGTGGGAAATTATTCAGAGGAAGTCGGTATCGCTACCATGACATGGCCAGCTCGGAACCCGGATTTAAATCCGATAGAGATCTCTGGGACACCCTTGGGAGGAGGTTACAAGATGAACGTAACTTGAATACTCTGGAAGACGTACGGCAGAGACTGATTCAAATATTGGAAGAAATGGACTACAATGACATAAGGTCTCTTATTTTAAGTATGGGCCAAGGAGTTATTCGTGCCAGAGGCGGAAATAGTCGCTACTGATGCTTTAGTTAATTTGTTTCTTTGCATTTTTTGGATGTTGAGTTTCAATAATATTATGTTAAGCTATAAAATGGTGTTTCTCGTATAATAAGAAAGATAATAGAGTAAATATATATATATATATATATATATATATATATATATATATATATATAAGGCTAAAGGCTGATTTAAATTTTAACTTGATAATTTAACTGTTGAACTCTACAGGGCGTTACAAATTTTATGAAAAGAACACGATATAATTACTACACCCGGTATTTATAAAAAAGGTTTCTATGCGATTCCAGTTATTACACTAACATTTTGGAAAAGACAGCCTGTCATTAAAAAAATCGTCCAAATCTAAAAACTTGTTCGTATTAATGCCTAAGTGTGCTATATGCTCCTACCGTTCACGAATTTATTAAGGTGTTTTGTGTTTTTAGAGATTTGTTTACATATATTTTTATATTTTATTTGTGTAATTCATAATAAGTGAGTTTCTAACTGTGGCAAAAAAAAACTTTTAAGTACTTATCGTTTATGGTTCAATTTAATTAATCTTTCACACAAATAGGTATTTTTAAGAATATCATGAGAATGAATTTAAACGAATAAAACGAATTATTGTATCAACTTCAGATTTTATTGCTACCAAAGTCAGGGATGTACCGAATGAATTGGTAAAAGCATTTTGCAACAAAGAATTTTCGTTAGGATAAAGTTTCTAAATTTAAACCTAGGACATGAAAAGCGCGGAAAAATATAATTTCCTAAATCAGATTCTGAAAGACAAAATTCCAAAAAAAAATGAGAAAGACTGTAACCTAATTCTAATGTTATTAGGAACGTAGATAAATAAAAATACCATTTCAATCGATGTTAGATTTTTTTTTGATTTCCTGCTGATTGTGTAGTAATTTAACGGTGCGAAAATAAATTCATTGAATCCGGAATTCTGATGAACATGTAGTTGGCCTACAATTTCAGACCAGTTTCGGGTTTTTTATAAATTCAAAGTTAAGTACTACCGCGTTTAATAGCTTTATATAACTTGCGGATATATCTAATCACGTGTTTCCTTGTTTTGCGTGTACAAGCTTTGAATGTATAGTATCATAATAGTTTACATAACAGTTTCAACGTCAAACTTGGGAAGCGCTGTTGGTCTTGTGAAACATGGATGCCTGACACGCGGTTGATGTAGGTTCAATTTCCGGATCATGCACTTTTTTTTGTTAGGTTACAGCAGTTTTTTACTGTTATTCTTTCACATTAGAATGTCAGATTTTACAGTGCTACGCACGCGCGAAACAAGGAAACGCGTGATTGGTCCGCATCTTCCTAGATATATCTGCAAGTTTTACACAGCGAAATTGAAACGGCACGTTCGTTGACGTAGTTGGCGTGCTTGAATATACAACGTTCATTGGCTGCGAGTTACTGGACAACTTAACACAAATCAGAACACCCTCTAACGGTCGAATTTTTAGTGAATGGGTCAAGTTTCTATTAGATATATATATATATATATATATATATATATATATATATATATATATATACATTTTAAAGAATATGTAAGCATTTTTCAAATTGATATTCCTCAGGAACCATAAGTCTAATCTTGTTGTTTTTTGTGTCAAGTTGTAGATAATAGTAGGGGCTAAAACTCATGTTATATCACATTTATATCTATAGGATAACTACAAAAAAAATCTTATACAACTTTTTTTTTTAGAAATTGAAAAATTTATTTTTTTATTTTATTTTTTACAAAAAGCTATGCAATTTATAAACACAGAATTACATGAAATTTTAGTTTGTATATCTGAAATCAATCACAAAAAATTCATCCATTTATCTTCAACCGTTCTTTCGGAATTTCTAATTTTGTGTCGGAAAAACAAGAAAAATTCAATTTGCGGGAAATGGCTCGTAAAGTTTTGTTCAACGTTACAAGGTAAGATTTACTCAGTGCAATCACATACTGCATTTGTTTGTAATTTACTAGATCTAGGTGTTCATTATAAAACGCATTGGTATGTTTGTGGGTGTTTCATATATACACATACACCATACAAACGCTTTACAAAGGCCTTATACACATTAGAGTAGGCTAATTTACTAGGAAAAATTATTTTACTTACCAAATCAAAATTCCCTAGCTTCAAATGTTACATCTTCTTTTCTAGTCTTTTTTCTTCATCTTGTATCATAGCAATCCTTTTCCTGCTTCTATAGTCTTGGTATTTTTGTTCTTTCCTTTTTCTTGAAAGTCTCAATCGCCCCTTGTTAAAACTCTTCGCAATGTGCACAATATTGATTCCAGGGCTAGTATGTAGGCCAGATGACTTTTCTATGGTAACTCACTTATTTTCAATCTTTACTTTCAATATACCTACATAGGATATTATATTTTTTTATACCATAACAAAATTACCAACACAAAAAGTACCAAAATCGCTAGTTCGCGATATTGTAATGCTATACAAAATAGATACATATACAAGCATCAGAAATAAGTTCTAATGTGTTTTTTGTGTTCATAAAGAAAATATAAAAAAAAATTTTGAAAAAAATTAAAAAAATTGACTATTTTCAGTAGACTAAATGCTTTTACACTTTTCACTTACATCATAATTTGATTAAATTTTCTCTTGGATTATGACATTTTTCACAGTTAACCTGCGTCGATTAGAGGATGTTCTGATTTGTCATCTTCAGGGCAGTTGAACAATATTTAATTTATTAATAATCTAGTTATTCTTTTTACTAAAATTGTCCTCCATCGTTGGCATTATACGTTTATCAAACTGTTATATTAATAGCAGGCTTATGTTTGCGTTTTCACTTTTTAATGTTTGTTAAATTTTTTTCAATATCTTAAACAATTCCAAAAGATTTCACTACTGCTGAGGACGATAACTGTAAGTGTTATCGAAACGTATAGATTTGTGCAAAACAGATATACAAAAATGCACTATTAAAAACTCAAAAAAGGCATGTATTTTAATTAAATCATATGTTTAATAAAATAAAACCCAATAATTGTGGCATACATTGAATCAATTATACCTTTTAATATAAAAATAAAGTCATAATTAAGTAACACTATCATCGGTAATCAAATCCTCAGGATCATTTGCATTAAAGGGGAAAGGGGGGGGGGGGGCACACGTGGGCAGGGGCAGAAGTGGACAGTTGGTTTTTTCCGTACAGTTTCCTTTCCCAATCGTTCTGACTCCTTCTCATAGATGGCACTAGTGGTAAAGGTTTATGCATAGAATATAAAATACCTGGGTTTAAAACATAAGTAAGATATGTATGGTTTATGACAATAAGTTGGTTAAATGTCAGAAATTTTTTTATCTATGAATGTCAGTTGCAATTTGTTGTACCACGAGATCATGTTATTTTTGTAGCGTAAAAGTAAATATTCAGTTTTTTTAGAGATTTTAGTATTATTCAGTAACATTTTGTGTTTACTTGTGATGTGCAGCGTATTTTGAATGTCATATTTGATATTGGGTAAGTTCCATAGATATCGTACTTAATAACTAGATAGCCAGAGCATATGAGCTGCGCGTTTAAAATACGATATACGAGACAATTGAACATTTCAATAAGGTCGAAAGTGGTCGACAATTTACCAAGGGGTTTTGGGACATGCGCAGTCGTATCATTAGAATTGCAAAGTTCAATTTGTGATATCAATTGTAATTGTCAAAAAGCGTTTCTCTTAATTTACACAGTACAATATTCACTAGTGCGCAATTCCATGCGCAGTTTCAATTCGGATCATACATGGTTTTAAGGATTGTTTATCTAGTTATTAATTAAGATATCTATGGTAAGTTCCTACAGTTTTGTTCATGCACATCTAACCGCTACAGCCTTTGATGAAGTTTTTAATAGAAAAATATTATTTCTGGGTTTTTAAAAACTGGCTGTTATCCTTTTAATAAATACATATTTTCGTTGGAGCTGAAGTTACCGAAGTCGGCGATGTATCTCGGCAACATAACACAAATGATGTTTGTCCAAATGACTACCCTGTCTAATTGCGAAAAGCCTTCAGCAAATGTTCAACCAGGAGTCAACAGATGTCCACTACCGAAAAACAAAATTCCAAAATTGTAATTATTTTCAATGTAAAGCTTACTCCGGAACAAGCCCGTATCCAACACCAGAAAAAAATAGATTAGAGAATGAAATAAGACAAAAACAAGAACTGGCTGAAGAAAGGCAGGAAATATAGGAAAGAAAAAAGCCAAATCCCATATTCAAAAAGTTTTGATGAGGAAACCTTAGAGAGCGAAATTTAGAAGAATCAGATGGATAGTCTTATGAAAGTTGAGACCGAAGATAGTAAAGATTGTGGATGGGATCTTACAAATATCCAGAAAGAAGATTTTATTCTCGTTAAATTTGCGACAAAGAAAACACTTAAATTCTGTGTTGGTCAAATTACAGTGGCAGGGTCAGAATTTTTAGTGAATTTTTAAAAAATGACACGACGACAAGAGTTTGTATTTCCAGATCAGAAGGATGATGGTCATATTTCCGCGATGATATTGTCTGAAAATTGCCCTTTTGTTAAGTTTTCGGTTAATTTTCATGGTTATAATATGGGTTAATACAATGTATTATGTTAAATAAATATTAAAAATTGTAGTTATGGGAAAATTTTATTAATTTATATTCATCAAATTTGGACAAATTGCGTCCACTTGGGACGTAATGCACATGCCCTGAATAATTTCATTATTGCATAATTTAAAAGCACATAGAGACTGACACATATATGAGTCTTACATTGAAGAACTCAACACTTTGCAACAAAGCCCATTTTGCGATAGAAAAAACACTGCAATCTGCCAACATGTGCCCCCCCCCCTAATTAATAGACTGTCACATTATCTTAGACAATCAATGATCACAAATTTATCAAATTCACACATTACAAAAATATTTTGATTGGCCTACTTAAAATTGTTGTAGTAAATAGAAATAAATAGATATTACATTAAGGTATCACAGTTTTTAAAGGCAGATAAAATGATCACCATGCACAACAAACAAACTTTTGTTTATTTTAAAAGTATTAACAATTAGCTACTAAAGTATTGCAAGGGTTATTCAAAGAGTACCAGATATTATGTTAATTATAACAGTAATATTAATAACAAAATATACTTACATATAAATACTGGAACTTCTAATGGTTGACATGTTAATGACGAACCCAGAAACTTCACACTTTTGTAAAAAGCTAAACGCAATCTAACTAGTGAAAGTGTATACAAGTAATAATAAATGCTAATATGTTATTACAAATTGAAATTTACACTGATTTTATGTGAATAAGCTGCAAATAATCTACGTGACAAGTGCTGTTAAGGTTAGGGAAAGGTAATGTTCCCTAATTCCCTTGCATACCTTAAGACAGAAATGTGACACCAGATATATCTTAAGTAAACTGCAGGCAGTAGACAATAAAATAAGGGCAAACCAAACTGCACTCCCATAAACAATTTTATGAGTACAAACACTCCCTTGCGGATCACTTATGTAATTAGTAATTATATTATTATGCCGTTAAAAGAAGGTTTACATTATCCTTTGGGATATTGATAATTTATCAGGTTTAAGCATTAGTAATTACCATTGTTCTAATAATTTAATGCAAATATTGGTCTTGTAAATAAAAAATAAGTCTAACTATATATTTAAAATACTTAGATATAATTTATTTATAGTTATAATCATAAAACAGAAAACTAGTTTTATGAACCTTTGACCGTCAAATAGAACATAGAAATCTTAAAATTTCGTGCTTATGAGAAAAAGTAACGACTGGTTTATATCCTAGTAAATTATTGGTACCCTAATGGACATACAAACTATGTTACAAAATGTTCGTACATGAGAGTATGAACATAGGTCATGTAAAATTGGTACATGAAGGTAGGTACCTAAGTTGAACCAAACATGTATGTACACTGGACAAAGTGTGTTAGTGTGTTATATGTAAAATAAAAGTTAACTCTAGACATGACAGAATAATAAATTACGACATGCTTGGTTTACGTACATTGCAATATATGTTTTCTACTTTCTATACCCAAGTAGACATTTGTCACAATCAAAACTAAAGTTCATTCACAGAAAAACAATAAGTGATAAACAAAATATACAAATAGGTAAATAAGGACAAGTTTAAAATTAAAGTCTTTATTTAAATTGATTTACATATTCCTCTTCTAATGGATGTAATTTACAGCTAGGAATCACCAATGAATGTAGAGGGGGCCCTAAATCTGTATTTACCATTTTCAAAATTGAGCATGCAGTAATTTTTTGAGTTTCAGAGCCAACTCTTGCTAATCCAATACATAAATTATTTTGTGTTATGCCTAAAAATACTTATAGCCTTTTTTGAGAAAAAAAATTATACTTACTTGTGTTATCGTCATAAGTTAATTTATTAATGATTTCTAAAATTTGTTTTGCTGCCTCAGCAACAGTCATAAAATGTGGAGGCATATATTCCTTCTTCTTTTTGGTTAGACTTTCAAGAGTTGGTTCTTTTATTTTAATATCTGTAATTATTATAGTTTTTATCAAGATTAAAAATACTATATAATACCTAGTAAACATAAAGTGTGTAAATTTCGTTTATAATTATCTAAGATTTTCATAAAAAAGCTGTCTGGTCTCCAATTATCTGTCCATAAAGGAATTGATACTGTTTCTCCAAACAAGTAAAGTTGTAAACCACAACAACTTACTGCATTTAAAATCGACGCATTATGAATAATTTGAAATTCAATGTTTTTTTCTTTTGCTCTTAGTATTAAATCTGTATGTGTAGTAGCACCATATGGATCTCCCACAACCAATAAAGCAACATCTTCAGTACTTGCACTTTCAAATATTGTATCAGCACTTTGTTCCACTAAATCTCTATCAGCTATTATTAACTTCTTTTCATAAAATTCTTCCTGTTAAAAAACAATCTATTATTAAGAAAACAATATATTATTATTATACAAGCTCGTTAATTCCGCATGATAAAATTGATGTGTAATGTTCTAGATATATGCGATTACATTTTTTAATTATTTCTAGGCCTTTCACAGTTATATCTTTAGCATCACCTAGTCCTAAGCCTATAATATAAAACATTTTTTAAATATGCTTGAACATGGATACCCATGGAAGTTTGAGGTTAAAAATCACTAATTTTTAGGAATATGACCACAGAATATACACACAGACAGAATGCATCTAGCATAATTCCTTGGATCTTTAAAAGTATGAGTCGGCCATGTTTTAAAGTCATAACTAAAGAACTAAAGAACTATATTTATTTATGAAGGTATGTGAAGCAATTTTAAGTTGCAAGTTTTAATTATTTCCTTTTCTTCAAGATTGTTAGTATTTTTGGCTTGGCTGCGGCGCTCCTAGCTGCGACGAGCTCTGCAAATTAGCTATTGGTCATATTAAAGATAACGGAAATACATTGATTGTAAAAAGTACCTCACATAAAACGAATCAGGAGCAGGAGAGTATTTACTGTAACCGACTTACAAACACTATAAAATTATATAAAGAATATAATTCACTTGTCACATGGTACATTTTTTATTACTTTCATAAATAAAGTAGGCATTGCGGACAAAATTTTGGGTTTATCAAGCAGTAACTTTAATAATGACACAGTAAGAATCCCAAATTTTTCGAATAACTTACACTGTTCAAATACCACCAGATACTTGTGATCTTTCAGTAACGGCCACTAATCCCGCAGAAACTACGGTCAATATTCCTAGCGGTAGCGGTATTCATTTTGTAGGAGTATCAAATTGAACAATAATTATTTATTATAAGCAATATTTAAATATTAACTTTTTATGTTCCATATCTCAAAATAATATATATTTAGTATACCTTATAATTTTTCTTCTATTTCGTAAATGGAAAAAATCAGACTTAGAACACGTGAGTGAAGTACATTTAAACTCTCGCCTAGTTGGTTCCCTCGCAGCTGCGTTGCTTGGGCGCCCAACTTCCAGGTTCGTAATTAAATGATACACTTTACTCACTTGTCCTAAAAATAGCTATTTTGCACTCGCGCGAATAAGAGTCTGTGAATTATTAAGTAATGATAATAAAAACTTTCTCACGCTTATAGACATTATTTATAAAACAAAAAGTCAAACATGATATGTTTTATTCTCTACTAGCATGAGTATGCAAAATTATTCATAAATACTCTTAAATCTGTTAAACGCTAGATAAACGTTTGCGCGAATGCGAAATGCCATTTTTCCCTTGATGTGCTACCCTTTGGAATTCCCCTTGAGGTAAAAATTGAACAGCAGAAAAAAACTAGTATTAGTTAATAGCACGTTTGTCACTCTTCACTAAAATTTCTCTACCAAAGGAGTTTCGTCTTTAGTAAAGGATATTTGAACTGTGAAACATCGTATTGCCTCAGGACACTCAGTTCTACTTCCTATACGAGAGGAAGGGGGGGCTTTGCTTTTTTCCGTATTAGAACATCTATCTCGACCTGGTTTGAATCCGCGCAGCGAGGGCAAAATAGGCAAGCACTCCAATCAATCCTCCACAGATGCAGCGATTAATATTGAAGTAATTGGTATAACGAGCCGGCATGCAACTCATGACAAACAAATTAGTACTAAAATAGTAAAATATGTTTAAATTGAAAAATAACTATCTAGTGTGGAACAGTACACGATCTTCCAACTTGCAAAGCGGAAACTGAAAGTAATAAAATAATACATATTTAGAACAATTATGCGACCTTTTATATATGTTCATAATGAAATTCCAAAGTCGCTCGATCGCTCTCCCTCTCTCTGTCTCTCCCTCACCACCCTCCCCTCTCTCACTCTGTCTCATCGTCTCCGTCGCCGTCTCAGTCCCCGTCTCAGTCTCCGTTATAGTCACCATCTCCGTCTCGGTCTCCGTATCCATCACCGTCTCCGCCTCCGCCTCCGTCTCCGCCTCCGTCTCCGTCTCCATCCCTGTCTCCGTCTCCGTCACCATCTCTGTCTCCGTCACCATCTCCGTTCCCGTCCTCACCACTGTCCCCGTCCCGTCTCCGTCTAGTCTCCGTCTCCGTCTCGGCATCTGTCTCTGTCTCTGTCTCTGTCTCTGTCTCTGTCTCTGTCTCTGTCTCTGTCTCTGTCTCTGTCTCTGTCTCTGTCTATGTCTATGTCTATGTCTATGCCTATGTCTATGCCTATGTCTCTGTCTCTGTCTCTGTCTCTGTCTCTGTCTCAATCTTTGTCTCTGTCTCTGCCTCCGTCTCTGTCTCTGTCTCTGTCTCTGTCTCTGTCTCTGTCTCTGTCTCTGTTTCTGTCTGTCTCTGTCTCTGTCTCTGTCTCTGTCTCTGTCTCTGTCTCTGTCTCTGTCTCTGTCTCTGTCTCTGTCTCTGTCTCTGTCTCTGTCTCTGTCTCTGTCTCTGTCTCTTTCTCTGTCTCTGTCTCTGTCTACGTCGCTGTCGCTGTCGCTTTCTCTGTCTCAAGCAGACAGGCAGGTAGACAGGTAGGCAGGCAGACAGGCGGGCAGACAGGTAGGCAGGCAGACAGGCAGACATGTAGACAGGCAAACAGGTAGGCAGAGAGGCAGGCACACAGGCAGGCAGACAGCCAGACAAACCGGAAAACAGGCAGACAGACAGCCAGATAGCCAGACAGCCAGACAGCTAGACAGCCATGCAACCAGAGAGCCAGACAGCAATACTGCCAGGCATCCAGACAGCAAGACGGTCAGGCGGCCAGACAGCCAGATAGACAGACAGCCAGATAGTCAGCCAGCGAGAGAGAAAGACAATCAGACAGACAGACCCACAGACCGACAGACAGACAGACAGGCAGACTGACAGGCAGGCAGACAGGCAAGTAGACAGGCAGCAGATAGGCAGACAAGCAGGCAGGCAGGCAGCCAGACAGGCTGTCAGACAGGCAGGCAGACAGGCAGTCAGACAGACAGACAGTCAGACAACCAGGCTTGCAAGCAGGCAGGCAGAGAAACAAGCACACAGGGAGGAAGACAGACAGGCAGTCAGGCAGGCAGGCAGTCAGGCAGACCGGCAGGCAGTCAGGTAGACAGGCAGACAGGCAGGCAGGTAGGAAGCCAGGCAGAGAGGCACGCAGCCAGACAAACAGACAGGAGGGAAACAGATAGGCAGACAGGCAGGCAAACCGGCAGGCAAACCGGCAGGCAAACTGGCGGGCAGCAGACAGGCAGGCAGGCAGCAGACAGACAAGCAGGCAGACAGGCAGACAGGCAGACAGGCAGACAGGCAGACAGACAGACAGGCAGACAGACAGACATACCGGCAGGCAGACAGGCAGGCAGACAGGCAGGCATACATGCAGGCAGATAAATAGGCAGAAAGGCTGGCAGACAGACAGACAGGCAGGCTGACTAGCAGGCAGACAGACAGCAGGCAGACAGGCAGGCGGACAGACCGACAGACAGACAGCCACACTACCCGACAGCCAGACAGCCAGGAAGCCAGACAGATAGATAGCCAGGCAACCAGACAGCCAAACAGCAATACAGCCAGATAGCCAGACAGCCAGACATCCGGACAGCAAGGCAGCTAGACAGCCAGACAGCCAGGCAGCCAGACAGCCATGCAGCCAAACAGTCAGACAGCCAGACATACAGACTGCCAGACAGCCAGACAACCACGCAACCAGGGAGCCAGACAGCGAAACTGCCAGACAGCCAGGGAGCCAGACACCCTGAAAGACAGACAGACCGGAAGACAGACCGACAGACAGGCAAACAGACAGAGAGGAAAGCAGACATACAGCCACAGAGACAGGCATACAGACAGGCAGACAGACAGGCAGTCAGGCAGTCAGACAGGAAGACAGGCAGGCAGACAGACAGGCAGACAAACAGGCAGACAGGCAGGTACACAGGCAGGCAGACAGACAGGCAGACGCGCAGGCAGACAGACAAACAGGTAGGTAGACAGGCAGGCAGACAGACAGACAGGCAGACACGCAGGCAGACAGGCAGACAGATAGACGGCCAGGCAGGCAGAAAGTCAGGAAGACAGGCAGGCAGGCAGGCAGACAGGCAGGACGACAGACAGGCAAGCAGACAGGCAGGCAGGCAGGTAGACAGGCAGGCAGGCATGCAGACAGGCAGGCAGAGATGCAGACAGAGAGGCAGGCAGACAGACAGCGAGACTGCCAGGCAGCCAGAGATCCAGACAGTCAGAGATCCAGACGGCCAGACAGACAGACAAACCGTCAGACAGACCGACAGACAGACAGGCAGTCAAACAGACAGACAGGCAAACCGACAAAGAGGCAAACAGACATAGAGCCAGAGAGACAGGCAGACATACAGTCGGGCAGACAGGCTGACAGACAGGCAGTTAGTAAATCGGATAGGAAGACATGCAGGCAGACAGGCAGGCAAACAGACAGACAGACAGGCAGACAGACAAACAGTCCGACAGGCAGACAGGCAGACAGACAGGCAGGCAGACGGGCAAACAGACAGACAAGCAGGTAGGTAGACAGGCAGGTAGACAGGCAGACAGAAGGCAAACAGACAGGCAAACAGGCAGGCAGATAGACGGACAGGCAGGCAGAAAGTCAGGAAGTCAGGCAGGCAGGCAGACAGGCAGGCAGGACTACAGGCTGGCAGGCAGACAGGCAATTATACGGACAGACAGGCGGACAGGCAGGCAGACAGGTAGGCAGACAGGCAGACCGAGAGGCAGACAGAGAGGCAGACAGACAGAGAGGTAGACACACAGCCAGACAGCTGACAGGCAGACAGACCGGCAAACAGGCAGACAGACAGTCAAATAGCCAGAGAGCCAGACAGCCACGCAGCTAGACAGCCAGACACACCGCCAGCCAGACAGGCAGATAGTCAGGCAACCAGACAGCCAAACAGCCAGACAGCCCGGCATTCACTCAAATAGACGTCCATACAACCAGGCACCCAGACAGCAATACAGCCAGACAGCCAGGCAGCCGGATAGCCAAGCAGCTAGACAGCCAGACCGCCAGGCAGCTAGACAGCCAGGCAGCCAGTTAGCCAGACAGTCAGGCAGCCAGACAGACAGACCTCCAAACAGTCAGATAGCCATGCAACCAGAAAGCCAGACAGCATTACTGCCAGACAGCCAGACAGCTAACCAGCCAGACAGACAGACGAACACAAGCAGAAAATTAGAGAGGCAGACAGACAGACAGACAGGCAGACAAACAGGCAGACAGGCAGTCAGGCAATCAGGCTGGCAGACAGCCTCAGGCAGACAAACAAGCAGACAGACAGGCAAGCAGACATACAGGAATGTAGACAGGCACGCAGACAGGTAGACAAGCAGGCAGGCAGCCAGCAGGCTGTCAGACAGGCATACAGACACACAGGCAGGTAGACTGGCAGGCAGTCAGGCAGATAGACGGGAAGGCAGGTAGGAAGCCAGGCAGGTAGGCAGGCCAGGCAAAGAAACAGGAGGGCAGACATGTAGGCAGCCGTGCAGACCGGCAGGCAAACAGGCAGACATGCAGACAGACAGACAGTTAGACAGACAAACAGGCAGGCGGACAGACAAGCAGGCAGACAGGCAGACATACCGGCAGCCAGGCAGACAGACAAGCAGGCAGGCGGGTAGGTAGAAATACAGGCATAGGTAGTACTAAAATAGTAAAATATGTTTAAATTGAAAATAACTATCTAGTGTGGAACAGTACACGATCTTCCAACTTGCAAAGCGGAAACTGAAAGTAATAAAATAATACATATTTAGAACAATTATGCGACCTTTTATATATGTTCATAATGAAATTCCAAAGTCGCTCGATCGCTCTCCCTCTCTCTGTCTCTCCCTCACCACCCTCCCCTCTCTCACTCTGTCTCATCGTCTCCGTCGCCGTCTCAGTCCCCGTCTCAGTCTCCGTTATAGTCACCATCTCCGTCTCGGTCTCCGTATCCATCACCGTCTCCGCCTCCGCCTCCGTCTCCGCCTCCGCCTCCGTCTCCGTCTCCATCCCTGTCTCCGTCTCCGTCACCATCTCTGTCTCCGTCACCATCTCCGTTCCCGTCCTCACCACTGTCCCCGTCCCGTCTCCGTCTAGTCTCCGTCTCCGTCTCGGCATCTGTCTCTGTCTCTGTCTCTGTCTCTGTCTCTGTCTCTGTCTCTGTCTCTGTCTCTGTCTCTGTCTCTGTCTCTGTCTCTGTCTATGTCTATGTCTATGTCTATGCCTATGTCTATGCCTATGTCTCTGTCTCTGTCTCTGTCTCTGTCTCTGTCTCAATCTTTGTCTCTGTCTCTGCCTCCGTCTCTGTCTCTGTCTCTGTCTCTGTCTCTGTCTCTGTCTCTGTCTCTGTCTCTGTCTCTGTCTCTGTCTCTGTCTCTGTCTCTGTCTCTGTCTCTGTCTCTGTCTCTGTCTCTGTCTCTGTCTCTGTCTCTGTCTCTGTCTCTGTCTCTGTCTCTGTCTCTGTCTCTGTCTCTGTCTACGTCGCTGTCGCTGTCGCTTTCTCTGTCTCAAGCAGACAGGCAGGTAGACAGGTAGGCAGGCAGACAGGCGGGCAGACAGGTAGGCAGGCAGACAGGCAGACATGTAGACAGGCAAACAGGTAGGCAGAGGCAGGCACACAGGCAGGCAGACAGCCAGACAAACCGGAAAACAGGCAGACAGACAGCCAGATAGCCAGACAGCCAGACAGCTAGACAGCCATGCAACCAGAGAGCCAGGCAGCAATACTGCCAGGCATCCAGACAGCAAGACGGTCAGGCGGCCAGACAGCCAGATAGACAGACAGCCAGATAGTCAGCCAGCGAGAGAAAGACAATCAGACAGACAGACCCACAGACCGACAGACAGACAGACAGGCAGACTGACAGGCAGGCAGACAGGCAAGACAGGCAGCAGATAGGCAGACAAGCAGGCAGGCAGGCAGCCAGACAGGCTGTCAGACAGGCAGGCAGACAGGCAGTCAGACAGACAGACAGTCAGACAACCAGGCTTGCAAGCAGGCAGGCAGAGAAACAAGCACACAGGGAGGAAGACAGACAGGCAGTCAGGCAGGCAGGCAGTCAGGCAGACCGGCAGGCAGTCAGGTAGACAGGCAGACAGGCAGGCAGGTAGGAAGCCAGGCAGAGAGGCACGCAGCCAGACAAACAGACAGGAGGGAAACAGATAGGCAGACAGGCAGGCAAACCGGCAGGCAAACTGGCGGGCAGCAGACAGGCAGGCAGGCAGCAGACAGACAAGCAGGCAGACAGGCAGACAGGCAGACAGGCAGACAGGCAGACAGACAGACATACCGGCAGGCAGACAGGCAGGCAGACAGGCAGGCATACATGCAGGCAGATAAATAGGCAGAAAGGCTGGCAGACAGACAGACAGGCAGGCTGACTAGCAGGCAGACAGACAGCAGGCAGACAGGCAGGCGGACAGACCGACAGACAGACAGCCACACTACCCGACAGCCAGACAGCCAGGAAGCCAGACAGATAGATAGCCAGGCAACCAGACAGCCAAACAGCAATACAGCCAGATAGCCAGACAGCCAGACATCCGGACAGCAAGGCAGCTAGACAGCCAGACAGCCAGGCAGCCAGACAGCCATGCAGCCAAACAGTCAGACAGCCAGACATACAGACTGCCAGACAGCCAGACAACCACGCAACCAGGGAGCCAGACAGCGAAACTGCCAGACAGCCAGGGAGCCAGACACCCTGAAAGACAGACAGACCGGAAGACAGACCGACAGACAGGCAAACAGACAGAGAGGAAAGCAGACATACAGCCACAGAGACAGGCATACAGACAGGCAGACAGACAGGCAGTCAGGCAGTCAGACAGGAAGACAGGCAGGCAGACAGACAGGCAGACAGACAAACAGGCAGACAGGCAGGTACACAGGCAGGCAGACAGACAGGCAGACGCGCAGGCAGACAGACAAACAGGTAGGTAGACAGGCAGGCAGACAGACAGACAGGCAGACACGCAGGCAGACAGGCAGACAGATAGACGGCCAGGCAGGCAGAAAGTCAGGAAGACAGGCAGGCAGGCAGGCAGACAGGCAGGACGACAGACAGGCAAGCAGACAGGCAGGCAGGCAGGTAGACAGGCAGGCAGGCATGCAGACAGGCAGGCAGAGATGCAGACAGAGAGGCAGGCAGACAGACAGCGAGACTGCCAGGCAGCCAGAGATCCAGACAGTCAGAGATCCAGACGGCCAGACAGACAGACAAACCGTCAGACAGACCGACAGACAGACAGGCAGTCAAACAGACAGACAGGCAAACCGACAAAGAGGCAAACAGACATAGAGCCAGAGAGACAGGCAGACATACAGTCGGGCAGACAGGCTGACAGACAGGCAGTTAGTAAATCGGATAGGAAGACATGCAGGCAGACAGGCAGGCAAACAGACAGACAGACAGGCAGACAGACAAACAGTCCGACAGGCAGACAGGCAGACAGACAGGCAGGCAGACGGCAAACAGACAGACAAGCAGGTAGGTAGACAGGCAGGTAGACAGGCAGACAGAAAGGCAAACAGACAGGCAAACAGGCAGGCAAACAGGCAGGCAGATAGACGGACAGGCAGGCAGAAAGTCAGGAAGTCAGGCAGGCAGGCAGACAGGCAGGCAGGACTACAGGCTGGCAGGCAGACAGGCAATTATACGGACAGACAGGCGGACAGGCAGGCAGACAGGTAGGCAGACAGGCAGACCGAGAGGCAGACAGAGAGGCAGACACACAGCCAGACAGCTGACAGGCAGACAGACCGGCAAACAGGCAGACAGACAGTCAAATAGCCAGAGAGCCAGACAGCCACGCAGCTAGACAGCCAGACACACCGCCAGCCAGACAGGCAGATAGTCAGGCAACCAGACAGCCAGACAGCCCGGCATTCACTCAAATAGACGTCCATACAACCAGGCACCCAGACAGCAATACAGCCAGACAGCCAGGCAGCCGGATAGCCAAGCAGCTGACAGCCAGACCGCCAGGCAGCTAGACAGCCAGGCAGCCAGTTAGCCAGACAGTCAGGCAGCCAGACAGACAGACCTCCAAACAGTCAGATAGCCATGCAACCAGAAAGCCAGACAGCATTACTGCCAGACAGCCAGACAGCTAACCAGCCAGACAGACAGACGAACACAAGCAGAAAATTAGAGAGGCAGACAGACAGACAGACAGGCAGACAAACAGGCAGACAGGCAGTCAGGCAATCAGGCTGGCAGACAGTCAGGCAGACAAACAAGCAGACAGACAGGCAAGCAGACATACAGGCATGTAGACAGGCACGCAGACAGGTAGACAAGCAGGCAGGCAGCCAGCAGGCTGTCAGACAGGCATACAGACACACAGGCAGGTAGACTGGCAGGCAGTCAGGCAGATAGACGGGAAGGCAGGTAGGAAGCCAGGCAGGTAGGCAGACAGCCAGGCAAAGAAACAGGAGGGCAGACATGTAGGCAGCCGTGCAGACCGGCAGGCAAACAGGCAGACATGCAGACAGACAGACAGTTAGACAGACAAACAGGCAGGCGGACAGACAAGCAGGCAGACAGGCAGACATACCGGCAGCCAGGCAGACAGACAAGCAGGCAGGCGGGTAGGTAGAAATACAGGCAGGTAGGTAGACTTGCAGACTGGCAAGCAGACATGCTGGCAGACAGACAGGCAGACAGACAAACAGACAGCCAGACAGCCACTCAGCCAGAGAGCCAGACAGCCAAACAGCCAGACAACCACTCAGCCAGGCACCCAGATAACTAAATAGCCAAACAGCCAGACAACCATACAGCCAGACAGCCAGACAGCCATACAGCCAGACATCAAGACAGACAGACTAACAGGCAGACAGACAGACAGACAGACAGACAGACCGACAGACAGACACACAGACATACAGACAAACAGACAGACAGACAGACACACATACACACAACACACACTCACTCCCCCCCACACCCCACACCCAATACATACACATGCACACGTACGTACACACACGCACGCACGCGCGCACGCTCGCTCGAATACACATAACACCTCCCCCCCCACACGCACATGTACGTACACGCAAACACACACCCCACCCACACACGCACACACACATAGACATAACACATACTCATCCCCCCCCCCCCCAACCACCACACACGTACATACAGAGACACACACACACACACACACACACACACACACACACACACACACACACACACAGACAC
>JARFJB010001851.1:3085000-3110000 GCA_036346205.1 Vesta saturnalis | reverse complement strand
ACACTAAACCTTCCCCACAATGTATTACATTGTGGGGAAGGTTTAGTGTTTCTGAATATACCTTTTATATTAACCCCCATTTTGAGTAATTATGGAGTATAACATTACAGTTTAATAGATATTCGTTAATTTATGAACTAATATTAGGGCAATTTTGTTCTGTTGATGGATTAGAACGAGATGATCCTGTCCTCCACGACCTCGCAATTTAAATCTCGCATCTTTCTTTTGTGGTGTGCTCATTTGGAATATATGAATTATTGTGTATTTGTTATATTTGATACATATACGTATAAGAAAAGGGAAATTGTTAAAGTATGTACTATAATTTTAAACTCAATTAATTCTATCAAAATCACCTTAATATTGTATATGTTTTTTGATCGATTTAAATAAAATAAACATGATATTTACAACATATCTTAAAGTGACTAACGTGCTTCGGAATCCCAAGGACCGTATGAACCTCGAAAAACAAGGAGCCTACAAAATAATGTCCTGACAGCGATATGTCGTACATTGGACTAATTAATAGAAAAATAAGTTTACGGAAAGAAGAGCGCATCAACGCATGTAAAAGCTGCACAGCATGCTTTCAACTTTGCCGACACCAAATCGTTGGCTAATATTGAATAACTGACATCTTCATAATCAGAGATACCACTGAAACAGAAAAGAATCCTAACAGTATGAACACAAGAAACGGAATACTTAGATTACCAATTGCGTCGAAGACAGTGCTGAAACACATGTAGAACCCAATTATCAAGGCACAACAAAAAGCGAAAGTGAAAGTGCATATAAGCAGAAAATAAAAACACACCCAAAACGAAACAAGAAAGCCTCCTCAAACACCAATAGAAGACAGTTAACGAGACTAAGTCAAAAGTAGAGGCAGACAGGTCGATTTTCAGGGTTATGATCTGCGTATCACGTTTTCCGTCAAGCGACAGTTTTGGTTTAGACAACGTTTCGGCAAGTCACATTTGCCATCTATCGGCAAGTACGTAACTGACTGTCTCTATTTCTCTCCATTAAAGTTTGCGGCTGTACAACATGTCTCCTGTTTTAGATGTAACATGACAATTACAATTATTAACAAAAAAACTATTTTCTTGTTAGATTTGACTAGTCTTTAATTGATATGTCAAGTGTGTGCGTGTGTGTGCGTGATTGTGCGTGAGTGTGCGTGAGTGTGCGCCTGATTGTATTCCTGAGTGGGCGTGAGGGTGCGTAAGTGTGTGCGTAAATGTGTGCGTGAGTGTGTATGATTATGCGTGAGTGCGCATGAGTTTGCGCGAATGTGCATAAGTGTGCGTGAATGTGAGTGAGTGTGTGAGTAAATATGTGCGTGTGTGCGTTTGCGTGTGTTTGTGGGTGTACGTGTGTAAGTGCTTGTGCCTGTGTGTGCTGTGTGAGTGTGTAAGTATGTAACACCGTGAGAATATGAGTGCGTGTATGCGAGATGATGCCTGAGTGTGCGTGATTGTGTGCTAGTGTATGTGATTGTGCGGGCGTGTGTGAATGCGTGAGTGTGCGCGTGCGTGCGTGTGTCTGTGTGTGCGTACGTGTGTGGTGTGTGTGTGTGTGTGTGTGTGTGTGTGTGTGTAACGTGCAAAAATCAATATCTGATCTTTTCGTATCGACCTCATAATTTTCTTTAATCACTTTAATTACTGAATTTTCTTTGGATAGAAAATTTAGGATTGTTATTTAATGTTTTACTTGTTATTTATTTCACTAACATAATTGTCTAAATTTTTTTGTATCTACTCTATTTACCATTTACTTTACAAAAGCTCAAATAAATATACTAGCGCCAACTGTATGATTTCTATGGTTTCCTTATTAGTTTGAAATCGGTTACTTAAAGGTTACCTGTTGTTTTCGCTAAATTACCGCTATAGGGTGGTACCGTTAAATAAATACATTTTATTCACTGAAACTTTATTTTATAAGATATATGTTACAGACCATACTTAAAATCAGACTGTATGTATACAGTCTAGACGGTTTATATAAGGCCTACATTTCGGCGGCCGTTTGATATTAACTTGATATTTCATATGTGGATTAGACCGTATATATACAGACTATTCAGTTTCAGACCGTATATTTATAACATCGAACGTGGTGTTCATTGTCTTCGTAAAATCTACGAAGTGTATTATAAAACAAAAGACAACAAGTCTGTTTTTGATTTGACTTCTTTGTGACGTATTTTTGGACTTAATTTTGATACAAAAAAACGGAAACAAATCTACGGTAACCTACCGTTGATTTAATTTCCATTTTTTTACTGTTTTTTATTGGAATACTTTGCTTATTGCGCATAACAAAAAAACCAAGTTTGTTGTTGAATTCACTTAATTCGTAAAATAAAATAATACCAGCAGATTCTGATTTTGAATACATATGGGCTAGTTTTAGTTGGGCCATATATAAATTTACTAGACCTTTTATACATGGACTGGGCTGTGCATGAAACAAATGTTTATTCTGCATACGGTAGAATGCCTGCAGTCCTTTTATATACGTTCTAGGTAGATTATATACAGTCTGCATTATACATACGGTCTGTAACATATACATGTAAAAAATTGATTTTGACAACAATGATGCTTGATAAGAAAAATTGGGTTATTCCATTTATACACATTTTACTACTGAATCACCAATATATGTAATAAAACCGTTAGTTACAATACTGTGGGATTAATTTAGGTAATTTATGACTATACTTTCTTTAACGTCCATTTTGCAAACTTAGAGAAGGTTATCTAAAACACTATTGTTACGCGGCTGCATAAACGAAATGAATGTGTTATACCGGTTATACCGTTGTCCTATTAATGTTATTACGTCACATGTTTAACGTGGAATTTTGTGTTCTTTTAAATTTTGTTTTCTAGATTTGAGTACAAGTTTTTTTTCGTTAGTGTGGACAAGAGTGTTCAGTTTATAGGCGGTCTCCTTTTAATCATGTAGGCATTTACATGTAAATTCACGTTAGAGTGTGAACGGAACAGTTTTTGATGTTTTGGTTATATACGCACTTTTACGCTTTCGTTTTGGGGGAAAATTTATTAATCACACGATTAGAATAGTAAGTATAAGAATAAGTCATATAATTTGTTTAGTCCTTTCTGGGGAGAATTTCCCGTTCAGTATAATTGATTCATTGTTGGAAACTTTCAAATAAACTACGATCACTGGGAAAATTGTTGCTTATTCTCTTGTCCTGATTTTTTTTTGTTTTTGTTTCTGCCCCTGTTTCAAGCTTCACAGAGCCTCTCTCGCCAAATACTAATTTACCTTTTTCTTTAAAGCTTATGGCACCCTTTCTTTGTCTGTTCTCCTTACCATTCTGATTACAAATTTTATTTCTGATTTCTAACTAACCTGACCATATATTTATTCTTTATCCACCCCATCCAAGTGCTTTGCGGTCATTTGACCGTTTGACTGAATTCTCAGCCGAGCTCACTCGCCCTTTTTTATTTTTATGTGACGTGGTAGGTGTGTGTGTGCATGTGTGCGCGATCAATTTCGAACAGCTCAATACATGTATCGCATACATCTTTGGAGTTGGTACGCGTCCAGTCCTGGAATAGTAATGCGCTTTCCAGAGCACACATAGGCGCCTCGATGTTATGGTTTAAATAGCTATACCCTTTTGCTTCCTTTTCAATTTTTTAATCGACGGACAACCAATCTCGTCCAGGTTTAGTATTGGTTTGTTAAGAAATCTTAAAAAACTCTTGTTTTTCACTAATCTTAATGTTAATTTTGTTAAACGGCAGCTCCTCTTGAAGGTCGTTGCAGGGTACATACCCCGACCGACATTTCAGTCCTCATTCAGTTCCTTACCTATCTGGATATGGGTTTTGATATAAAATAATCTCCAGGTCATTTTATCAGCATCAGCAATAAATCACCACGATCTGTAATTATGGCAATTCCTTTCGTACCGTACCGGAGAATAAGGTGTAATACGCCCTTACATACAAACCATTAGCTGTAAAGTTTGGTTGTAAGGCCATCGAAGGAATTTGCTAGGCGTCAATATATAACTACACTTAGTTATTATTGCTGAGGCATAATCACCGTTGAAGGCTTTATTTGCTAGAAACCCAACGATGCATTGTTTAGGTAACTGACCCAGGAAAACATTATCCAATGATTTTAGCTCTATGCACGCAGGTATAGTTAACCCTTTTACGTTTATCCTTGTAACAGGATATTTTGCTGCAGTTATTTCTAAAGCTTTAGCGTGCGCAATTGGAATGGTGGGATTGATCGTCATACACCTCACCAGTAAACTAGTGTCCATTATTTTCGTCTTGTAATTTGAACCGTGTGCCGACATTAGGCTAGAGGCATCTCTTGACCGTACAAATTTAGTCTTTAACTCAACACCGCTTTTGAGAAATATTTCTTGATTAAACAAACCCGAGTGCGCGTGACCAATGATCACAACCTGTTTGCTAGTCACTGTAAGGTTTGATGTTTTGAGAAGCCGTTATTTGCGTGACCCAGCGTATTCATCTGCTCGGCTGTATCATTGTGCCATAAGGCGTAACCTAGATGTGAAGTCTAGGCCTCCTTTCCATGTTTAGCGTCCCGATATATGAGCGGTGGGCATAGGTGTTGTTTAGATGTGACACCATTTTCTGATTTAAGTAAACCTCATTTGTGAGAAAGGGGAATGCATCCAATTGTTTACCGGTGTTGCAACATCCGTGTCAGTAAGCGCTGTACCATCTTGCATTACAACTTTAGCTGTGATGTACAACATGGACAGACTTAAATTCATGGAATCGTTTCCATTTCCGGGCACTACAAATTACATTGCGGCGTCATCACTCACAGCGGATAAGGGTGTGTAAAACATACATTCACCACTCTCGATACTTGCCTGCGTCGACAATAAAGCGAACAGATCCAATTCGGACTTGATGCATTCACACGATTGTGCATATAGAAAAGCCACTATTTTGAAAATATATCGTCGTAAGTAGGTGTCTTCTTAGCAGCTCTCAGTAGAGACTGATTATTATCGGACAAACGTACTCTTTTGTAGCCCGAAACCTCTCGTCGGCATTACGTTCAAGATCTCTACCTGCCTCGTGAAATCTTTCTTGAAATGACTCCTTAATAGGACGATTCTCTATGACGTCACCAAGGATGTTGGTTCCTGTCCTTAGAGCTTCTTTTTCAATACCCTTTGAACCAGAATTAAATAACGGTATTATACAGCCTGATCCATATACTATTGTTATTAAGGACGAATCATTATTATATATATATATATATATATATATATATATATATATATATATATATATATATATATATATATATATATATATATATATATGTGTGTGTGTGTGTGTGTGTCGTGTGTGTGTGTGTGTGCGGTGTGTGTGTGTGTGTGTGTGTGAAACGGACCTTAAAAAATTGTAACGTTTAAACGCACGAATAATTTGGTAAACGTATACCAGGATAACGAGAATTTAAACGTTTAAACGTCTTATCCCCAGTATTATCATTGACTTTCTACACTATAGACAGACGAAGAATTGGAAAAGGTGCCAAGCTCTATGGTATTTTAATATACTTCCAAACCAAGCAGCAGGAACTTGAATGATGAGAAAACAATTGAACTACTGGTTTGGTTCTTATTGACACTTAAGTTAGTCGTACAATAGTTTTATCTTCCCAAAATTTTACTAATATCTAATTGCATAAAACAAATGAAATCCTCTCTGGCTAACAATTGTCAATTAATTAAATAACGCACACACTCACACACACACACACACACACACACACACACACACACTCACTCACACATTCACGCACTCACACACACACACACACTCACACTCACACAGTCACACATCACACACTCACACACACACACTCACACACACTCACACCACACTCACACACTACACACTCACACACACACGCTCACACACCACACTCACACACTCACACACTCACACACTCACACACTCACACACTCACACACTCACACACTCACATACACACACTCACACACTCACACACCTCACATCACACTCACACACTCACATCACACCTCACACACTCACACACTCACACACTCACACACTCACACATCACACCTCACACTCACACACCACACTCACACACCACACTCACACACTCACACTCACACACTCACACACACACACACACACACACTCACACACTCACACACACATCACACCTCTCACACACTCTCACACTCACACACACACACACACACACACACACACACACACACACAACCACACGCTACGCAACCACACAACACACACACACACACACACACACACACACACACACACACACACACACTCAAACACTAATATACTCACTTTCATTCTAAGCGTGCAGTTGGCTCACCATGCAGGTATGCCAATGATTTACTTATAAGTGATTTTGTCAAAAGAATTTTTACAGCACAAACTGATACAAACCTAACATAAACGGAGCACAAATTGCTCAACTGTAATGCGATGTTAATGATTTTATTTCATACCAATACATTATAAACAAATAAACCCTTAATTTTATTAAATACATAAATAAAAAGTTTACCTCGAGTAGGATTTGAACCTACGACATGTACTTTGCTTGAGTACCGCGCCAACCAACTGCGCCATCAAGGTTCAAGCCCAATCTATGTAAATTTTGTCTTTATGTATGTAGAACTGATGTAAATTATAATTATAATGAGATTACAATCAAAATACTTATATTAATGGAATGTGAGCCTGCAATATCGCAAGGATTCACACGTACCAAAGCAACTTGACTAATATTAAATTATTATAAGTTTTTGTTATGAACGAATAAGTTCAAAGGTAAATATGTAATTAAATTAAACATCAGTACTACATACATAATCACAAAATTTACATCGATTGGGGCTTGAACCTTGATGGCGCAGTTGGTTGGCACGGTACTCTAGCAAAGTACAGGTCGTAGGTTCAAATCCTACTCGAGGTAAACTTTTTATTTATGTATTTAATAAAATTAATAATAATTTTTAATTACATATTTACCTTTGAACTTATTCGTTCATAACAAAAACTTATAATAAAATAAACCCTTAGTTACCGTAACTGTAAACATGTTCATAACTCTCCCTAAGGAGTTATAGTAGGGAATTATAGACCTATAACCATCTAACGTAATTTGAGAAATATTTGGAAGCTTGTCAGTTGATATATCCGTGGTAAATGCCTTCTTAATTTTTACACGTTCGTTTAATTTTAATCACCAACAATATTTCGTTTTCATATTTCATTTATAATGTAATATGAAATAACATTATTTACATGTCACGTGAATTATGAATGTTAATAACCTCGGGCAACTTACAATCCCTTATATCCGTATGGTTTGTTCTGCCAAAGAACTGTTTTGACACAGACCGGCCCAAGGAACACAAATAATTCCACTTAAAATTGTAGTTTATACTTTTAATGTCATGCTAAATTCACCTGCCTGAAAAGTAAAAGTGTTCCACAATGTTTCAGATATTTTAATGGTGGTAGTCTCTCAGTACTACCACCACTACTACAAAACAGTTTTGACAATATTTTTCTGTGATACCACTCTAGCCTATTGGTTCTTAATTTGATATCAATGTGACATTAAATTACTTTTGAAGGACATGTGCTACTTAAAACTTAGTGACATTGACGGGCTGGTAGAAAAATTTCATTTCAGGCTGCACTTAAAAGCCCTAGATGAATGAATGGATAAATTTCTTTTAGCTGTCAGTGACAGCTCTAAATCCTTTATTTTCTTAAGAGTAGTGAGATGGACGCGGGTAAATTCCAAAAATACTACTAACCTGAGAAATCGCCATTATTTAACACATTCCTTTAATGAGAAGTAATATTCCTCTCCCTAGGTAAATAATGAAAATAAAAAAAAACACCTAGGTAAATAATGATTTTATTTATTTTTAATGAATGAAACAAAACTCTATAACTAAGAAAAAAAACAAACTCGAAAATTGTAACGGTATAAACGGGTGGTAGAACGGGATTACAGATAAAATTGGCCTTTTTGGACCGACCAGTCAGCGTATGGGAGTGGGTAAGATGTTGAATAATTTTGCACATCCAGAATAGTAAATCGTACGTAAGTCAAAGTAAGGAAGGAAGACGTAATCAGATCGGTTTAGGGCGCCAGAATGTTTGGTAGTCAAAATAGGGGACGTCGTGCCAAAATTACGAATACATAGCGTGTCTAAACATACAAAAAACATACGCCTACCTATCCGCAATCAATCCCAGGTGTCCTCGACAGCAACTCAGCAAACCACCTGAAATAGAGCTTCAAAATAGCACTACACGCTTGACAACTAAAAGCGTGTTAATCACTCAATAATGTTACGTTACGTTACTACACCTCAGTGTAAATAATTAGGCATTATATAATAATTTTAACAAAACAAAAAAATCACCTTTGTTGAATGCACTCAAAATGAATTAATAATAATCAACTAGAAGTCAAATAAAACACTGAATATCATTAACGCTATCACTCAATAAAGAAACTGTAACTTCGTTACGTTAAAACTTAAGCTCCTAAATTACCGGTAAACTTGCAATTTGCAAAAAACCTTTTTTGTATGTAACACAAAAGGGGTTTTCACAGAATTAAAACAAATTTATAAAACCTAAACAAAGCTGTAATAAGATAAAAAAATAATATAAATGTAAACATACGATAATGCGTATATAAGAAAAGATAACAAATTCTTAAATGGCGACGGGAGGTCTGGCCAGAATTCTACGTAACGCCGTTCTAAATTGCTTAACCTAAATATTTCGTAGATTATTTAACCACACTACTTCAGGGCCAATTGCCCTTTAATACTAAGATGAAGAGTGTGAAGGCAAAGCGTCAGAATTATGATTACTTACAATAATTAAACCAAAGCAACAATTTAATTTAAAAGGTACACGACTCCGCTTTCAAACCTTCGTCAACAAAGAAAACAATCTGAGGTACACACACAAGAAATCTTGAAAATACTCAACAAAACACAATGTTATACTACCTTACTGTCTAAATTAGCACCTCTTCCGTGTTACAACAATCGAAAATGAACCAGGTGACCAATTACTGCTATTACGGATACGGAATCTCCCTGGTCTGACACAAGATGATGAGTGATAAGGTCGACTATTTATTTTTGTACTCAAACGGTTCCTTGATTGAATCTCGGTAAAGTGTTACTGCATTAACTGAAAACGTCTTTTAAAATAATAAATTGTGCGCTCAACTTGCTCGATAACTTTTATCTTTTAAATAGTTTTCTTTACACTACCAATCCAAAAGGTTATTAACTTTATTTATATAAATATAATTTTAATATTCTGCGAAAGTTTCTTTGTACTTCAACACGCCCTGCACCGCAATTAAGTGGCACTTCAAGTACGTTAATTTAATAAGTCCGCAAAAGCGACACAAACCAACGAGGTCACAGAAGCACTAAAATAACACGACGGTGATCCCCAGGTAACTTGATTACGTAAAATCGAAATCGGCACTAGGTCTTGTCCTTTGGTGATTGAACAATTTTACTTAAGATCCCTTCACAGGTTTTCTTCAAAAAGTAGCGAACTACCTTCACAATACGAAAGTTTGTTCGTTAAACACCAAAAGGTCCAATCTATCAACGTTCTAACCAACCCCTTAGGCCGTAACAACAACCGTCACAGTAACACACTCGAGAGCGCTGTGAGTTGTTTTAAATTTTTTTCTTTTGGGGAAAATTTTTTTTTTTGAAATTTTTTTGTTTTTTAATTTTAGCCCTTTCGAAATTTTTTTTTTAAACTTTTGGATTTTTTTTTCCCTTTAAATTTGTTTTAAAATTTTTTCCGATTTTTTTTTTTTTTTAATTTTAAACTTTCCAAAATTTCCTTTTTTAAACTTTGGGCCCTTTCTTTTTTTTTACTGGGAAAATTTTTTTTTTCCTTTTTTTTTTTTTTTCCCCCTCGGGTTGGGCCTTTACCTTTACCTTTCCAAATTTGGGCCTTTTTTTTTTCTTTTTGTTCTTTTAAATTTTTTCAACAAACAATTTTTCCTTTTTTGGTGTTCCCTTTAAAATTTGTTTCCAACAAGGGTTTTTTTTTTAAAGACCCTTTGGGGTTTTTTTTTCGCGACAATCCCCAGTTTTAGGTTGTTTTTAAAAATTTCCCCAAATTTTAAGTTTTTTAAAAACCCACCCTGAATTTGGTTTTTACTACCCCCCTTTTTAATTAAAACCACCAAAGGGGTTTTTGTTTTTAATCAAAATTTTTTTCAATAATTTAAATTTTTTAAAACCCTTCCCGGGGGGTAAACCCCCAATCAAATTTTTTAAATTTTGGGAAAATTTAAAATTTTTTCAATTTTACCTTTTTTATCCCAATTTTTGGCTTTTTTAAACCCACGGGAATTTAAGGGGTTGCCCCAAACAAAAATTATTTTTGGGCTTTAAAATTTTCGAATTTAAATTTTTTGGGGTAAATTTGCTTTATTTTTGAAAAATTTTGATTTTTAAAAACCCGACCCGGCCATTATTTTTTTTTAACGGGGATTTTTCCTTTTCTTGCCCAAAATTTTTTTTAATTTTAAATTTTCTTTAAAATTTTGGGTTTACTCCCAAAAGTGCATTTTTTTTTTTGAACCTTTTCAAAGGTAAACCTTTTAAAAATTTATTTTTAAAACCGTTTTGAAACCCTTTTAAAAGGGTCCCCAAATAAACTTTGCTAGTTGGGTTTAAATTTTGAAATTTTTTTTGGGAAAAAAAGGGGTTAATTTTCCGGGAAAGGGTAAACCCCCCTTTTCTTTCCCTAAAGAACGGGCAATTTTATGAACCCTTTTTCAAAAAAAACTTTTGGGAAAAATTTCTAAGGGTTTTCCCCCCAAAACTGTTTTTAAAAAAACCCTTTTGACAAACTTCCCGATTTTAGGCCCCTTTTGGGAAAAATTTTTTGGGGCTCTTAAGGGTTTGGGGAAATTTTTCCGGCTTTTTCCAAACCCCGGGCCAAATTTTGGTTTCCGGTTTGAATTTTAAAATTTTTAAAAATTTCTTAGTTTTAAAAATTTTTTTTTAAATTTTTTAAAATATTTTTAAAAATTTTTAAATTTTGTTTTTTTTGTTTTGGGGTTTTTTTTTTTTTTTTTAAAATTTAAAAAATTTTTTTTAAAAATTTTTTTAAATTTTAAAAATAAAATTTTTTGTTTCTTTTTTTTGGGGTTTTTTTTTTTTTAAAAATTAAAATTTAATTTTAAAAAATAATTTAAAAAAAAAAAAATTAAATTTAAAGTTTTTTTGTTTTTTGGGTTTTTTTTCCCCTTTTTTTTGGGAAATTTTAAAAAATTTAAACCCGGGAAAATTGAAATAAAAAATAACCCTTTTCCCCCAAAAAAACCCAAAATAATTTTACTTTAAAAACAAAAAATTAAAAAATAACCTAAACAACTTAACCCACCCACACCACCCCAAAAACAAACAACAAACTATACCAATTAACCACAAATTTAACTTCCAACTACAATACCAATTTAAACAAACCTCCAAACCATCAAAATCACACACCACCACCCACAAAAACACACACCACACACACCAAATCACCCCACCACACAACCACCACTCACACACTCACAACCACACAACCACCACCTCACCACACTCAAACTCCTCTCACACATCACACCACACTCACACTACACAATCACACTCACCACACTAACCTAACCTCCATAACACTCACACACACTCACACACACACATTACACACTCAAACCTCTACCACTCCTCAGCGAATAAATCACACACAACAAAATTAACTAAATTTCAAACTTTACAACTACAACTCAACGAAACTTCTCAACAGAATTCACTTTCCATTTTATATATCTACAAATTCACAAAAAACCTTACATAAACACAAATTACATTTAACTATATATTTAAACTATTAAATTTAACTATTACATCAAAAATATTTAACATCATTAATTTTGTATACGTAACAACTCTACGAATTTAATACGTAAATGATGCTTAATATTATTTATAACTTGTAAACCTAAATAAACTAATACATAATAACATTATTAAATCTACCTATAGAGTAATTCATTACTTGAGACAACCTTAAATTAAATTTTAAGTTAACTAAGTTAATAAATAGTATTAATCTATTGAATTTTAATACATTTAATATAAAATACGTTTTACAATCTATAAATTATATAACTATCTTGCAGTAAATGAGGTATTTACTAATAACTACAATTAATTTACTTGAAGTTTGTTACAAAAATATTTTAAAGAAATCATGTATTATGTATACTATAACACTTATCTAACAATTCTAACAGTTGTAACGTAATGAATTATTTACAGTAAATTTATTGAATTGAACTGTCAGTTGATATTAACTAAATTTAATATTTAACTTTTCTATAATACAAATCTATTTAATGTTTATCCTTAGTTTATATGTATAACATACTAGCTGTACTGATATGAAGTTAATTAACTTCATTAACTCTAAGTCATTTTAATTTGAATAATAAACTTTGACAATTCATTTAAGGTGGAATCCAAACATTGCTACAATCTGTAAAAATAATTGAATTACACTAAATTGTACACGTTATTGTATTAATTTATATAAATTACTAAGTTCATTAAGTTCAATGGTATAAACCTATATAATTCTAAGGTATAAGTGTGAGATAATTTACAGATTCAGTATTAAACTCACTATTGTGATCTTAATTTGAAGTTGTTAAATTTGATCAGTAAGTTTAAATCTTTCAATAATATTAAATGTGCTATTAGAAATTAAACTAATACTAGAAATAATATATTTTTTATAATCTTAACTAATATTTCTAGTATATGGCGTAATATGTTAAACTAAATGCTAATTAACATATTGTAATTACTAAGGAAAAATAAATCTCATCCTATAAACATGCAGAATAATTAACACATTAAATTATGGAATGATTAAGTATAGATTGTAAAGTAACACAGTTACCAAATATTAATGATAAAATGTAACGTAATAACATATACTAAAACTAACAAGTCAATTTAATAAAGATAAAAGACTCAGGCCTAAAATTATCAATGAAAGTCAATAAATAAATAACAAACCAATCGAATCACAAAGTCGATAGCAACAATACAAACTACATGCAATAGACTCAAGTTCAAACTAAACACAATACGTTAAATAACACTAATCCATAAACGCGTAAATCATACAATAATACACTTACTAACACATAACATAGATTCACTTAAAACTAAAGAATACACAAAACATATAGCATACAAACTAATAACATAAAACATATATATATTAAGCAACTCATAAGACTTTATACAAATAGACTATAAAACTAATATAAAATAACTAAATTACTCAAAATTTAATATCACATAATATATAGAATAAAATCGTTAGTAAAATTCTTAAACAAATGAATTTAAAACTAAAATTTATACTTAAAATAATGATAATAATATAAAATTATAACACAAATAGTTAATACAAATAATAACATTATAAATGTAAGAAGTAAATTATAACTATAAATTCTGATAACCAAATTTAGTTCCAATATATAAAATTTAATCAAATATCGTAGTTAAATGACCAATATTAGAAAACTAATTAATTAGTAAGCTATAAGCAAATACAATATTCTAATCACAATATTAGCATCTCGATTAACTATAATGAACTTACACATATCGTTTGAAAACTAAAAGCAAAATTCATTAACAGTAATTTAATGCTAAACACTCAACGATCACTAAATACTACATAAAACACTGAATACAATTATGATAATACTGCTATGTCATTACTACTAAATGTTATGATACTACAGGAATTACATCTTAATTACCAAATCTTACTATGAACTGGTAAATTTAGTACTGCTCGATTAAACTAAACGATACTTTTAAAGTCTAAAATTTGCTCATCGAATTTACTTTTAAATATATTTTTTTAACTACAAGATTCTAATAAACTATTTATGTATAAAAGTAATTAATTACGATAAAATTTTTTCTGCTTAGTACTAAATTTAAGCAATTCAAATACGTAATATTAATGTTTAAAAGTCCAAAAGACCCAAAAGTATACTTTATAACAACCCTATAACAATAGATCAAACGACTTGTATTGTCAATCTAGAACAATAGCTGACCTTCAAGTTGTTCTTCGTATAAAGCTACATTCAAAAATGATCCGTAACATAAAATAATCTAATACACTAACACTATTTAACTACAAACAATCGTTAGCCTTACCGGTACTTACAAGTACTTCTACTAAGCTTCAAGTTCTTAATCAACACCAAAGTAAAACATAACCGTAACATTAGAAGTATTATCACCTACCCAAATTCCGTAATCAACTTACATTTTCGAATCCACACTCAACCTAACAATTGCAAATCAAAGTTCAAAATTAAAACGATATTAGACCCAAATCTCAAAATATCCCCATACAAATTTCGTTTCAACATTAAGATCGTATTACACAAATTTTAACCTCAAGAACATCATTTCGATCGAACGTAAAAAGTATAGTCGATTATTATTCAATATCTAAGTTTACATAACTTCATTATCTCAATTCAATTAATTTTAAACTTATTAATTAATCAATTACTTATTCAAACTAATACTCAATATTTAATACGCCATAAATCTTCAAGACGTCAATTACAGGACTAAATAGATAATAGACTCAAGTCAACTTATTTAACGATAAACTTATACAGATAACAACAACGTTACATCAAATAATACGCAAACGAATAATATAAATACATAATCAACAGCACGCACAACAGCCAACACACCGCCAGCAACAGCAGATAGTCAGGCAACCAGACAGCCAAAACAGACCCGGCATTCACTCAAATAGACGTCCATACAACCAGGCACCCAGACAGCAATACAGCCAGACAGCCAGGCAGCCGGATAGCCAAGCAGCTAGACAGCCAGACCGCCAGGCAGCTAGACAGCCAGGCAGCCAGTTAGCCAGACAGTCAGGCAGCCAGACAGACAGACCTCCAAACAGTCAGATAGCCATGCAACCAGAAAGCCAGACAGCATTACTGCCAGACAGCCAGACAGCTAACCAGCCAGACAGACAGACGAACACAAGCAGAAAATTAGAGGGCAGACAGACAGACAGACAGGCAGACAAACAGGCAGACAGGCAGTCAGGCAATCAGGCTGGCAGACAGTCAGGCAGACAAACAAGCAGACAGACAGGCAAGCAGACATACAGGCATGTAGACAGGCACGCAGACAGGTAGACAAGCAGGCAGGCAGCCAGCAGGCTGTCAGACAGGCATACAGACACACAGGCAGGTAGACTGGCAGGCAGTCAGGCAGATAGACGGGAAGGCAGGTAGGAAGCCAGGCAGGTAGGCAGACAGCCAGGCAAAGAAACAGGAGGGCAGACATGTAGGCAGCCGTGCAGACCGGCAGGCAAACAGGCAGACATGCAGACAGACAGACAGTTAGACAGACAAACAGGCAGGCGGACAGACAAGCAGGCAGACAGGCAGACATACCGGCAGCCAGGCAGACAGACAAGCAGGCAGGCGGGTAGGTAGAAATACAGGCAGGTAGGTAGACTTGCAGACTGGCAAGCAGACATGCTGGCAGACAGACAGGCAGACAGACAAACAGACAGCCAGACAGCCACTCAGCCAGAGAGCCAGACAGCCAAACAGCCAGACAACCACTCAGCCAGGCACCCAGATAACTAAATAGCCAAACAGCCAGACAACCATACAGCCAGACAGCCAGACAGCCATACAGCCAGACATCAAGACAGACAGACTAACAGGCAGACAGACAGACAGACAGACAGACAGACCGACAGACAGACACACAGACATACAGACAAACAGACAGACAGACAGACACACTACACACAACACACTCACTCCCCCCCCACACCCAATACATACACATGCACAGTACGTACACACGCACGCACGCGCGCACGCTCGCTCGAATACACATAACACCTCCCCCACACGCACATGTACGTACACGCAAACACACACCCACCCACACGCACACACACATAGACATAACACATACTCATCCCCCAACCACCACACACGTACATACAGAGACACACACACACACACACACACACACACACACACACACACACACACACCACAGACACACCACACCATCATATAATCATACACACGCAAACATCCACACGCACAAACTGATACATGAGCGCTCCGCAATACACGTATACAATTATAATCTATAAAGGTTTCAGTCGTAAGTGCTTTTGAAACGTATAAAAATCGTAATTATTTGAATTTAATACACGATATTAATCACTTACACTGAAAGTATTATTAAAAATTAATCATGCAAATTTACATAATCTTAATAATTACTAATGTTCCTATTAGACTATATAATAATTTATAGTTTAGATATTATCCACGTTACTGTACACTAACTTTCTGTTACACATACCTGCATACATAATGTCACTTAAGCACTCGTTCACGCATTGACTCACACTCACTCATTCACTCACTACCTCACTCACCGATCACACACTCACTACCTCACTCACTTACTCACTCACTGACTCACTAACTTACTCGCTTGCTCGCTCGCTCACTCATTTTCTCCCTCACTCACACACTCACTCACTGACCCACTCACACTCTACTCACACACCCTCACAATCACTCCTCCAAACACACTCACAGTCACGCCAAAATCACACTCACACTCATACGCACGCTCACACTTGTACAGCTACGATACTTACACGTTACATCTGTCATTGAAACGTATACGGATCGTGATTTTATAATTTCAGACACGACGTTTATCCCAAAAGAAGTAAGTACTATTATTTATAATGTATCAAGCACGTTTACATCTAGATGATTTAAGAAGTGATGAAAGCAAGTAAATTCGTTGAAAACACAACGTTGAATTTTCATGCATAAGAAAGTAAAAATAACCCAAAAAACTATTTCTGAAATCATTTTATCCTGTGCACCTTTTTACATCCTGGTGTGCACGTGATTCCCCCTCTTAAATCCGTTATAAATTCTGTTAAATCAAAAACTAGAATACCTACTGTAAGAAATCGCAACGAAGGGTGTTAAAAAAAGTATAAGCACATTAAACAATTCGGTTACCCGTCACAAATTTTTCGGTTCGTAGCCGAACTTACTGCCTTCTTTGTATTGTATTTTTTGTAAGCTCGCGCCTTTTTTAAGAATAGTTCGCAAAATTTTGGTACTCATGAAGTTCTATGGTAATGGGAGAGCCTTTTTTACGCTGCAATGTCACATTTACACTTCACAGCCGTGGTGTAGGATGTTTTAGATTCTCCTTCTATACATCCATACATTCATATATCCATATATCCATATATCCATACATCCATACATCCATACATCCATATATCCATATATCCATACATCCATACATCCATACATCCATACATCCATCATCCATATGATCCATATATCCATAATCCATACATCCATACATCCATACATCCATACATCCATACATCCATACATCCATACATCCATACATCCATACATCCATACACCCATACATCCATACATCCATACATCCATACATCCATACATCCATACATCCATACATCCATACATCCATACATCCGTACATCCATACATCCACACATCATTTACAAAGTGTTTATTGGGACGCCCTGTATATTTTCCACTTCTGTTAAGATTACTATCATGCTAATTTGGCGATATCTATTTGTCTTTTGTATTTTTGGTTTTGTAGGTACTTAGCAGTGATATATACTGTCCAAATCATCATGGGCCACACACACACACACACACGCACGCACGCGCGCACGCACGCACGCACGCACGCACGCGCACACTCTCACGCATTCACACACGCCCGCACAATCACAATACACTAGCACACAATCACGCACACTCAGGCATCATCTCGCATACACGCACTCATATTCTCACGCACGCGCACGCACGCACGTGCCGGACGCACGCACGCACACGCACACACCACACACACACACACACACACACACACACACATACACACCGAACACAGACACACACACACACACACATCAACACACACACACACACACACACACACACACACACAACACACAACACCTATATATATATATATATATATATATATATATATAATACATATATATATACATATATATATATATATATATATATATATATATATATATATATATAGTGGTACGTTATTCATGTTGATTAGTTACAGTGAAACGCCAATTTGAGTAGTTAGTACTTAAATAACTCTTTAAAGCTCATTTTGGGAACACTATATTTGCTAAACAAGTTACTGTTGTTAGAGATAGTTACTCGAAGAAATACACATCAACCTATTTGGTAGATTAAATTAACGGAATAATGGTATGTCTGTATTTCAAACTAAATTAAATTGATCTATGGTTTAAAATAAATTTTGTAACAGTACAATTTAGGATATTTCCAAATTCTACTTTCCTATAGAAATATTAAATACGATTATTTACGCAAGTAGGTACTTTAACCAAGAAATATTTGTTAAATGAATCTTTTAGGTATTAAAATGGTATTTGTAATCATTAGATAGATCAAAATTGATTTTATGGTTTGTATTAAAATCATACCATGTTTTATAGCTATTTATATATCAAGGGATTTCTGGGTATGTTAATTACTGAGGGAAACGGGTTTGCAATCCCGAGGGACGTTAGTCCTGAGGTTATTCATACATAACTCCCATGATAGATAATTAATTTTATTTCATACTAATATGTTAAAACTGAAATAGGCAAATGAAATGTTTTGGTTATTAAAATTAAATGAACGTTGTTTTCAAAATTAAGCAGGCATGGTTACTATGGATATAAAAACTGACAAGTTTGCAAATATTTGTCAAAATACGTTATAATGATTAGAGGGCAGTTATAACTGCCTAGATACCACTTCATTACTTCCCAAGGGATTTATGAACGTGTTTATGGTTACGGTAACTAAGGGTTTATTTGTTTATAACGTATTCGTATGAAATAAAAATATTTAATTGTATCTAATATGTTTTATGGTAATCAGTCTTTGATGCTCCAATGTTTAACTGGATATTGAAATCAAATAAGTTTTTCCAGCATTTAAATAAATAAGACATTGTTAGGTCAAATTTTGGTGCCTTACGGGTTTACCCATAAAAATTATTATTGCCACCACTGCCTTTTCCACAATAATTTAATATTATAATTAATATTAGAGAGACGTAATTTCATTTAAAATTGCAATTTTTTTTTAATACCCAACGTACCACACGCTATACCTCCTCGAGCGGTTCAATCAACTTAATTATAGTTACAGAATGCCTTCTTGAACACATACACATAATGGTAATAGCATATATATATATATATATATATATATATATATATATATATATATATATATATATATATATAAGTATATATCTTTAAAATTTAAAGCATTGCGAGGTGCAAAAACTGATTTAACTTCGTACAGTTTTTGTTCTTTGAAACAAACCACTTACTACGTTTGTTGTTTAGTTCCACTAAAAGCTTATGATATGTTAAATTAAGATTCTTCTTTATCATTTGAAAAGTGCTTTGAAATTAAGGTCTTGTTATCTACATTACTTTCAGATTTAATTTGAATATCAGGTGGCAATAAATAAACTACTAAAAAACCACATTTCAATAAATACCATTTAATTATTATAATTTATTATTCGGAAAAGTTAAAAAGCTCTTTGAAAGAAACCGACTTAAAATTATAATCTGTTTACACGTTTATGAATATGTAAATTCTCAAACCATTAATGCTGTTACCTCAGAGAAAATTTAAAAATAATTTTGCAAAAAAAAAATCAATATCAGTGTCAGCAACATTGACTAAGAACAATCAACCGGCGTGCCACATGGTATAGTGCAACTACCCTAACACGCATGAGGGTAAAATTCGATCGAATTAAACATTAAAAATGTTTCCTTGGCAATCGAATTTTCACTTGAATAGTAATTTTCCTAGAGGGAACAACAAAAATAAATAAATTTTTATAAAAGATTTATAATTTTATAGAAGCAATTCTTCAAAAATTAATATTCTTTAGATATTATATTGCAATGGGTAAGTTTGATTTTTACTGTTATTTGTTTTTATCGTATTTTTACAATAAGTATTCAAAGTTTCAACAAAAACAGGATTATTACATGTTTAATGTAGGTACGTAATATTGATTTTAATGCAAAGTAATGTTAGTTCCATAATATTTATTTCAATTTAAAACTCAACAAAACCTAAACACGTCTTTGCTTTCTAGACATGGATGAAGTAGAATCCTACACTTTTAGAGGATACCTACCACAATTTCAAGTACTTACAACTTTTGTTTGCCTAATTCTTATATTCAAAGTTGAAAATATACTTTTACACAATTTCGAATTTAAACTAAATTAAGCGATACTTCCATTAATAATAAATTCAATCTTTGTAAAGGACAAATTAAGGGTATAGTCTATCGATTGAGTGTTTGTCTATATGTTTCACTTTAAGTGAAAAGACAATTAATTATACATTCGGTTACATTACAGACCCGACCAAATAAATAATTTAAAACAATAAACAATAAAGATATCTTTTACTTTAATCAAACTAATTCTTAATTTAGTTTAGAATAAAGCTTGAAATGGACTAAAATTCTTCTATTAAATTATTATATATTTAATAATTCCCAAAGTTTTGATCGTGTATGAAAATTTGCACATCGGGCTTTGTAAGGAAAAATCTAATTTAGTATCATTTTTGACATACCGCATACGGAGCGTCACTTAACAGATGGTTTATGTCATTAAAATGACGAAACTTTTGATCATACCTCGTGTACGAATTTTAATATAAATCAAGTTGAGAATGCTCTTCTATATGTTCCTTAATACAGAAAAGCTACACACTGACACACAGATTTAACGAATTCATATATCGAACTTTTATCGGTGAATATTAAGTAAAAAAGTAAAAGTTGTTCAAACATGGTATACTTGACTTGTTAAAATTGCTAAACTTAACAGTTTAATAGATAAAAGGTATATTCAGAAACACTAAACCTTCCCCACAATGTATTACATTGTGGGAAGGTAGTTTCTGAATATTATATTAACCCCATTTTGAGTAATTATGGAGTATAACATTACAGTTTAATAGATATTCGTTAATTTATGAACTAATATTAGGGCAATTTTGTTCTGTTGATGGATTAGAACGAGATGATCCTGTCCTCCACGACCTCGCAATTTAAATCTCGCATCTTTCTTTTGTGGTGTGCTCATTTGGAATATATGAATTATTGTGTATTTGTTATATTTGATACATATACGTATAAGAAAAGGGAAATTGTTAAAGTATGTACTATAATTTTAAACTCAATTAATTCTATCAAAATCACCTTAATATTGTATATGTTTTTTGATCGATTTAAATAAAATAAACATGATATTTACAACATATCTTAAAGTGACTAACGTGCTTCGGAATCCCAAGGACCGTATGAACCTCGAAAAACAAGGAGCCTACAAAATAATGTCCTGACAGCGATATGTCGTACATTGGACTAATTAATAGAAAAATAAGTTTACGGAAAGAAGAGCGCATCAACGCATGTAAAAGCTGCACAGCATGCTTTCAACTTTGCCGACACCAAATCGTTGGCTAATATTGAATAACTGACATCTTCATAATCAGAGATACCACTGAAACAGAAAAGAATCCTAACAGTATGAACACAAGAAACGGAATACTTAGATTACCAATTGCGTCGAAGACAGTGCTGAAACACATGTAGAACCCAATTATCAAGGCACAACAAAAAGCGAAAGTGAAAGTGCATATAAGCAGAAAATAAAAACACACCCAAAACGAAACAAGAAAGCCTCCTCAAACACCAATAGAAGACAGTTAACGAGACTAAGTCAAAAGTAGAGGCAGACAGGTCGATTTTCAGGGTTATGATCTGCGTATCACGTTTTCCGTCAAGCGACAGTTTTGGTTTAGACAACGTTTCGGCAAGTCACATTTGCCATCTATCGGCAAGTACGTAACTGACTGTCTCTATTTCTCTCCATTAAAGTTTGCGGCTGTACAACATGTCTCCTGTTTTAGATGTAACATGACAATTACAATTATTAACAAAAAAACTATTTTCTTGTTAGATTTGACTAGTCTTTAATTGATATGTCAAGTGTGTGCGTGTGTGTGCGTGATTGTGCGTGAGTGTGCGTGAGTGTGCGTGAGTGTGCGCCTGATTGTATTCCTGAGTGGGCGTGAGGGTGCGTAAGTGTGTGCGTAAATGTGTGCGTGAGTGTGTATGATTATGCGTGAGTGCGCATGAGTTTGCGCGAATGTGCATAAGTGTGCGTGAATGTGAGTGAGTGTGTGAGTAAATATGTGCGTGTGTGCGTTTGCGTGTGTTTGTGGGTGTACGTGTGTAAGTGCTTGTGCCTGTGTGTGCGTGTGTGAGTGTGTAAGTATGTAACACCGTGAGAATATGAGTGCGTGTATGCGAGATGATGCCTGAGTGTGCGTGATTGTGTGCTAGTGTATGTGTGATTGTGCGGGTGTGTGTGAATGCGTGAGAGTGTGCGCGTGCGTGCGTGTGTCTGTGTGTGTGCGTACGTGTGTGTGCGTGTGTGTGTGTGTGTGTGTGTGTGTGTGTGTTGTAACGTGCAAAAATCAATATCTGATCTTTTCGTATCGACCTCATAATTTTCTTTAATCACTTTAATTACTGAATTTTCTTTGGATAGAAAATTTAGGATTGTTATTTAATGTTTTACTTGTTATTTATTTCACTAACATAATTGTCTAAATTTTTTTGTATCTACTCTATTTACCATTTACTTTACAAAAGCTCAAATAAATATACTAGCGCCAACTGTATGATTTCTATGGTTTCCTTATTAGTTTGAAATCGGTTACTTAAAGGTTACCTGTTGTTTTCGCTAAATTACCGCTATAGGGTGGTACCGTTAAATAAATACATTTTATTCACTGAAACTTTATTTTATAAGATATATGTTACAGACCATACTTAAAATCAGACTGTATGTATACAGTCTAGACGGTTTATATAAGGCCTACATTTCGGCGGCCGTTTGATATTAACTTGATATTTCATATGTGGATTAGACCGTATATATACAGACTATTCAGTTTCAGACCGTATATTTATAACATCGAACGTGGTGTTCATTGTCTTCGTAAAATCTACGAAGTGTATTATAAAACAAAAGACAACAAGTCTGTTTTTGATTTGACTTCTTTGTGACGTATTTTTGGACTTAATTTTGATAAAAAACGGAAACAAATCTACGTAACCTACCGTTGATTTAATTTCCATTTTTTTACTGTTTTTTATTGGAATACTTTGCTTATTGCGCATAACAAAAAAACCAAGTTTGTTGTTGAATTCACTTAATTCGTAAAATAAAATAATACCAGCAGATTCTGATTTTGAATACATATGGGCTAGTTTTAGTTGGGCCATATATAAATTTACTAGACCTTTTATACATGGACTGGGCTGTGCATGAAACAAATGTTTATTCTGCATACGGTAGAATGCCTGCAGTCCTTTTATATACGTTCTAGGTAGATTATATACAGTCTGCATTATACATACGGTCTGTAACATATACATGTAAAAAATTGATTTTGACAACAATGATGCTTGATAAGAAAAATTGGGTTATTCCATTTATACACATTTACTACTGAATCACCAATATATGTAATAAAACCGTTAGTTACAATACTGTGGGATTAATTTAGGTAATTTATGACTATACTTTCTTTAACGTCCATTTTGCAAACTTAGAGAAGGTTATCTAAAACACTATTGTTACGCGGCTGCATAAACGAAATGAATGTGTTATACCGGTTATACCGTTGTCCTATTAATGTTATTACGTCACATGTTTAACGTGGAATTTTGTGTTCTTTTAAATTTTGTTTTCTAGATTTGAGTACAAGTTTTTTTTCGTTAGTGTGGACAAGAGTGTTCAGTTTATAGGCGGTCTCCTTTTAATCATGTAGGCATTTACATGTAAATTCACGTTAGAGTGTGAACGGAACAGTTTTTGATGTTTTGGTTATATACGCACTTTTACGCTTTCGTTTTGGGGGAAAATTTATTAATCACACGATTAGAATAGTAAGTATAAGAATAAGTCATATAATTTGTTTAGTCCTTTCTGGGGAGAATTTCCCGTTCAGTATAATTGATTCATTGTTGGAAACTTTCAAATAAACTACGATCACTGGGAAAATTGTTGCTTATTCTCTTGTCCTGATTTTTTTTTGTTTTTGTTTCTGCCCCTGTTTCAAGCTTCACAGAGCCTCTCTCCAAATACTAATTTACCTTTTTCTTTAAAGCTTATGGCACCCTTTCTTTGTCTGTTCTCCTTACCATTCTGATTACAAATTTTATTTCTGATTTCTAACTAACCTGACCATATATTTATTCTTTATCCACCCCATCCAAGTGCTTTGCGGTCATTTGACCGTTTGACTGAATTCTCAGCCGAGCTCACTCGCCCTTTTTTATTTTTATGTGACGTGGTAGGTGTGTGTGTGTGCATGTGTGCGCGATCAATTTCGAACAGCTCAATACATGTATCGCATACATCTTTGGAGTTGGTACGCGTCCAGTCCTGGAATAGTAATGCGCTTTCCAGAGCACACATAGGCGCCTCGATGTTATGGTTTAAATAGCTATACCCTTTTGCTTCCTTTTCAATTTTTTAATCGACGGACAACCAATCTCGTCCAG
>JARFJB010001851.1:2877500-3080000 GCA_036346205.1 Vesta saturnalis | reverse complement strand
AAAAAAATAATATAAATGTAAACATACGATAATGCGTATATAAGAAAAGATAACAAATTCTTAAATGGCGACGGGAGGTCTGGCCAGAATTCTACGTAACGCCGTTCTAAATTGCTTAACCTAAATATTTCGTAGATTATTTAACCACACTACTTCAGGGCAAATTGCCCTTTAATACTAAGATGAAGAGTGTGAAGGCAAAGCGTCAGAATTATGATTACTTACAATAATTAAACCAAAGCAACAATTTAATTTAAAAGGTACACGACTCCGCTTTCAAACCTTCGTAACAAAGAAAACAATCTGAGGTACACACAAGAAATCTTGAAAATACTCAATAAAACACAATGTTATACTACCTTACTGTCTAAATTAGCACCTCTTCTGTGTTACAACAATCGAAAATGGACCAGGTGACCAATTACTGCTATTACGGATACGGAATCTCCCTTGTCTGACACAAGATGATGAGTGATAAGGTTGACTTTTTTTTGTACTCAAACGGTTCTTTGATTGAATCTCGGTAAAGAGTTACTGCATTAACTAAAAACTTCTTTTAAAATAATAAATTGTGCGCTCAACTTGCTCGATAACTTTTATCTTTTAAATAGTTTTCTTTACACTACCAATCCAAAAGGTTATTAACTTTATTTATATAAATATAATTTTAATATTCTGCGAAAGTTTCTTTGTACTTCAACACGGCAATTAAGTGGCACTTCAAGAACGTTAATTTAATAAGTCCGCAAAAGCGACACAAACCAACGAGGTCACAGAAGCACTAAAATAACACGACGGTGATCCCCAGGTAACTTGATTACGTAAAATCGAAATCGGCACTAGGTCTTGTCCTTTGGTGATTGAACAATTTTACTTAAGATCCCTTCACAGGTTTTCTTCAAAAAGTAGCGAACTACCTTCACAATACGAAAGTTTGTTCGTTAAACACCAAAAGGTCCAATCTATCAACGTTCTAACCAACCCCTTAGGCCGTAACAACAACCGTCACAGTAACACACCTCGAGAGCGCTGTGAGTTGCAGACTCCCAACAAAATTACCAAATTCCATCTTGGATTTTCGAATCCCACCACTCACAAAAAATCTCATTTAATCTAGTTCCACCAATTAAGAAACGGAAGGAGAAGATTTGATACCCCCTACCCACAAATTTCGTTTTCAACCGTAAGGACTCGATGATTTTCAAAATTCTAAACGTCAGCAGAATCAACGTGAAAAGTATCTCGGTATTTTCATTTAAGTTCAAACAGTTAGTCTCCCATTCTATCTTTATGACTCAAAACCAACATACTCAATGTTAAGCTGAACCACTGCAATTAACCGACTCCATGTCGCCCGAATGATATCAAATACATTTAAATTCACGTTCTTTCTTTAAGTTCCTTAATTTTACAAAACTTTCTATTGAATTTTAAGGAAATCAAACGAAATAAACATTATTTAAACTTATATACAACTATTTACAAATGAAACGTTACTCAACATTCAATAACCGCGGAACAATAAGGAAAACAATCTCTCAAAATTTAAATGCAATATTACGAAAAACTCAATAAATGTAGAAACCAATTATCGATGATTTCAGACCTCATTCCTTAAATTACGGAATAGTAATTCACAAAAAAAAACAAGCTCCAAACACACCACCCGGAAAGGTCGCGACACACGTAAAACAAATTCATCGATAAAGCTCAACTCAACAGCAAAAATTTGACGGTAAATCGCTAGAAAATCGTAATCCTATCACAAAATTTAACAAGATAAAAATTTCTAATTAACTAAACTTATTTAAAGTTATAGTTAATTGTGCAGTTATGACAAATCACGTGTATCCGGCATTCCCAGTATTAACAGAATTAACGTTATGTGTTATAGGTAAATTAACTTCCGGGTTTTGCATATTCCTTACTTTCGGTGAAATTGGTACATTGTCACTTGCCACTAACGGCACTAACTCACCGTACTTTTCTTGGACTTCTTGAGGTTCGAAGGAAGTTATAGGTTAATAATGAATTATGTCGTTTTGTTAGTTTTACTTATTTAGTTTGACAAATAATGCCCAGGCCATAAACAACATCTTATAGACAAATTAATAGGTTGGCGTAGAAACAAAAAATGTGTTTGCTACTATTCTCCAGTCACAGAGAGGATGCTAGCGTTGCTACTACAAGTTCTGCAATACCGACCAAAATTTGGTTATTTTTTTTACTGGCAAACAATTATACTTAATGAACAGTCGCTTCATAAACAATACCTCTGTTTATGAGTCGCATTTACAGTTTGACCTCATAAACAGCTGTTTATGTGCGTTTTTGTGTAATAGTGTTGTGTTCGAAAATAAATATAAGAATTTTTTAGGTATTATTGGATTGAGCAAAATCTGGTGAACTAATTGTGATTGTTGTGTGTTTTTCGAGAGGTACAATTATAATGTATAGATTTACTTTTTTATGTACAGAAGAGTCTAAAAACAAAAGTAACACAAACTTTATATTTGGGCCATTTGCAATGCCGAATGCCCTTAACCAAATTTTATTCAGTAAGTAATTACTAATAATTTTTTTTTAATATAAGTTTTTAATTTCTTATTGTGAAAATTACGTTACGAAATAGATATATTAAATTAATCTGTGGTTTGTCTTTATTTTTTATACCTAACAAAATTCCTAAAATTCAAATTTCGCGGGTAAATTTTGATTCTACTGTTCCAACAAGTTTTCGTCCAGGTTGTGTGAGGGCGCTTTTCAAATCTTTAGAATTTTCAGTAGTAAGACAGCCATCTGTAAGGTGTTGTTTATGGTCCAGTCTGATATTTTGAAAATGGATAGAAAATAACACAACAATATTCAAAATCTAATTCAACCAAGTAACAATTTTAACAGTTCTATCCTTAAGTTGAAAAGGTCATCATAAACCTCGCACCGTTGACTGAACGAATGGTTCCCGACCAGTCAAAACTGCACATTAATTCTTCGGCGCTTGCTCGGTTAATAATGGCTCACTTCTCAACCTAGATGTATATAGTTAAAATCATATAAGATTGCGTATGACTCATTCCGAATAACTGCATGATTTAATTTTCATAAACATATGTCCACATTAGTATTTTATAATCTTTTATACAGATTTCTATATTACCGATAATATGTAATTGTATACATTTAATAAAATGTCGCTCATTTTACTTAATTTCTATGAATTATGTAGTTACTGAACGCGTAATTTGTATTATGGGTTGAATCTTGAAAACAGAAATAAAGTTAAATGCAATTACGATTATTTATTAATCGATACAAACATTTCACACAATTTTAACGATTATTCCTACAAAAGGATATTTGTGCTTAGGAATAATAAAATATATAATACAAGCATTGCTGAAGTAAATAATGAATAACTGGTAAAAACCGTGGCACTACTTAGAGCTGTCGTAAAATTGTCTTTACTTCCGTCAGAACTGGTTTCACCAAAAGTTATAATTAATGGAGCCACCTCTATATCTAACGGTTTTCAGTTTTCCACCATTCTTGCATATTTCTTTCTGTATGTGAAATAAATTTGATCCAATAGTCAGCGTCAATTCGATTTAAGGCTGCTAACCATGTTTCCATTACATTCACATTATTAAATTCGACATTATTTTGTCTGACACTTTTGTAAAACTTCTTGCAATTCGCGCACTAACTCAATAGCATTGCATTGACAATGGTACGGCGCCAACTAATACCATATGTGCATTTTTAATTCAATTTTGTATATTTGTATTTTTTGGTCTACGGCTTTCTTGAATTAATTCCAACAGTTCTCGTTTAAACATAACCCTGCCGAAAGAAATTTTATGGTTGTGTAAGTAATTGCAAATTTCTTCTTTCGTTGAGAACGTATATGGAATTTTCTCTAACAGTTTTCAATGATAACTAGCTTTATCTAACGCTTAAAAACTCGGTTCACTTTAAGTTCGGTATTAATTTAGATGTTGATTACGAAGCATCTTAACCTCTGAAACAAATTATATTAAAAATTCACATATCTGTATACAAAATTATATTTACCCAAACTGTTTTGATAATATATGAAGTAAAACGTATAAAGGAAATTAAACCAAAAATCAAAACAAAACGTCAAAATGGGGAATGTCAGAATATTATCGTAAGTGTCGACATAAGATTATCACAGTCGCATATATTAACACGGCATACTTACGTTCCTTGATTCTGTTTTATTCTAGCACATGAATAAACACAGAGCATTGTAACAAAATTATTATAATAACGTACATACACAAGCTTACTATTTTAACTGTAATATACTATTTTGTATATGTTGGTATTGTATTTATGTAACAAATTGTGTCTGATTAGCACTAAAATGTGACAGCATGCGTGTTATGACCAACAGTTTTGTAATCGTTTACAACTTAAGGTGCGTTTCCTGCTCTGGGTATTTGGCGATTGGAGGTTTAGGAAGGGCAAGAATTTAGCGTGACCTTCACAAATAACCATTCTGAAAATTGGTATTTTCTGGGGTGGATGTTTGGAGATTTTCGTACGTAACATAACCTGAAATATTTATTAACAATATTAATATGGATTTGAATGAAAGATTAGGACTTATTTATTTATTAGTACATATACTGAAATACTCATTATATAAAATGCATATTATATATATATATATATATATATATATGATATTAGATATATATATATATATATCATGACATATAATAATTAAATTTAACAATATCTAGGTTGTTTTATTTTTATAGTCATAGTCACTGATTAACTTTAATCATTTAACAAGCTCTGTCTTGCTAAGCGTTTAATGCTCATCAGGCTATTAGACTGAAAGAAGTCTATTTCTGTACAGAATCTATTGGCCAAGGACATAAACCTTGGGAGTCCAGTGTGTTTCCTATAGTCACATCTATGATTGGTTATCTTGAAATGCATGTCTGCTAGTATTCTCCTGTCCTCTAGCAGGTCCAGTCTATATACATCCATCAAAGCATTGTAGGAGTTAGCTATAAGATTCTCTGTACCAAAGAACTCTCAAGAACCGTCTCTGAAGGGCTTCCATTCGTTCTATGTGACTGTTGATTTGTAGACAACGTTTAAAGCAACGTATAGTCAAAGCAAAAAGGAAGTTTCAAGCATGAGAGTACTTATCATGTATTGATACGTACGATTCCTAAATATAGTACATGTTTACAACAAAGGTTTATCCAATTTTACTGGATCGCAATAGTTCAGGGAACCTCCTGCCTTATTAGGAATTAACCATCCTTACAATAATGTTATTGCTATCATCTTTTACCAACAAATGTGTATGCTTTGAAATAATGCACTAAAGTTATTCATAGTCAAATATAAAATATTAATACACAACACAAAAGTAAAAAGGATGACGTTAGACACATCTAGAACAGCTGATGCGCAATTCGAAATACCTTACAAAATGTTGAACTTCAACCAACTTTGTAGGATAACCCACTTGGGCATCGCGCGAAATAATGAAGTTGTCACGTGACCTGTTAAAACATTACAACAAGTCCCAATCTGATTCCAAATACCAGAGCAGGAAACGCTCCTTTACATAGTTACAGAATATATCAAAAACTGCAGGTTTGAACACTTTTAATGGCGTTCGTAAACGATTAAAAAATATACATTTTATAAATACTAACAATGAATGATCTTTTAGATAATTACTTCTAAATATATATATATATATAATATCATATATATATATATATATATATATATATATATATATATATATATATACATATATACAGGGTGTCCGGAAAAGATTGCAAAAATTTAGTTGCTGATTCTACAAGAAAATGAGTGTGACCAGTTCCTATAACACTTTTTCGAAAACTCAAAAATAACGGATCTACAGGGCGTCAAAGTTAGAAGTAAAAATAATTTTTGTTATAACTTTTTGTTGGTAATCCGGTTGTCTTAAACTTTGGTACACTGACTTGTGATCTTTTGTATTATCGTTCAAAAGTTGACATTTGTCCCTCATTGCTAACGGATGAACTCAACCTTCCCATCTACTTAATAACCTATAACTTTTTGGTTTTCGGTTTTATGCGTACATTTTCAAAAATAAAAGGGTGCTCAAAATTACGAAAAAAGGGTTGCTTGTTACATCTTCTAAAATAAGCCGTTTTCGAGAAAATTTGCTTTTAAAATTGTCTTGAGTATGAACAATAACGCACTTTAAATTATTTTCGTTTTAAACATTAAGTATACCTTTTTTTGTGTCCTTTATATGCTCTTTTGTATCATGCACTAAAACTGATACAAAATCCAAAATAACGGATCTACAGGGTGAGTTCAAACATTTTATTACTGACAAAACATTTTAACACTCATTCTTACATTTTACAATGTGTCAGAGTTGCTTTTACATGTGTCCTCGTTGCCATAGAAACCATATCACTTGTTTCCTCAGCACGCCGTGTTAAAACGTTGAAAATAATTTAACGTGCGTTGTTGTTCACGGCGTGCAAGACAATTTTCAAACAGGATTTCTCGAAAACGATACTTTAGGAGATGTAACAAGTAAACCTTTTTGCTAATTTTAAGCGCCCTTTTATTTTATAAACAGACAAACAAAACTGAAAAACCAAAAGTTATAGGTTATTAAGTAGATGGAAAGGTTGAGTTCATACCCTTAGCAATAATGACAAATGTCAACTTTTACCGATAATACAAAAGATCATAAGTAATAAGTGTACCAAATTTTAAAACAACTGGGTTACCACAAAAGTTATTAAAAAATTTTTTAAATCTAAAATACCCCTTAGATCCGTTATGTGAGTTTTCGAAAAGTGTTAAGAACTTGTCAACTCATTTTCATGTAGAATCAACTAAAGGTGGAACTTTTCACGGACACTAATAGTAAATCATATATATATATAGTATATATATATATATATATATATATCATATGATAATATATATTATATTTGAATGATTTGATAAGCACTGTCTTGAGGATATTTTGGCACAATATTATGTAACTAATATTTTAGTGATTGTATCGTAAGTGCAGTAAATGTAAATTTAAGCGCTTCCCACGCTAAACTTGTCAACTGATAGTAAAACTAAATTGAAAAACCTTTTTACATATGCATACAACACCAAATGTATTTTTATTACTAAAGCATTTACGCAAAAATATTTCGGTACCTAAAATTAAAACAAACTACGTTGGAATTATTAATAGTTATTTATTAAACGATATACTTATTAATTAGTAGATATTACTATTATTATAAGTATTATTCTATTATTATTATTGCCATTTATTGAACACTAAATAAAGTTATTTACAAAACAGAGTTAAACTTAAAATTAGTGCACAAAGGTCGAAGTTCAGTCTTGCCAATGTGAAAACATTTGGCGACTGATTGCAGTTAAATCTAACAATAAAATTGTCATTACTGTCTGCTCATTAGGAGTTGGCGGAGACGAATTTTAAATTTATTAAATGGTAATAATTTTATCCTTTCAGGTACAGAATTATAAGTTATCGCTATATTGTAGGAGAAAGACCTTTTAAACATTTGTGATTTATGAGTAGGAATTAGAAGTAAATTTTGTTTCTTGAATTGAAGTTGTGAATTTCTGATGAAAACTCGATTTTATTGTACAGATACGAGGGAGTTCTGGTATTAATTATTTTGTAGTATAAGCAAATTGAATGCAAAACTCTTCTGTTGCCCATGTTAAGCCAGTCTATTTCATGGAGCTCTAGTGGATTGACTCATATTTTTATGCCAAAAAACCTGAGGCAACAGTTTTGTATGCGTTGTATTCTTTAGAGTCCAAACTATCAATACAATATCCATACACAGTATCACAGAAATTAAATTGGGACAGAACAAGTGTGTCACACAGTAGTGCTCTAGTGCCACGATTCAAAAGTTTACGTTTATTATAGAGTGCATTTAGGTTTATAACAGCTTTTTTAATGCAGTTGGATATATGTTTCTTAAATCTAAGCTTGGAATCAATTTCTAATCCAAGATTTCTACCCGTGTCAGAGATTGTAATATCCAGGTCTTTGATTCGAATAACGACATTATTTTTTATACGTTCCTTGGAGATTTCTTTACCAAAAAGTAAAAGTACCGTTTTATTTGCGTTAATTTTAAATTGTGACGCTCCGAATATTTAACGAGGCAATTTTCTTGATTTATTAAACAGATGGCCGAGACGTCATTTTCAGAAAAACTATACTGTATTTGGGTATCGTCAGCGTATAAGTTATAACGGCAAAACTACCGAGATTACATGTATAAATAGTATATAGTCGGGGACCCAGTATTGATCCCTGGGGTATTACTCAACTACTTAAATTAGGCGATGATACAGGTACCGAAAATATCACAAAACTAACGTAAAAAACAAAAGAGTTCTGGTTGTATTCATATAGACTTTCCTAGTGCAGCAGCTTTAGAAGATGAATCTGTATAGTCTATGTAAAATCTTTTCAATTGCACGTGATCAAACTTCATGACGTCAAATTTAAACGCTGTTGCTAAAGGTTTGTTTACATTTCAACATTCAATAGAAAGGTTAAGTTATTAAAATTCTTTGTTTTTTCCAAACTTATGTTGATAAATTTCACAATCAAAACTTAAACACACTAATAATTTTGTACCAAGATTCTAAGAATGCCCTCAGACTTATGAAAATCGGTCATCCGATTATACATTGATCGTAGGCGAAAGTTTGGTTTCTGTCTCCGACGATTGTTCTACTTTATACAAAATTCTTTAAAATGTTAAAATAATAGGTATTCTTTTTCAAATCATTTATCAATGGTTACATTATTAAAAAAACATATTGCTGAAGGTGTTTACAAAATCACTTAGAAATCAAGATGTACCTAAAATAATGCCGCATCGAGACTAAAATATTAAAATATTAATGTAATCACTAATCAGAATAAATTATAGACTAAGATGTGATGTTAAATTGTATTAAATTAAATGATTCTTAAGTATACTTAATATTAAATATCAACATCAATTTCATATCTTCATTCAAATCTATTATCATTGGTACGATGTCACGAAACGAAATAAGTCAAAATATGAGGTTAGAAATTAAACAAGACAAATGGCAACGTGGATTATTTTAAAAGAACTCCGCCAAATCGCTCGAGCGAAATTCACTAGAACTCACTGCGATTTGTAATGCAGATGTATAACTGGTACGTTGGTATAATAAAACGTCATTCTGATGGCATAGATCACGTGGTTTTGAAAAGAGTTTACATAGACTTTATCTTGCTAGTTAGAGATATTATCCACGCCATAGTTATTGACTTGAAACAACTACAACACCGAAATCTTGATTCATGGCGCTCTACTCACCTTGTCTCACAAAGTTTAATGATATGTTTGTACCAATGACCAAGCGCTTTGGCGTAAGAAATTAATGATTTATTACTTTATCAAGCGAATTTCTTACATTCCGAATATTTCTTGTTTTTGAAACTGACGAGTTTACATCATGTTTGAGCAAGGCGACTTTGCATTTTTTAATGTTTTTTTAAGTTCTTGAAACGCGCCTTTTTGCTCAACATAACATTACACCTGTCCGTGCCAAGGTTTATGCAAATCTCCAGATTAAGTGAATAGTTTCCAATCATCCTTTGTTACCCTATTACCTTAGCTTTCCTGACAAAATTTTTACTCGATGACATTGTAAAAAACAGAAAATGTTTTGCCAATTTTTTCGGTAATAATATCAGTAATTTCTCCGCCTATTGTCAAAATTTTTTATTTTGTATAGTTTTTCTAATATTTGTTGACTTCACAGAAGATTCTAAATGATTTTTTGAAATAAGATCGCCTTTTGCTCTGTATTCCAATACGGCTTTGAAATTTCCAAGAGTTACTGGAGACCTCTCGTTATTATCACTTGTATTTTTAGTTTCGTTATCGTCACTAAAACTAAAAAGCTACCATCGCCATATGATTTAATGGCAATAATGTGGCGTTCTAACAAAACAATACATTCAATAATTGATTTTAGCCTTTCGCGGTTCTCTGAAACTTGTTTTCTTTTTTGATTTAACAAAATTTTTATCGACATTTCAGGATTATTTATTTTCTGCAAAAACAATTGAGCACGCTCTACTGCTTCCCTATATCTACCGATGGGTTTGGTGTGAAATCAAATCTACGTCTTTTCCTAAAAGTTTAGAGCATTTTTAAGAAGTGTTAGTACAAACTTATTTAAATTGGTTTGTTTTTGGATATCATCTTGTGCAAATAGAAAGTGAAATTTACAAAACAATCTTTGCAAATGACATGAATATGTAAGCCAACGAATCTCTTTAAATTCTTTTTTGACAAATAACACGTAACATCATTATTTCCAGATATTTTTTAACAAATTAACCTTTTATGCGTCACTTAAACTTGAATTAGCAGTATAAAACCCTAAATCAACAAACATTACGTGTATCATAATTAAAACTGATCGTGTTTTCCGCTTGCACGGTACCAGTGTTACTGCAAGAGTGTCACTGTTGCTTCAATAGCATTTATATTGTTAGAAGTAGCTGGTTCGCGTTCGCTGGTTTTGGTTCTCTTTTGTTCCAAACCGAAGGAACCAAATAAGTACTGTCTCTTGCTCATTTTGAATATAAAAATAATAAAATATACAAGACTTCTTTCAATTATATTAATGAATCGCTTGCTTACCTACCTAATTAATTTGTTGTACAAAAAGAAAATAACTACTTTATTTTTTGTCTTCTCGATTAGCCTGGAATCTTGATTAAACTATAGTGGGCACAATGCAAAAGGTTTGCAAAGAAGAACTTATTATGTATGTCGATGTCGTTGTCGTACGTTCCGTTCAAGATCCGAGAGACAAGTGAACCGCCGCGTAATGAAACGGGTTCTGATAAGTCGGTAAATATCGCTATTGCAAACGCCCAGTTTAGTTAAACCTACGGTACTGCGCCGCGGTGGAAGGCGCTGAATTTCGTGTTGACGTATATTTTTGGATCTTCTATAAAGTATTTGATTTTGATTATTACTTTATTTGTAATTTCATTTTAAAATTTCAAGACTTTGTCGCTTATAAATTTTGAAGATATTGCAACATCTCAACTAAGCTAGGGTGATTTTTAACTGCGTCTCAGAAAGTAACAAGGTTTGTCATTATGTTACGGTATAAACTAGCAGTAGAACGGGATAACAGGTAAAATTGGATCTTGCTCGACTGCTCAGTGGTCGAGGTGGGTTCGTTGTACTAAATTTTGCGCTCAATGGAATAGCTTACCATAAATAAGTCAAAATAGTGTATTTGAACTATTGGGGTTGAAATGCCTAATTACGTAAGATCACAACTCGCTTCAATACTCAAATAGATTGCTTATCTGAACGTAATCACAGGTGGTCCTGAGACCAGCAGATCTTCGCTAACCTGAAAGGCTACAAGTAATATCGCACGCTTATCTAAAATATTTGCGTGCCGTAAATATCAATCGCTAATCTGATCAACAACAATAATGCTGTTGTTACGTTACTGTACTCAATAAATACGATTTTCAATGAAATTGTACTTCTAAAAAAAGAAATCACTTTACTTCTGTTTACAACCAGTCGTAATTAAATCAATCAATCCGCTATCAAATATGTTTAAATTCATACCTAATACATGTTACGTTATACTAAAAAATCAATAGTTAAACTCTCGAACGTAATTACTTTTTACTTGACATAAACACACAAATAGTGACGTTAAATCTATCATCTAATTCTCAAGAACAAACACTTAATATGCGCGTAAGTATTGTGATGTACAACAAATGGTTTCACAGCTGGATTCACATTAAAAAAAACAACAGTTCTTTAACCTTTAACACAATTTTACTCCAGCTACTGTAATATTCTCATGCCAGCACAACAAGGTGTTATAACAAATAAATTGTGTTCATTAGGCACATATAATTTCGATACAATTCGTCAGTGTAACAATAAAAAAGATAAAACACTCATATGAATTTGGATTATAACACAGACGAATACGCTTGTATTAAAATTTAAACGATAAAATAATACGAAGTAAATCTCAAACGACAGCATATTCAACAGGTATAACATACAAAATAATAAATAAAATACACACAACTTTATTAAAATTTGTCCAACACAGCAAAACACAAATATGCACAGAAATGATTACATTGACTTCCTACAGCCCTTTTTGTTGTACAGGTACCTGGTGGAACCCCAGAGGATGAGCTCTGCGGCAGCGTCGGCAATACGATCGAGATTGAAACTGCCCTCGAAACTCAAAGTATGGTCTAACCTGTGAATGTTTCGCTTCAAAGTTGCGTTTGGATTAAAATTACAATTGGTTGTACGTTACACAAATAATTATACTTCCACGTTGTTCAAACTTTACTCTAATTATATACAAGTTCTGAATAACACTTATTATTTTTAAAAGAACGAAAAGCTTATTTATTTACAGCGCGTTACTTGTTATCGGCGAACTGTGAAATTAATTTCTGGAAATGAGGAACGAACGTTTAGTTTAATCCGCATAAAAGGGATAACTACTCCAGAGAAGAATGAAATCACTAAGTCAAAATAACACTTAACACCTTCTTGGAGTTTCGACAAAGTCCTTTTGGGCAAATTGCAACAAGTAAATCAATCTCGTAATGGTTGAAGGACTCAATAAGATCCCTTCAAGGGTTGCTCGGGATTATGCCCTACTAAAGGAAGCTCTTTCAACACGGATTATGGATAACGTCGTTCCGCGGTACCTCACTCGTTGCCGAACGGTAACCTGTTAACGCCTCTGCGTCTATATTAGGTCTGACCCTCTTTAATAACTAATTTGTCGCCACATTGGATTTTTACATCCCTACTAGTTAATTAACCAATCATAAGAAAAGATTACTTAAAATTTTTGAAATAAGCGCCAAATGGAAACAAACTCCTGTGGAAAAATTGACACCAACCCCTTTCACAACCGGTAGGCTTTATCTATGTAACCAATACCCTGTAAACGGAAGATCTCTTAGCGACGCTAGACCTTAGCCCCTCGTACCTAATAGCTAAACTCTGTTTAAACTCAAAGTTCTCATCAAAATACTCGGACAAATTGTCGCCTAAAACGTCTTCACAAACAGCGTTCTACACTAACTTTAAACATAAAGTAACAATTTTAATGTGCCCTGTAATTTTCTACTGACGCAACTTTAACGACCATATTTAACGATATTTATAAAATTACAATAAACTCTTATTTACAAAGAAACTAATGGATTTTTCCTCTCAAATTAGTAAAAGCGTTTCACTAATAATCGTTACCAATACGTAAACCACATTTTCATTTTAAACTTTAATCTTAATTTGATAGACAAGACATACTTCGTTTTAGAATAAAAGATTCTAAATGCGATTACTATTTGCAAAAATTTCGAACTCTTTCCAAATACGTAAAAGGCAAAATAAAACGTTATCGAAAAGCTTCCCAAAGAATTTATGGGTTATCAAGTTAATTGGCTGACTTTATATTACATTTCAGATGTACAGCACTAACAAATATTTTATAATTTCGAAATTGCGGCAAATCTTTGATAAAATCACAGCCAAGTGACAATGTCATTTTGAAAGTTTGAAAAGTCTACGCGTTATGTTTTGATGAACATTTTGCATCATTGTTGTTTCCTAGAGTGTTATCGTAGTTTTATTGTTCCATAATTTTTGGTTGTATAGTTTCTTCAGTTTCGTGTTTATTGTTGTGTGATTAATAATCGTTTAGTGTTAACAACATGTCAATTACTTTTTCCGAGTATGCAGATATACACTTGATATTCGTCGAATGAAACGTACTTGGTTTAATGTCAAAAATCAGGATGGCCACTATGCACATTACGCAACTCAAAATAAACATTGATACCTTTCATGAATGCTTAATTATTGCCGTTACTTAGATAACGACGTTTCAGTAAGAAGGTGGAGTCTGCAACAGCAGAGTACTAAGACCACGCTGCCAAGTTTTTAAACTTTAACATCTAATATCCCAAGAACTAAACCTTTTCATCCTTAATTTTAGCTTTAGATCTTAATGAAGAATCACGCTACGTACTTATTGTGCGCTATTAATAATATACCCTGCATAAGGCGATAAAGGAGATTTGAATCAATGTGAAAGATGTTAATCGACGAGTATCCCTTAGCAAAGGACAAATGTAATTTTTAATACAAAAGATCAAAAATAATGTACCAAATTTTAAAACAACTGGGTTAAAAAAAGTTATTAAAAAAATTTTTTAAATCTAATTTAGTTAATTTATTTTGATTTTGAAAATGTTATAGGAACTTGTCACATCATTTTTCATGTGAAAACAGCAACTTTTCCGGACACAAAAATTTTATATTTTATAATAAATTTAATTATTAATTAATAATTTATTTATAAATTATAATTATCTATATTTGAAGATTTTAAACTTTTGGGATTTTTGGAAAATTAGAATAATTTTTTTGATTGATGTAATCAGAAATGAAATTTAATTGTTCCCAGTAAACTTTAATGTAGTAAAACAAATTGAAAAACCTTTTTCAATGTAAAACCCAAATTATTTTTATTCTAAAGATTTACCAAAATATTTTACCAAAAAAAACAAATACGTTGGAATTTTAATATTATTTATTATACAATATACTTATTAATTGTAATATTCTATTATTAAAGTTTATTTTATTATTAATTGCCATTTATTAACACTAAATAAAGTTTTTAAAAACAAGTTAAACTTAAAATTAGTGCAAAAAGGTAATTCAGTCTTGAATTGAAAACATTTACGTTCTGAGTTTCTAAAATAAAATTGTTTATTTGCTATTAATTGGCGGAGAGAATTTTAAATTTATTAAATGGAATAATTTTACCTTTATACGAATTTGTTTCGCTATATTTAGGAAAAACCTTTTAAAATTTGTATTTATAGTAGGGAAGTAAATTTTGTTTCTTAATTAATTTAATTTCGATGAAAACCGATTTTAGTAAAACAGGGAGTTCTGGTATTAATTATTTTGTAGTAAAGAAATTGAATGAAAACTTTCTTTGCCCAGTTAAATCATTTCTGGAGCTTCAGTGGTTGTCATTTTTTTTATCCAAAAAAATGAGGAAAGTTTTTATCTTTATTTTTTCCAAACTATAATAAATTCCATAACAACACAAAATTAAATTGGGACAGAACAAGGTTGCCCAGTAGTGCTCTATCCAGATTCAAAAGTTTGTTTTTTAGATGTTTATTTATAAATTTTTAATATTATAATGTTTTTAAATCTAATTGGAACAATTTTAAAAATTTCTAGTGTCAAATTTAAATCCAGGTCTTTAAATAAGAATTATTTTTTAATTTTGGGATTTCTTTAAAAAAATAAAATACCTTTTATTTCTTAATTTTAAATTGTGACGCCCGAAATTTAACACAATTTATTTTGAATTAAACAGATGGCCAACGTATTTTTATAGTATTTTATCGTCACGAAATTATAAGGAAAACTCCGGATTACATGTATAAATGTATATAGTCAGGGCCCATAGATCCCTGGGGTTTACTAACTACTTAAATTAGGGATATACAGGCCAAAATATACAAAACAACTAAAAAAAAAAGATTCTGGTTTATTCATATAATTTCCATGCAGCGCTTTGAAGATAATTGTTATTATTAAAATCTTTTCAATTCCGTTAAACTTCGTACTCAAATTTAAACATTTGCAAATGTTTGTTTATTTTCAACATTCAATAAAAGGTTAAGTTATTAAAATTCTTTATGTTTTTCCAAACTTTGTTATAAATTTCACAATCAAAATAAAAACAAAAATTTTTCCAAATTCTAAAAATGCCCCGCTTTGAAAATTATGATTTAATTGTCTACGAAATTTGGTTTTGTTGACGTTTTCTCTTTATCAAAAACTTTAAAATTTAAAATAATGGGCTTCTTTTACAAATATTTTTAATGGTTACATTATTAAAAAACATATTGCTAAGGGTTTACAAAACATTAAAATAAGATTACCTTTGGTTTAAATTGTATTAAAAAATTTTTAATTAATTATTTATTTTCAAACAATTTCATATCTTCTTTAAATCTAATTTGGTGGAAACAAATAAATCCAAAAGGTTAGAAATTAAAAAGACAAATAATGTTTTTTATAATATTTCAAATGGAAGAAATTACAAACTCTCTGGATTTGTAAGCGGATTTAATTCTTGGAAATAAAACGTCATTCTATCAAGATATTTTTAAAAATTTACATGACTTTACTTGATTAGAGTATTAACCCTAATTACAAACAACTACAAAAAACTTGATTCTGGCGCTCACTACCTTGTCTCAAAAGTTTAATGATTTTTGTAAATGCCGCGCTTTGGCGTTAAAGAAATTAATAATTTGCTTTTTTATAAAATTTTTAATTCAAATTTCTTTTTTTAAATGACGGTTTACATATTTTGACAAGGCACTTTATTTTTGTTTTTAAGTTCTTGAAACGGCCTTTTGCCAAAAACATTAACCTGTCCGTGCCAAGGTTTTCAAATCCCAGAAAGTGAAAGCCAATACCGTTCCCTATTCCTTAGCTTTTGCAAAATTTTTACTCGATGCTTGAAAAACGAAAATTTTTCCAATTTTTTCGGAATAATAAGTAATTTTCCGTATTTCAAAATTTTATTTTTAATTTTTCAATATTTTTACCAAAAATTCAAAATTTTGAAAAAGACCCTTTTCTTGTACCAATACGGCAAATTTCCAAAGTTAAGGGACCCTTTATTACATTTATTTTTATTTTTAGTATAAAATAAAACACCTCGCCAAGTTTAAGGAATAATTGGGTTTAACCAATCTTCTTTAAATTTTTTGCCTTTCCGGTTCCGAAACTTGTTTTTTTTTGATTTAAAAAATTTTTATGCTTTAGGTTATTTTTTTTAAAACAATTAGCCGCCTACCCCCTTATTACCATGGTTTGGGTGAAACAAAAGTTTTTTAAAATTTCATTTTAAGAAGGATCAAACTTTTTAAATTTTTTTTGGAACATTTTAAATGAAAAAATTTAAAAACAATTTTAAATACTGTATGAAGCCCGCCTTTTAAATTTTTTGACAAATAACACGTAAATTTTTTAATTTTTTAAAAATTAATTTTATGGTACAAACTTGAATTGGTTAAAATAAATAAAAAATTACTTATCAAATTAAAACAGTTTTTTTTCCCATTTATGCAAGGGTTACTTTTTCAATAATTTATATTTTAAATATGGTTTTCCTTTTTGGTTCTCTTTTTAAACCGGGCCAAATTACCATTTTTCATTTTTTTTTAAAAAATTTCAAAAAATTTTCCTTTTAGTTTAAAACCCTTTAATTTTAACCCACAAAAAAAAGTAAACCCAAAAAAAAAAAACAACAAAAAAACCCAATCCCAAAAAACAAATTAAAATCATTTAAAAAAAGTAAACTAAAACACAAAAAAAAAAAACCCGTTAAAATCGTAAAACCCTTCCAAATTTAAAAATTTTTATTTTTCCCTAAATTTTTAAATTTTTAATTAATTGTTTTTTCTTTACCCATTTGGAAAAAGTTTTAAAAAATTTTAAACTTTTTTTTAAATTTTTTAAAAACCCCAAAAATTCTTTTTTGGGGTGAAAAAATTTTAATTCCTTTAAAAGGGCAAAAACTAAATTTTCCCCGGGATTTTTTAAAAAAAAATTTTAAAAAATTAAAAAAAAAACCTTTTTTAAAAAAATTTTAGTGGGTTTTTGAAAGGCAAATAAAAAATTTTTTAAATTAAAAATTAAAGGTTTTTTAAAAAAAAAATTTTTTTCAAAATTTAAAAAAAAGGAACCCACCTTATTTGGGTTTTTGAAAAAAAAAAACAAAAAATTTGGTTTTTTTTAAAACGGAAAAAATTTTCTTTAAATTTTAAAACCTTTAACAAAATCCTTTTTAAAACCAAATTTACCCAAAAATTTTTTTTTTTTGGGTTTTAAATTTTTTTTAAAATAAAAATTTTAAAATTTTTAAAAGGTATTTTAAATTAAAAAACCCAAAAAAAAATTTTTTTTTAAAAAAATTTTTTAAGTTTTTTTAAAGGAAAGGCAAAAAAAAGGTAAACAATTTGGTTTGGGGAAAATTTAAAAATTTTTGGTTTAAATTTTTTTTAAAATTTTTTTTTTTGGGAAATTTGTTAAAATTTATTTTAAAAATTTTTTGGTTTTTTTTTAAAAATACCCAAACTTTTTTCAAAATTTTTGGGGTAAAAATTTTAAAATTTGTTTCAAACAAAATTTTGCCAAAAAGGGGGAAAAACCCGTTTTTAAATTTAAAAAAATTTTTTATTTATTTAAAACTCAAATTTTTAAAAATGGAAATTTATATTTAAAAAAAGGGAAAATAAAACCCCCAACATAAATTAAAAAATTAAGTAAACAATTTAAAAACATTTTAATTAAAAATCACCAAATACTTTAAAAAGGAAAGATTTCCCAAAACCCTTTTAAAAATTAAAACCTTTTAATAAATAAGTTTCCACGAAAAAAATTTCCAAAAATTTTTTTGTTGGGCCCTTTTTTGGTAAAGTTTTGGGTTAAAATATTTTGCCGGGAAAAAAATTCACCCAAAAATTAGTCACAGAGAGGATGCTAGCGTTGCTACTACAAGTTCTGCAATACCGACCAAAATTTGGTTATTTTTTACTGGCAAACAATTATACTTAATGAACAGTCGCTTTCATAAACAATACCTCTGTTTATGAGTCGCATTTAAGTTTGACCTCATAAACAGCTGTTTATGTGCGTTTTTGTGTAATAGTGTTGTGTTCGAAAATAAATATAAGAATTTTTTAGGTATTATTGGATTGAGCAAAATCTGGTGAACTAATTGTGATTGTTGTGTGTTTTTCGAGAGGTACAATTATAATGTATAGATTTACTTTTTATGTACAGAAGAGTCTAAAACAAAAGTAACACAAACTTTATATTTGGGCCATTTGCAATGCCGAATGCCCTTAACCAAATTTTATTCAGTAAGTAATTACTAATAATTTTTTTTTAATATAAGTTTTTAATTTCTTATTGTGAAAATTACGTTACGAAATAGATATATTAAATTAATCTGTGGTTTGTCTTTATTTTTTATACCTAACAAAATTCCTAAAATTCAAATTTCGCGGGTAAATTTTGATTCTACTGTTCCAACAAGTTTTCGTCCAGGTTGTGTGAGGGCGCTTTTCAAATCTTTAGAATTTTCAGTAGTAAGACAGCCATCTGTAAGGTGTTGTTTATGGTCCAGTCTGATATTTTGAAAATGGATAGAAAATAACACAACAATATTCAAAATCTAATTCAACCAAGTAACAATTTTAACAGTTCTATCCTTAAGTTGAAAAGGTCATCATAAACCTCGCACCGTTGACTGAACGAATGGTTCATTCGTTCAGTCAACGCTCGCACATTAAATTCTTCGGCGCTTGCTCGGTTAATAATGGCTCACTTCTCAACCTAGATGTATATAGTTAAAATCATATAAGATTGCGTATGACTCATTCCGAATAACTGCATGATTTAATTTTCATAAACATATGTCCACATTAGTATTTTATAATCTTTTTATACAGATTTCTATATTACCGATAATATGTAATTGTAATACATTTAATAAAATGTCGCTCATTTTACTTAATTTCTATGAATTATGTAGTTACTGAACGCGTAATTTGTATTATTGTTTGAATTCTTGAAAACAGAAATAAAGTTAAATGCAATTACATTATTTATTTTTAATCGATACAAACATTTCACACAATTTTAACGATTATTCCTACAAAAGGATATTTGTGCTTAGGAATAATAAAATATATAATACAAGCATTGCTGAAGTAAATAATGAATAACTGGTAAAAACCGTGGCACTACTTAGAGCTGTCGTAAAAATTGTCTTTTACTTCCGTCAGAACTGGTTTCACCAAAAGTTATAATTAATGGAGCCACCTCTATATCTAACGGTTTTTCAGTTTTCCACCATTCTTGCATATTTCTTTCTGTATGTGAAATAAATTTGATCCAATAGTCAGCGTCAATTCGATTTAAGGCTGCTAACCATGTTTCCTTTACATTCACATTATTAAATTCGACATTATTTTGTCTGACACTTTTGTAAAACTTCTTGCAATTCGCCCACACTAACTCAATAGCATTGCATTGACAATGGTACGGCGCCAATCGTAATACCATATGTGCATTTTTTAATTCAATTTTGTATATTTCGTATTTTTTTGGTCTACGGCTTTCTTGAATTAATTCCAACAGTTCTCGTTTAAACATAACCCTGCCGAAAGAAATTTTATGGTTGTGTAAGTAATTGCAAATTTCTTCTTTCGTTGAGAACGTATATGGAATTTTCTCTAACAGTTTTCAATGATAACTAGCTTTATCTAACGCTTAAAAACTCGGTTCACTTTAAGTTCGGTATTAATTTAGATGTTGATTACGAAGCATCTTAACCTCTGAAACAAATTATATTAAAAATTCACATATCTGTATACAAAATTATATTTACCCAAACTGTTTTTTATGTAATATATGAAGTAAAACGTATAAAAGGGAAATTAAACCAAAAATCAAAACAAAACGTCAAAATGGGGAATGTCAGAATATTATCGTAAGTGTCGACATAAGATTATCACAGTCGCATATATTAACACGGCATACTTACGTTCCTTGATTCTGTTTTATTCTAGCACACATGAATAAAAAAAACAGAGCATTGTAACAAAATTATTATAATAACGTACATACACAAGCTTAACTGATTTTAACTGTAATATACTATTTTGTATATGTTGGTATTGTATTTATGTAACAAATTGTGTCTGATTAGCACTAAAAATGTGACAGCATGCGTGTTATGACCAACAGTTTTGTAATCGTTTACAACTTAAGGTGCGTTTCCTGCTCTGGGTATTTGGCGAATTGGAGGTTTAGGAAGGGCAAGAATTTAGCGTGACCTTCACAAATAACCGGATTCTGAAAATTGGTATTTTCTGGGGTGGATGTTTGGAGATTTTTCGTACGTAACATAACCTGAAATATTTATTAACAATATTAATATGGATTTGAATGAAAGATTAGGACTTATTTATTTATTAGTACATATACGGGAAATACTCATTATATAAAATGCAATATATATATATATATATATATATATATATATATATATATATATATATATATATATATATATATATATAAGACAATACACTTAATTAAATTTAACTTAATATACTAGGTTGTTTTATTTTATTATAGTCATAGTCACTGATTAACTTTAATCATTTAACAAGCTCTGTCTTGCTAAGCGTTTAATGCTCATCAGGCTATTAGACTGAAAGAAGTCTATTTCTGTACAGAATCTATTGGCCAAGGACATAAACCTTGGGAGTCCAGTGTGTTTCCTATAGTCACATCTATGATTGGTTATCTTGAAATGCATGTCTGCTAGTATTCTCCTGTCCTCTAGCAGGTCCAGTCTATATACATCCATCAAAGCATTGTAGGGAGTTCCCTCATATGACCCAGATTCTCTGTACCAAAGAACTCTCAAGAACCGTCTCTGAAGGGCTTCCATTCGTTCTATGTGACTGTTGTATTTGTGTAGACAACGTTTAAAGCAACGTATAGCAAGAAGCAAAAAAGGAAGTTTCCAAGCATGAGAGTACTTATCATGTATTGATACGTACGATTCCTAAATATAGTACATGTTTACAACAAAAGGTTTATCCAATTTTACTGGATCGCAATAGTTCGGGAACCTCCTGCCTTATTAGGGAATTAACCATCCCTTACAATAATGTTATTGCTATCATCTTTTACCAACAAATGTGTATGCTTTGAAATAATGCACTTGCTGTTATTCATAGTCAAATATAAAATATTAATACACAACACAAAAGTAAAAAGGATGACGTTAGACACCCGCGCGTAGAACAGCTGATGCGCAATTCGAAATACCTTACAAAATGTTGAACTTCAACCAACTTTGTAGGATAACCCACTTGGGCATCGCGCGAAATAAGGGGAAGTTGTCACGTGACCTGCAGCAACCAATAGCAGCAATTCCCCAATCTCCAATTCACCAAATACCCAGAGCAGGAAACGCTCCTTTACATAGTTACAGAATATATCAAAAAACTGCAGGTTTGAACACTTTTAATGGCGTTCGTAAACGATTAAAAAAATATACATTTTTATAAATACTAACAATGAATGATCTTTTAGATAATTACTTCTAAATATATATATATATATATATATATATATATATATATATATATATATATATATATATATATATATATATATATACATATATACAGGGTGTCCGGAAAAGATGCGCAAAAAATTTAGTTGCTGATTCTACAAGAAAAATGAGTGTGACCAGTTCCTATAACACTTTTTCGAAAACTCAAAAATAACGGATCTACAGGGCGTCAAAGTTAGAAGTAAAAAATAATTTTTTTGTTATAACTTTTTTGTTGGTAATCCGGTTGTCTTAAACTTTGGTACACTTCTTACTTGTGATCTTTTGTATTATCGTTCAAAAGTTGACATTTGTCCCTCATTGCTAAGGGGATGAACTCAACCTTCCCATCTACTTAATAACCTATAACTTTTTGGTTTTCGGTTTTTGTTGCGTACATTTTCAAAAAATAAAAGGGTGCTCAAAATTACGAAAAAAAGGGTTGCTTGTTACATCTCTCTAAAATAAGCCGTTTTCGAGAAAATTTGCTTTTAAAATTGTCTTGCACGCTATGAACAATAACGCACTTTAAATTATTTTCGTTTTAACACATTAAGTATACCTTTTTTTTGTGTGTTTTTATATGCTCTTTTGTATCATGCACTAAAACTGATACAAAATCCAAAATAACGGATCTACAGGGTGAGTTCAAACATTTTATTACTGACAAAACATTTTAACACTCATTCTTACATTTTACAATGTGTCAGAGTTGCTTTTACATGTGTCCTCGTTGCCATAGAAACCATATCACTTGTTTCCTCAGCACGCCGTGTTAAAACGTTGAAAATAATTTAACGTGCGTTGTTGTTCACGGCGTGCAAGACAATTTTCAAAGCAGGATTTCTCGAAAACGGCTTACTTTAGAGAGATGTAACAAGTAAACCTTTTTTGCGTAATTTTAAGCGCCCTTTTATTTTTTGAAACAGTACACAACAAAAACTGAAAAACCAAAAAGTTATAGGTTATTAAGTAGATGGAAAGGTTGAGTTCATACCCTTAGCAATAAGGGACAAATGTCAACTTTTTACCGATAATACAAAAGATCATAAGTAATAAGTGTACCAAATTTTAAAACAACTGGGTTACCAACAAAAAAGTTATTAAAAAAAAAATTTTTTTAAATCTAACTTTGACGCCCTGTAGATCCGTTATTTTTGAGTTTTCGAAAAGTGTTATAGGAACTTGTCACCTCATTTTCATGTAGAATCACAACTAAATTTTTGCACACCTTTTCCGGACACTTTATATATATATATATATATATATATATATATATATATATATATATATATATATATATATATATATATATATATATTATATATCTAGTATTTGAATGATTTGATAAGCACTGTCTTGAGGATATTTTGGCACAATATTATGTAACTAATATTTTAGTGATTGTATCGTAAGTGCAGTAAATGTAAATTTAAGTTGCTTCCCACGCTAAACTTGTCAACTGATAGTAAAACTAAATTGAAAAAACCTTTTTTACATATGCATACAACACCAAATGTATTTTTTATTACTAAAGCATTTACGCAAAAATATTTCGGTACCTAAAATAAAAACAAACTACGTTGGAATTATTAATAGTTATTTATTATACAGATATACTTATTAATTAGTAGATATTACTATTATTATAAGTATTATTATTATTATTATTATTGCCATTTATTGAACACTAAATAAAGTTATTTACAAAAACAGAGTTAAACTTAAAATTAGTGCACAAAAGGTCGAAGTTCAGTCTTGCCAATGTGAAAACATTTGGCGACTGTTCTGCCAGTTAAATCTAACAATAAAATTGTCATTACTGTCTGCTCATTAGGAGTTGGCGGAGACGAATTTTAAATTTATTAAATGGTAATAATTTTATCCTTTCAGGTACAGAATTATAAGTTATCGCTATATTGTAGGAGAAAGACCTTTTAAACATTTGTGATTTATGAGTAGGAATTAGAAGTAAATTTTTGTTTCTTGAATTGAAGTTGTGAATTTCTGATGAAAACTCGATTTTATTGTACAGATACGAGGGAGTTCTGGTATTAATTATTTTGTAGTATAAGCAAATTGAATGCAAAACTCTTCTGTTGCCCATGTTAAGCCAGTCTATTTCATGGAGCTTCTAGTGGATTGACTCATATTTTTTTATGCCAAAAAAAAACCTGAGGCAACAGTTTTGTATGCGTTGTATTCTTTTAGAGTCCAAACTATCAATACAATATCCATACACAGTATCACAGAAATTAAATTGGGACAGAACAAGTGTGTCACACAGTAGTGCTCTAGTGCCACGATTCAAAAGTTTACGTTTATTATAGAGTGCATTTAGGTTTATAACAGCTTTTTTAATGCAGTTGGATATATGTTTCTTAAATCTAAGCTTGGAATCAATTTCTAATCCAAGATTTCTACCCGTGTCAGAGATTGTAATATCCAGGTCTTTGATTCGAATAACGACATTATTTTTTATACGTTCCTTGGAGATTTCTTTACCAAAAAGTAAAAGTACCGTTTTATTTGCGTTAATTTTTAAATTGTGACGCTCCGAATATTTAACGAGGCAATTTACTTCTTGATTTATTAAACAGATGGCCGAGACGTCATTTTCAGAAAAACTATACTGTATTTGGGTATCGTCAGCGTATAAGTTATAACGGCAAAACTACCGAGATTACATGTATAAATAGTATATAGTCGGGGACCCAGTATTGATCCCTGGGGGTATTACTCAACTACTTAAATTAGGCGATGATACAGGTACCGAAAAATATCACAAAACTAACGTAAAAAAACAAAAGAGTTCTGGTTGTATTCATATAGACTTTCCTAGTGCAGCAGCTTTAGAAGATGAATCTGTATAGTCTATGTAAAATCTTTTCAATTGCACGTGATCAAACTTCGTGACGTCAAATTTAAACAGTGTTGTCAAATGTTTGTTTATATTTCAACATTCAATAGAAAGGTTAAGTTATTAAAATTCTTTATGTTTTTTCCAAACTTATGTTGATAAATTTCACAATCAAAACTAAAACACACTAATAATTTTGTACCAAGATTCTAAGAAATGCCCCCAGACTTATGAAAATCGGTCATCCGATTATACATTGATCGTAGGCGAAAGTTTGGTTTCTGTCTCCCGACGATTGTTCTACTTTATACAAAAATTCTTTAAAAATATTAAAATAATGGGCATTCTTTTACAAATCATTTATTAATGGTTACATTATTAAAAAAAACATATTGCTGAAGGTGTTTACAAAATCACTTAGAAATCAAGATGTACCTAAAATAATGTCGCATCAAGACTAAAATACTAAAATATTAATGTAGTCAGAATAAATTATGAACTAAGATGTGATGTTAAATTGTATTAAATTAAATGATTCTTAATTAATTACTTAATATTAAATATCAACATCAATTTCATATCTTCATTTAAATCTATTATCATTGGTGCACGAAACGAAATAAATCACAATATGAGGTTAGAAATTAAACAAGACAAATGGCAACGTGAATTATTTTATAAGTATTCCTCTAAATCGCTCGAACGAAATTCACTAGAACTCTCTGGATTTGTAATGCGGATGTATAACTGGTACGTTGGTATAATAAAACGTCATTCTGATGGCATAGATCACGTGGTTTTGAAAAGAGTTTACATAGACTTTATCTTGCTAGTTAGAGATATTATCCACGCCATAGTTATTGACTTGAAACAACTACAACACCGAAATCTTGATTCATGGCGCTCTACTCACCTTGTCTCACAAAGTTTAATGATATGTTTGTACCAATGACCAAGCGCTTTGGCGTTAAAGAAATTAATAATTTGCTTTACTTTATCAAGCGAATTTCTTACATTCCGAATATTTCTTGTTTTTGAAACTGACGAGTTTACATCATGTTTGAGCAAGGCGACTTTGCATTTTTTAATGTTTTTTTAAGTTCTTGAAACGCGCCTTTTTGCTCAACATAACATTACACCTGTCCGTGCCAAGGTTTATGCAAATCTCCAGATTAAGTGAATAGTTTCCAATCATCCTTTGTTACCCTATTACCTTAGCTTTCCTGACAAAATTTTTACTCGATGACATTGTAAAAAACAGAAAATGTTTTGCCAATTTTTTCGGTAATAATATCAGTAATTTCTCCGCCTATTGTCAAAATTTTTTATTTTGTATAGTTTTTCTAATATTTGTTGACTTCACAGAAGATTCTAAATGATTTTTTGAAATAAGATCGCCTTTTGCTCTGTATTCCAATACGGCTTTGAAATTTCCAAGAGTTACTGGAGACCTCTCGTTATTATCACTTGTATTTTTAGTTTCGTTATCGTCACTAAAACTAAAAAGCTACCATCGCCATATGATTTAATGGCAATAATGTGGCGTTCTAACAAAACAATACATTCAATAATTGATTTTAGCCTTTCGCGGTTCTCTGAAACTTGTTTTCTTTTTTGATTTAACAAAATTTTTATCGACATTTCAGGATTATTTATTTTCTGCAAAAACAATTGAGCACGCTCTACTGCTTCCCTATATCTACCGATGGGTTTGGTGTGAAATCAAATCTACGTCTTTTCCTAAAAGTTTAGAGCATTTTTAAGAAGTGTTAGTACAAACTTATTTAAATTGGTTTGTTTTTGGATATCATCTTGTGCAAATAGAAAGTGAAATTTACAAAACAATCTTTGCAAATGACATGAATATGTAAGCCAACGAATCTCTTTAAATTCTTTTTTGACAAATAACACGTAACATCATTATTTCCAGATATTTTTTAACAAATTAACCTTTTATGCGTCACTTAAACTTGAATTAGCAGTATAAAACCCTAAATCAACAAACATTACGTGTATCATAATTAAAACTGATCGTGTTTTCCGCTTGCACGGTACCAGTGTTACTGCAAGAGTGTCACTGTTGCTTCAATAGCATTTATATTGTTAGAAGTAGCTGGTTCGCGTTCGCTGGTTTTGGTTCTCTTTTGTTCCAAACCGAAGGAACCAAATAAGTACTGTCTCTTGCTCATTTTGAATATAAAAATAATAAAATATACAAGACTTCTTTCAATTATATTAATGAATCGCTTGCTTACCTACCTAATTAATTTGTTGTACAAAAAGAAAATAACTACTTTATTTTTTGTCTTCTCGATTAGCCTGGAATCTTGATTAAACTATAGTGGGCACAATGCAAAAGGTTTGCAAAGAAGAACTTATTATGTATGTCGATGTCGTTGTCGTACGTTCCGTTCAAGATCCGAGAGACAAGTGAACCGCCGCGTAATGAAACGGGTTCGCGGTGATGTCGGTAAATATCGCTATTGCAAACGCCCAGTTTAGTTAAACCTACGGTACTGCGCCGCGGTGGAAGGCGCTGAATTTCGGTGTTGACGTATATTTTTGGATCTTCTATAAAGTATTTGATTTTGATTATTGCTTTATTTGTAATTTCATTTTTAAAAATTTCAAGACTTTGTCGCTTATAAATTTTGAAGATATTGCAACATCTCAACTAAGCTAGGGTGATTTTCTAACTTGCGTCTCAGAAAGTAACAAGGTTTGTCATTATGTTACGGTATAAACTAGCAGTAGAACGGGATAACAGGTAAAATTGGATCTTGCTCGACTGCTCAGTGGTCGAGGTGGGTTCGTTGTACTAAATTTTGCGCTCAATGGAATAGCTTACCATAAATAAGTCAAAATAGTGTATTTGAACTATTGGGGTTGAAATGCCTAATTACGTAAGATCACAACTCGCTTCAATACTCAAATAGATTGCTTATCTGAACGTAATCACAGGTGGTCCTGAGACCAGCAGATCTTCGCTAACCTGAAAGGCTACAAGTAATATCGCACGCTTATCTAAAATATTTGCGTGCCGTAAATATCAATCGCTAATCTGATCAACAACAATAATGCTGTTGTTACGTTACTGTACTCAATAAATACGATTTTCAATGAAATTGTACTTCTAAAAAAAAAGAAATCACTTTACTTCTGTTTACAACCAGTCGTAATTAAATCAATCAATCCGCTATCAAATATGTTTAAATTCATATACGTAATGTTACATGTTACGTTATACTAAAAAAAATCAATAGTTAAACTCTCGAACGTAATTACTTTTTACTTGACATAAACACACAAATAGTGACGTTAAATCTATCATCTAATTCTCAAGAACAAACACTTAATATGCGCGTAAGTATTGTGATGTACAACAAATGGTTTCACAGCTGGATTCACATTAAAAAAAACAACAGTTCTTTAACCTTTAACACAATTTTACTCCAGCTACTGTAATATTCTCATGCCAGCACAACAAACGGTTATAACAAATAAATTGTGTTCATTAGGCACATATAATTTCGATACAATTCGTCAGTGTAACAATAAAAAAGATAAAACACTCATATGAATTTGGATTATAACACAGACGAATACGCTTGTATTAAAATTTAAACGATAAAATAATACGAAGTAAATCTCAAACGACAGCATATTCAACCGGTAGAACATACAAAAAATAAATAAAATACACACAACTTTATTAAAATTTGTCCAACACAGCAAAAAACAAATATGCACAGAAATGATTACATTGACTTCCTACAGCCCTTTTTGTTGTACAGGTACCTGGTGGAACCCCAGAGGATGAGCTCTGCGGCAGCGTCGGCAATACGATCGAGATTGAAACTGCCCTCGAAACTCAAAGTATGGTCTAACCTGTGAATGTTTCGCTTCAAAGTTGCGTTTGGATTAAAATTACAATTGGTTGTACGTTACACAAATAATTATACTTCCACGTTGCTTGTAAACTTTACTCTAATTATATACAAGTTCTGAATAACACTTATTATTTTTAAAAGAACGAAAAGCTTATTTATTTACAGCGCGTTACTTGTTATCGGCGAACTGTGAAATTAATTTCTGGAAATGAGGAACGAACGTTTAGTTTAATCCGCATAAAAGGGATAACTACTCCAGAGAAGAATGAAATCACTAAGTAAAAATAACACTTAACACCTTCTTGGAGTTTCGACAAAGTCCTTTTGGGCAAATTGCAATTAAGGATAAATCAATCTCGTAATGGTTGAAGGACTCAATAAGATCCCTTCAAGGGTTGCTCGGGGATTATGCCCCTACTAAAGGAAGCTCTTTCAACACGGATTATGGATAACGTCGTTCCGCGGTACCTCACTCGTTGCCGAACGGTAACCTGTTAACGCCTCTGCGTCTATATTAGGTCTGACCCTCTTTAATAACTAATTTGTCGCCACATTGGATTTTTACATCCCTACTAGTTAATTAACCAATCATAAGAAAAGATTACTTAAAATTTTTGAAATAAGCGCCAAATGGAAACAAACTCCTGTGGAAAAATTGCACCACCCAACCCCTTTCACAACCGGTAGGCTTTATCTATGTAACCAATACCCTGTAAACGGAAGATCTCTTAGCGACGCTAGACCTTAGCCCTCGTACCTAATAGCTAAACTCTGTTTAAACTCAAAGTTCTCATCAAAATACTCGGACAAATTGTCGCCTAAAACGTCTTCACAAACAGCGTTCTACACTAACTTTAAACATAAAGTAACAATTTTAATGTGCCCTGTAATTTTCTACTGACGCAACTTTAACGACCATATTTAACGATATTTATAAAATTACAATAAACTCTTATTTACAAAGAAACTAATGGATTTTTCCTCTCAAATTAGTAAAAGCGTTTCACTAATAATCGTTACCAATACGTAAACCACATTTTCATTTTAAACTTTAATCTTAATTTGATAGACAAGACATACTTCGTTTTTAGAAAAAAAAAGGATTCTAAATGCGATTACTATTTGCAAAAATTTCGAACTCTTTCCAAATACGTAAAAGGCAAAATAAAACGTTATCGAAAAGCTTCCCAAAGAATTTATGGGTTATCAAGTTCAATTGGCTGACTTTATATTACATTTCAGATGTACAGCACTAACAAATATTTTATAATTTCGAAATTGCGGCAAATCTTTGATAAAATCACAGCCAAGTGACAATGTCATTTTTGAAAGTTTGAAAAGTCTACGCGTTATGTTTGTGATTGCAACATTTTGCATCATTGTTGTTTCCTAGAGTGTTATCGTAGTTTTATTGTTCCATAATTTTTGGTTGTATAGTTTCTTCAGTTTCGTGTTTATTGTTGTGTGATTAATAATCGTTTAGTGTTAACAACATGTCAATTACTTTTTCCGAGTATGCAGATATACACTTGATATTCGTCGAATGAAACGTACTTGGTTTAATGTCAAAAATCAGGATGGCCACTATGCACATTACGCAACTCAAAATAAACATTGATACCTTTCATGAATGCTTAATTATTGCCGTTACTTAGATAACGACGTTTCAGTAAGAAGGGGTGGAGTCTGCAACAGCAGAGTACTAAGACCACGCTGCCAAGTTTTTTAAACTTTAACATCTAATATCCCAAGAACTAAACCTTTTTCATCCTTAATTTTAGCTTTAGATCTTAATGAAGAATCACGCTACGTACTTATTGTGCGCTATTAATAATATACCCTGCATAAGGCGATAAAGGGAGATTTGAATCACATGGAGTGAAAGATGTTAATCGACGAGTGGTCTTAGCCACGAGTGAACTGCTTTCCACAAAATGTTAATTCTTCGTTCTGTAATAGGACATATGCAGACCGCAAATGCGCCCAGAAACTATGCGTTTTCTCGCCTAGGCCGACAAAAATACTAAACTACAGTTGGTATTCGTTGTAGTGTAGGACTGATAGAATATTCGACATAATCGATATTTCACATAACACAAAGCCTAATCGTAATACCGTGTACGTGTACGAATCGGTTATAATGTTTGTATTAGTTCCTTCTAAACTACAAATTACATCTACAAATTGGTAAAGTACCTACAAAATTTGAGTAATGAATAATTTCGCAATTGTATTTTTCAGGTTATATTGCTTACTGTCAGTTGTCAGTATTGCCAACTTAATTTCAACACGTATGAAATTTTGAAAAGTACAATTTTGTTTATCGATTTTAATAACAATTGTTGACGTCCGTATAAAAATCTTGTGTATCACTCTGCTATAAAATGGCTTGCGAGTACTTATAGATCTGCAGGATACGGCTTGCCTCGTACTCGCAAACACCCATTCTCTGGCCTTGTAATACAAATAACTATTTTAATTTTGTTAATTACATATTTACCTTTGAACTTATTCGTTCATAACAAAAACTTATAATAATTTTAGTTTTGTGTTTGTACGAAAGTATTTAAGTGTTTGGAATTACCAAGTTTTTCATAGCAAAGTCGGTTACATAAAGGGCTGGATAAAATGCGTTTTATCGTCCAGATCCAGACGGTAAAGTTTGACTTTAGCAACGATATCTTCATGTAGAATTTTTTATAGGTAACCCTTTTCTTAGATACACAAACATTAAAGTGGTATATAATTAAATATATAAACTTTTCTAGCTATGTGTTTAAGTTGACCTTGGTCATTAAATATGTCAAAATTTACAGTATTATACTTTTTCTCAATGTAGGTAACAATTACAAACCTTGTTTTATGTGTTTTCCATGCTCAGACACTCGTTATTTCAGACATATATCGACAGAACGTTAATATTTGTTGTTTGGCATGACCGATTTTTCATACATGAATATTTGCATTGTGCATATTAAACACAATAGATATGTTTATGTTCAGTGCTACCAAACTAACTTAAGATAGGTGTAATGCCATCACTAAGAATATTTGTTTCTCCAAACGTCATAGAAATTTCACATTTTGTATCTTGATAAACTAAAGTCACTAGATTATTCTATCTAGTGATTTTATGATAAACGTACTTGATGCGACATTTTTCAACCGTTCGAGCGGCAATAAAAGTAAGTTGTGCACTTCTGTAATTTTTCATAGCTTTGCGGAACTCATTTGCAGCAAGAAAATCGTCTATTGAACTTCTAGGCAGTCAAACGTGACATTTAAAACAGTCTCTGTGTCTCTAGTTGGCATTACTGCATTAAGTTATGTGCACTACATCATAAATTTACAGTAACAAGAAGTTCTTCAACTCGGATGGTAGTGCTACCATACTCTATAGACAAATAAACATTTCACTCCATAGACGAATAATTTTTGTAATTCAAACTAGAAGGTAAATTAACTCGTATAAAGTACGTGTTCGACGTTCCGCGAAAATTCTTTAACTTGAATTTAAAAATTATACTCGCATTTACAAACAACATTTCCCAACATTGCCAAACAAATAACTATTTAGTGGCTGTTAAACAATGCAAACCTGTCTTACACAATTCAAAGCACTAAATTTAAATTGGAAAGTCAGAATTTTTACGCATTCCTCATAAAAAATGCTTAATAAGATAATGTACTATTAATTAATTAATAGCACAAATCAATTCTTTCACTTTATACACAACATTTGACAAATGTCACATTTAATGTCAAAACATACAGAAAACTAATGTTTTTATGTACGAACACAAAAAAGCATACTCACGACTCTCACATACTATCATATTTTTAAGCACTCCACCTTCTTGACTGTTCTTGACTAAACTCCTCGAACTCTAAAATCAGAGTAGTGTCTAAAAAATATGTAACAGCACTTTCGTATCATAACATAATGTACTATTAACTGCTAGTACAAGATGCAACATTGGTGCAGTTTCTATTCATGTTAATGTGCAGATAAGATTGTGCAAATGTTTCAACACACACGCGCACATACACACACGCGCGCGTGTGCGCACCCACACGCACGCAAGCAAGCAAGCACACGCACGCAAAAATAAGTAGCAACACTTTCGTATCATAACATAATGTACTATAAACTACTAGTACAAGATGCAACATTGGTGCAGTTTCTATTCATGTTAATGTGCAGATAAAATTGTGCAAATGTTTCAACACACACACGCACACATGTACACACGCACGCGCGTGCACACACACGCACGCAAGCAAGCAAGCACACGACACACACACACACACACACACACACACACATGTACACACACACACACACACACACACACACACACACATACACACACATACACACACATTCGCGGACACACGCATGCACCCACACACACACGCGCGCACACGCACACGCACTCACACACACAACGCGCGAAAACTAACACTAGCATGAACACGAACGGGACCAGGAACACGAACACGAACGAATTTGTAAAGTCTGACGGTTTTACTTTAAACTTTAACTATTTTTTTATTTGCCCGTTAGCTTAGAATAATTATGACGACTACCTGATCTTGATGAACACACTATTACCTATTTTTATATAATGCTAGATAAAATACATAGACTACTTTATATTTCAAATAAAAATAACTCTAAATAAAATAAACAACCAAAAATAAACTAACAATAACACAAAAATAATTATAAAAGGACGGATCCTCCAGCTGGCCACTACCTGAACTGGTTCGACCGGCAGATGGTCCGGTAGGTGCTTCCTGGTGGGTACTTAATCTCTGTGGACTGGATAATTAGAAATAAAGCAAGAGGAGAAAATACCCTAATAATATTTTTTTATTCAAAATATGTAATCGGTTGTTTAGTAATTTATGACGTAATCCGCGTTATTAAAATATTAACGCAAATCCGGTATTACAGGAAATTTAGATTGGAAAGAGATTAATTTTGTCTTGTTCTCCAAGTTTTAAGAATTTACGACTAAAGTAGCTGACATCTGAATATATGAAGAAAACACATCAATTTATTTCCAAAAGAGCACAATGGTGACTGATAACGAGGGCAATGGCTCTTTTATTTGCTAAAAGACGAATTTAGTTTACTAGATTAACCTGTGGTCGCTAGATTTTATTTATAAACGAAAGAAATATTAATTTTATTTACGTAATTTTGAATTTAACTTCTAGATTTTGCTATAGTCATTTTAATTATCCAAGAAGAATGTAATATGGAACAGTAGGATCGTAAACTATATAAATTTTACTCAAGCTAGAACGGTTGGTGGTCTATCTCCACCACTTCTATAAAATGCGATAAATTCTATCTATCTTAAAACGTATACGAGAAGTTTTATATTTTATTTACAATTTGCGATTTATTCTTATCACTTCAAAGAAAATATACAGGAACGGTAGTACTTCTGAGAATTAGATCGGAATTTCTACTTTATAGAAATTGGTTTAAATTAAGGGAATTTATTTATCCCTTCAGGAAGCGGGTTGTAATACTTTATTACGCATTATGGATATGGAACACAGGGTGTTTCGTATAAATTATTGAAATATTTCCTTCAGGAAGCGGGTTGTAATACGCAGGGTGTTTCTTATTTAATGATTGAAGTATAGGATTGATTTACGGTCACAGGTATAACATTTTTAACAGGATAATCTGACAGAAACGGGATTTTCTGAAGATTATTATGCGATTGTCTGTCTGCAGGTTTCACTGGTCTCCCAGCTCATGTGTGTACATGTTAGGTACTTGGTGGCAGAATAGGTTAATTAATCAAATGGGTGTACACCCTTTGGCTAATTAGAAGGACGCTAGATTGAAGAGACGTACACCTTTCAAACAAGCAAAGGTAGGAAAATGCAGACACCCTGTGGACATCCACAGAGGAATTTTCAGTACTTTTCAGGCGACAACCTGAAAGCAAAGAGTAGGATTTTGCGTGCTAGGATGTTTGTTTACACTAGGCACACACCCGAATAAGTGTTCAGTGTGCAGGTATGGTGGAGTTCTGCAGACGGGATCGCTTAATAATCTAATCGGAGATAGTAATATAATTAGGCAGTAGGGATTTCCGGAAAGAAGTCGAATTCGAAGACGACTTCAAGAAAGAAGTAATTAATTTCTTGTGGTACTTACGCTTATATAGTCAGTAATCTAACGTGATAGGTTGAGATAATGGAGGCTCGCGTTTGTGGGGTCTTGCGTCTAAATCCAAAACGATTTGTAACTATGGAAGAAGGGGAAACAATTATTGTAATGAACAAAAATACTTTTAAGCAAAATAAGCGGATAGTTAAATAATTAATTTAAGGATTTTTGTAAGGATTTTGGGATCTTTACACGCCTAAGGCTAAAGCAAAGGCAAGCTACTATGTTTTCAATTGAGTAAAAAACACCATGTATTTAACATTGAAAAGTTATTTGTATTTACACAAAATAATCCAATGAACATTGAACGCAAAGAAAAAGGTGCTTCTTACCATTTGACAATTGATAACGTAACTAACAACTCGAACATTCGATATCTAGATTTTATTTGTTATTATCGATAGACAACAATCTCCGCCACTATTTTGAACATTGAAATTTTATTGAACATTGAAATCGGAATATTGAAATTTAAAAGGATACATCGTATTCTTGTAACCTTGTTGGAGTCCTGCTAACTCATGCGGATCTTCTTAGGACGGGTTTTTGTTGAATCTCATCTGGTAGGGCGAGTTCCTGTTGTGCCTCCACTGTCATCGTGGTTAAAGACCCGCAGTAATTGATTTATGTGTCTTTTTAGACTATAACCGTCACCATCGAGTTTGACGATATAATGGAGTTTTCCCAGTTTTTCGGTAATGATCCCAGCCCTCCAGGTTTGCTTATCACCATTAGATGATACCATTTTACTGGTACACGAATTTCTTGAATTTTCCTCTGCAGTGGTAACTTGGACGAAATTATGGCCTGTGATTCCTGTTTAAAAGTCTGTACATTCTGTTCGGCGAGCCCATTGGTAGGGGGATGTCCCGGAGCTATACATTTTTGCTGTATACCCTGGTTTATACTGAAGATGGTTGCATCGTCAGAGACCAAGAATCTAGGTAATCCATGAATTAAGAATATGTCTTGAAGGTACTGAATAATTGAATTTGTTATCGATGCATTCTTAGAGAACCATACTTCTTGTAATGGTCCAGCGTAGTCCATGCCAACCCTTTCGAACTTTTCTGATGGTTCATCCCGGTTATGTATCACTACTTTTGGAGGGTCTTGACAACCTTTAACAACGTTTGAATATCTTTATCTATTTTTTCCAATAAACGTATTGCCTGGCTAGTTGTTTCATTTTTACTATACTTGCATCAGTGTGGGGAAGTTCATTGAGAATTATTTGGTGCGTGGATGTTGGTACAACTACTCGCTGCAATTTAAAGATAATGTCATTTCGAAGAGTGAACTCAAGGTCATAATTTTCGCCATGCAATCTAGTTTTATTTAGGACAGTTGTTCATCACATGAGGTTTCTTCAACAAGTGTTTTGTAATTAAGAGTATCGTTGGAAGTTTGATCAATGACTTCATTTAAAAGTAAAAAGACTTCTTCAAAATATTGTTCAATCTGAGAAATATTTTCTTGAATGGGAGATCTGGAGAAAAAATCAGCATGAACGCTTGCTTCGGCATTTTTATGTCGAATTTAATAGCCAAGTTGCGTACAATAAGAGACTAGCTTACATCATTGTTGGAAGTTTTGAATTTTTATGTAAAATGTGAGTTAATGGACAGTTATCAGTAGAGAGGGTACATTTCCTACCATAAATATAATAATAAAATCTTTTCAGGGCGAACACAATCGCCAGTACCGCTGTGTCGAGTTGGCTGTAATACATCTCAGTTTTTGTTAATGACCTTCACACGAAGGCGATAGGATTATCTACGCCATTTGTGGTATGCGAGAGTATTCCGAATATACTCGTTGGCCTATGCATCGCAACCTACAGTAAGTGGGAGGTCTGGGTTAAATTATCACTCCTTGATGTACAAAAAGAAAGGAAAAATGGTATAATGGAGTACAATCGATGCTCTCTTGAATACCGCCATGAACGATAAAAATGTTCCAGTGGGGTGCTAACATTTTTTAACGCCGTGTTAAAAAACGTGAAAAATGTGGTACAAACAGGTACAAACTATTATAGATAAGATGCAATCAAAATAATTTAATTATTTTAATGTGGGGTGCCAGGTTCATGTAGATACAACGCTCTCCTTTTTATGATAAACATGTGTCTTTCAACTAAAATGTTTTTTTTTCTGTTAGCTGATAGTTCAAGGCTTGAACTACTTCCTCCAGAGTTAGTGTATTAAGCTCTTTGGGTGCTACTTGTGTAATTTGCAAATTCTTGAATCATTGTTAAAAAGTTTTGTTGTTATTGTTCCAGAAACTGTTGAAACTCTTCTTCGTTCATGCTGAAGTTTAAGTATTATTAATTATAGGTATATTTTTCTTCTCGTCGCCAATTTATTATGTTTTTAAATGAGCAAAACACACAATGTATTTAATATTGAAAAGTCATTTATATTTATACAGAATAATCAATAAAAATTTAATACAAAGAAAAAAGGTGTTTCTTATCATTTGACAATTGGTAACGTCAGTGACAACTCGAACAATCAATATCTCCATCTTATTTGTTATTATCGATGTATAATACAAACGCAAGCACAAGCGCAAACGCAAACGCAAACTCAAACGCAAATGCAAACGTAAACGCAAACGCAAACGCAAACGCAAACTCAAACGGAAACGAGAACGCACACGCACACGCACACGCGCACACGCACACGCACACTCACACGCACACGCACACGCACACGCACACGTACACGCACACGTACATCCACACCCACACGCACACCCACATGCACACACAGACGCACACGCACACGTATACGCACACCCACGCTCACACACTAACCTACACTCACACCACCACCCATACTCACACCCACATCCACATCCACACCCCCGCGCACGCACGCACCTCGCACACGCACAGTCACACACGTACATTGTAAAACGTTATTTATTGCAAATGTTATAAAGCTACCAAATGCAATTAATCCACTATTTTTTAGAGGTAATGCCAATTCACTCCGGAATGGAAGAACAAGAATCTGGAACTGTGATCAAAAGGTTGAGTGTACCAGTTGGCTTGGAGGAACTAATGTCTGGTCTAGCAAAGGAGGTTCTTAGAAGGAACCCTCAAGACATATACAATTTCGCATCCAATTACTTTGCACAACTGCTCTCGCTAAGAGATAAGGGAAATTATCAAAGTAAGTGTCAAATAATTAGTCATACAAAACTACCTTTATTTTTTAAATGTTTAGCTCCACCAACTGGCATTCAAAAGGCAACCATACTTATTGATCGACATGGCCATAAGAAATCGTCATCAGAGTGTAAAAAAGTTTTGTCTAGGCAAATTAGCGTATGTGATTCATATCCAAACAAAAAGGTAAACAAGAAAAAAAATCTTAATGGAAAAGATAAAAAATCTCCACCCATAAAAAATAATTTAGAGACTGTGAAAGAAAGTTCTTTAAAAACAATTGTTACAAAGCAACCTGCTGCTCAAAAAACTAAGAGTAGAAATTCATCCTCACCTGAAGAATTTCTCACTGCAAACAAAAGTTCAATAGAATGTAACACTGTAAATAAATCCAGCACTAATGTTATGACATCTCACGACAACGAAAATTCATTTATTGCATCATCAAATGGTATCGATAGTGTAGATGATAAAAGTAAAGAGGCAAAGGCAATGATCACCAATGGGCTTCAACATACTAGTGAGTTACACGACGTTATTCCAATCAACACTAGTGACGCTGTACAACAAAATATGGTAATATCACCAAACATACCTTTACAACATTCTGGAGAAATGCACGACGCTGCAATATCTGAAATAGAAACTGCAAAAACGATTAATAGTTTCGAGAATGGTGAATGTCGAGATGTAACGAATGCAGCAGCTACTAAAATACAAGCGAGCTGGAAGGGATACTCATTTAGGAAAGAAAAAAAGGCAGCACAGGTAAGCATAACTTTCCAAACATAATATATCAAAATTATTTGTTTGTAAATTAAGGAAAAACGAACTAAAGCTGCAACAACAATACAAGCAGGTGTTAGAGGATATTTAGCTCGAAATCAAAAAGGAAAAGAAAAAGGAAAAGATATTAATCAAAACGATAATAAGAGTAATACAAATCCGGCGTTACCAACTATACCATTTTCTACTACAAGTAACCTACATGATAAAATAACAAAAAGCAAATCTGTTGAGTTTCCTTTAGACAAAGGATCCACTTCCATAATGCACAGAAGTGTATCAATGACAGATTCGGTAATTTCCAAAACGCAAGATGACGAAGAAGACCAACTTAATCGTTCCATCGAGGACACAAGTTTAGAAGATCACAGTGAAGATTTGGGAATTGATAGTGAAAAATCAATAACGCAAATAACAAATGCTTTAAACCTGGAAAATAAAGTTTCCAGAAACGCAACTGAAGAAAGTGAGAAATATGACAAGACCACGAAGCTTGAAGTCGTTGTGGAATCCGAAAACAATGCACAGCATGAAATTACTAAAAGCGCAGTTATAAAACAGGAAATAGATGATAAAACGATTCAGCCTCAACATAGTGGAGAAATGCGAGACACTCTAGTTGGGGCAACCTCAAACGATACTTCAATTGCAATAAGTGCACAAGATGAAATTGGTGAAGATCTAACTAAAAAAGTTTTAAATGTACAACACGCTGAAAATTCAACTGATGCACCAGGTGCGATAACTGCACAAGACAACGTTGCTAAAAATCCAACAGTAAGAAGCGAACAAGATAAAATCGTGAGTCTTCAACACAATGAAGAAATGCATGGCATTGCCGTTGTAGAAGCTTCAAATGATGTTTTAGGCGCAGTACATGCAGGGGAAGAGGTTGGTACAAATGAATCAATAACAGAAAACGACAAAGCTTTAAATCTTCAACACAATGGAGAAATGCAAGATACTGAAGTTGTGAAAGTTTCAAATGATGTATCTAGTGTACTAACGGTGCAAGATACGTCGATTAACTTAAACATACCAGATAAAGAAGAAAAGAAAACCTTAAATCTTCAACACAGTGGAGGAATGCACGATACTGCCGTTGTAGACGCCTCAAATGATGTTTCTCATGCAGTAGATGAACAAAATGAGTTTGCCACAAATGAAGCAGTAAAAGACAAAAATGGCAAAGACTTGAATCTCCAACACAGTGGAGAAATGCATGATACTGTCGTTATAGATGCTTCAAATGATGCTTCAAGTGCGGTAAACCTACAAGATGAAGTTGATATAAATGAATCAATCAAAGATAAAGAGAATGACGAAGCTTTGAATATTCAGCATAGTGGAGAAGTGCATAATACTGCCGATGCAGATGCTTCAAATGATGTTTCAGGTGCAATACATCTACAAGATGAAGTTAATACAAATGAAGCAGTGAAAGTTCAAGAGAATGACAAAGCTTTGAATCTAAAGCATAGTGGAGAAATGCATGATACTGCCGTTGTAGATGCTTCAAATGATGTTTCAGGTGCAATACATCTACAAGATGAAGTTAACACAAATGAAGCAGTGAAAGGTCAAGAGAGTGACAAAGCTTTGAATCTTCAACATAGTGTTGAAATGCATGACGCTGCCGCTGTCGAAGCTTCAAGTAATGAATCTAGTGTACTAACTGCACAAGATACAGTGATTAATACAACGATAAAAGATAAAACTTTGAATCTTCAACATAGTGGAGAAATGCACGATACTGCCGTTGTAGATGCTTCAAATGATGTTTCAGGTGCAATACATCTACAGGATGAAGTTAATACAAATGAAACACTGAAAGGTCAAGAGAATGACAAAGCTTTGAATCTTCAACATAGTGGGGAAATGCATGACGATGTCGTCGTCGAAGCTTCAAATGATGAATCTGCTGCACTAACTACACAAGATACAATGATTAATACAACGATAAAAGATAAAAAAGAAGAGAAAACTTTCAATCTTCAACATAGTGGAGAAATGCATGATACTGCCGTTGTAGATGCTTCAAATGATGTTTCAGGTGCAATACATCTACAAGATGAAGTTAATACTAATCAAGCAGTGGAAGATCAAGAAAATAACAAAGCTTCGAATCTTAAGCATAGTGGAGAAATGCATGACACTGCCGTTGTAGACGCTTCAAATAATGTTTCAGGTGCAATACATCTACAGGATGAAGTTAATACAAATGAAGCAGTGAAAGGTCAAGAGAATGACAAAGCTTTGAATCTTCAACATAGTGGAGAAATGCATGACGCTGTCGTCGTCGAAGCTTCAAATGATGATTCTGCTACACTAACTGCACAAGATACAATGATTAATACAACGATAAAAGATAAAAAAGAAGAGAAAACTTTCAATCTTCAACATAGTGGAGAAATGCATGATACTGCCGTTGTAGATGCTTCAAATGATGTTTCAAGCGCAATACATCTACAGGATGAAGTTAATACAAATGGAGCAGCGAAAGATCACGAAAATAACAAAGCTTTAAATCTTCAGCATAGTGGAGAAATGCATGACACTGCCACTGTCCCAGCTTCAAATCATGAATCTAGTGTAATAACTGCAAAAGATATAACGGTGGAAGATAAAGAAGAACAGAAAATTTTGAATCTTCAACATAGTGGAGAAATGCACGATACTGCCGTTGTGGAAGCTTCAAATGATAAATCTAGTACACTAGCTGAACAAAGCACGATGATTAATACAACGATAATAGATAAAGAAGAGAAAACTTCTAATTTTCAACATAGTGGAGAAATGCACGATACTGCCGTTGTAGACGCCTCAAATGATGTTTCTCATGTAGTAGATGAACAAAATGAGGTTGCCACAAATGAAGCAGTAAAAGACAAAAATGGCAAAGTCTTGAATCTCCAACACAGTGGAGAAATGCATGATACTATCGTTATAGATGCTTCAAATGATGCTTCAAGTGCCGTAAACCTACAAGATGAAGTTGATATAAACGACGCAATCAAAGATAAAGAAGATGACGAAGCTTTGAGTATTCAGCATAGTGGAGAAATGCATGATACTGCCGTTGTAGATGCTTCAAACGATGTTTCAGATGCAATACATCTACAGGATGAAGTTAATACAAATGAAGCAGTGAAAGGTCAAGAGAATGACAAAGCTTTGAATCTTCAACATAGTGGAGAAATGCATGACGCTGTCGTCGTCGAAGCTTCAAATGATGATTCTGCTACACTAACTGCACAAGATACAATGATTAATACAACGATAAAAGATAAAAAAGAAGAGAAAACTTTGAATCTTCAACATAGTGGAGAAATGCACGATAATGTCGTTGTGGAAGCTTCAAATGATAAATTTAGTACAGTAACTGCACAAGATACGTTGATTAATACAACGATAAAAGATAAAAAAGAAGAGAAAACTTTCAATCTTCAACATAGTGGAGAAATGCATGATACTGCCGTTGTAGATGCTTCAAATGATGTTTCAGGTGCAATACATCTACAGGATGAAGTTAATACTAATCAAGCAGTGGAAGATCAAGAAAATAACAAAGCTTCGAATCTTAAGCATAGTGGAGAAATGCATGACACTGCCGTTGTATACGCTTCAAATAATGTTTCAGGTGCAATACATCTACAGGATGAAGTTAATACAAATGAAGCAGTGAAAGGTCAAGAGAATGACAAAGCTTTGAATCTTCAACATAGTGGAGAAATGCATGACGCTGTCGTCGTCGAAGCTTCAAATGATGATTCTGCTACACTAACTGCACAAGATACAATGATTAATACAACGATAAAAGATAAAAAAGAAGAGAAAACTTTGAATCTTCAACATAGTGGAGAAATGCACGATAATGTCGTTGTGGAAGCTTCAAATGATAAATTTAGTACAGTAACTGCACAAGATACGTTGATTAATACAACGATAAAAGATAAAAAAGAAGAGAAAACTTTGAATCTTCAACATAGTGGAGAAATGCATGATACTGACGTTGTAGATGCTTCAAATGATGTTTTAGGTGTAGTGCATCTGCAGGATGAAGTTAATACAAATCAAGCAGTGAAAAATCAAGAAAATGACAAAACTTTGAATCCTGAACATAGTGGAGAAATTCATGACACTATCGTCGTCGAAGCTTCAAATGAATCTAGTGTACTAACTGCACAAGATACAGTGGTTAAGACCACGATAGAAGATATAGAAGAAGAAAAAGCTTTGACTCTTCAACATAGTGGAGAAATGCATGATACTGCCGTTGAGGAAGCTTCAAACGATAAATCCAATACACTACCTGCACAAGACACGGTGATTAGTACAAAGATAAGAGATACAGAAGGAAAAACTTTCAATCTTCAACATAGTGGAGAAATGCATGATATTGCCGTTGTAGATGCTTCAAATGACGTTTCAGGTGCAATACAACTACACGATGAAGTTGGTACAACTGAAGCAATAACAGATCTTGAAAATGACAAAGGTTCAGATCTTCAAGATAGTGGAGAAATGCATGATACTGCCGTTGTAGAACCTTTAAATGATGAATCTAGTACAGTAACTGCACAAAATGCGGTGATTAGTGCAACGATAAAAGATAAAAGAGAAGAGAAGAATGTGAATCTTCAACATAGTGGAGAATTGCATGATACTGCCGTTGTAGCTGCTTCAAATAATATTTCTGGTGCGGTCAATCTACAAGATAAAGTTAATACAAATGAAACAGTAAAAGATAAAGAAAATGACAACGCTTTGAACTTTCAACAAAGTGGAGAAATACATGATACTGCCGTTGCAGACGCCTCAAATCATGTTTCAGGTACAATACATCTACAGGATGAAGTTGGTACAAATGAAGTAATCAAAGATATAGAAAATGACAAAGCTTTGAATCTTCAACATAGTGGAGAAATGCATGATACTGCCGTTGTAGCTGCTTCAAATAATATTTCTGGTGCGGTAAATCTACAAGATGAAGTTAATACAAATGAAACAGTAAAAGATAAAGAAAATGATAACGCTTTGAACCTTCAACAGTGTGGAGAAATACATGATGCGGCCGTTGCAGACGCCTCAAATGATGTTTCAGGTACAATATATCTACAGGATGAAGTTGGTACAAATGAAGCAATGAAAGATATAGAAAATGACAAAGCTTTGAATCTTCAACATAGTGGAGAAATGCATGATACTGCCGTTGTAGCTGCTTCAAATAATATTTCTGGTGCGGTAAATCTACAAGATGAAGTTAATACAAATGAAACAGTAAAAGATAAAGAAAATGATAACGCTTTGAACCTTCAACAGTGTGGAGAAATACATGATGCGGCCGTTGCAGACGCCTCAAATGATGTTTCAGGTACAATATATCTACAGGATGAAGTTGGTACAAATGAAGCAATGAAAGATAAAGAAAATGAGAAAGCTTTGAAACTTCAACATAGTGGAGAAATGCATGATACTGCTGTTGTAGCCTTTTCAAGTGATATTTCTGGTGCGGTAAATCTACAAGATGGAGTTGATACAAATGAAACATTAAAAGATAAAGAAAATGACAAAGCTTTGAATATTCAACATAGTGGAGAAATGCATGATACTGTCGTTGTGGAATCTTTAAATGATGAATCTAGTGTATTAAATGTACAAGATACGGCGATTAATACAACGATAAGAGATAAAGACGAAGAGAAAAATTTGAACCTTCAGCATAGTGGAGAAATGCATGATACCATCGATGTAGATGCTTCAAATGATACTTATGTTGCAGTACCTGCACAAAATGAGATTGATACAACTGAAGAAATAAGAGATAAGAAGGATGACAAACCTCTGAGTCTTCAACATAGTGGAGAAATGCATGATACTGTCGTTACAAGCGCGTCAGGTGCATTAAATGCACAAGATGAAGTTGCTACAAATGAAACGATAAGAGATAAAGAAAATGACAAAACATTGAATATTCAATGTAGTGGACAAATCCATGACACAGCCGTTGTAGTCGCTTCAAATGACGTTTTTGGTGCGGTAAAAGCACATGATAATGAAGTAATAACAGGCAAAGAATATGACAAATCATTGAACCTTCAACATAATGGAAAAGTGCATGACACTGCTGTTGTGGAAGCTTCAAATGCACAAGATACGATTACTAATGGAACAATAAAAGATAAGCAAGAGACAATTTTGAATCTTCAACAAAGTGGTGAAATGCATGACACTACTTCAAATGATATTTATGGTGCAGTAAATACTGATATTGGTGCAAATGAATCAATAAAAGGTGAAGAAGATTACAAAACTTTGAATCTTCAACATAGTGGAGAAATACAAGATACTTTAGAAGACAAAGGTAGGAGCTATGTAGATAACTTTGAAAAAAGTCAAATAACTAATACAAAAGTTGCACCTAACTTAGAAAGTAAAAATGTTAATGCTTTAGCATTTGCAAGTACTGAACCTTCTGATCTCGTAGACGTAGATAAGTTGGACGCACTGCAAACAACTGTAGATGTTGACAAAAAATTAGTAAAATTACGACACGTTGCTTCTGATACGCTTGTAAGTAATGATACGAATACCGTAAACAAATTCGGGCCCAATGAGGTATTTTCACAAGAAGCGCTAAATTGTATTGAATCGCAAATAATAGATGATGATACAAAAGGACCAATGACTAATTACCAGCATGCTGAACATGAAGCAGGTAACGAAGATGAGGTAGACAATGAGCAAAAAGGTACGAAAGAAGCACTTGTGTTCAATGGGATTCAAATTATGCAGTTACATCCAGACTTGGCAAAAGCTAGAACGCTTGCTAAAGCAGCGGTTGATAAACCTAACACTAACTTTAACATCAGTGCCGATAAAGGTATAAATAGTAATGACACAGAAAAAAAAGAAACTGTCCCAACATTTGATATTTCCAAGCTTCGTTCAGAATTGAAACAAATAATTACAGATGAAGATGAGAAAGAAGATATACTCCCTATTAAAGATGTGTCGTCTACATTCGACATGTCACAACTTCACCATGAAGTGGAAAATTCTATTGAACACGCAGAAATTACTGAAGGTGAGACGGAAAATGTAGATTTAAACGGTACAAAACATAGTGACATTAAAGAAGAAATGGGTTCAAATTTTGACATTTCTAAACTTCATTCAGAATTGGAAGAAAAAGTTATAGATGCAGATGAAAAATTAGAAACACTACCTATAAATGGTATCAACGTTAAGGAAGTGCAGTCTTCATTTGACGTGTCACAACTTCACCATGAAATAAAAAATGTTGCTACAGATGCAGAAATTAGTGAAATTGCAACAGAAAATGTAGATTTAAAAGATGCAAAACATAGTGACATTAAAAAAGAACTTGAGTCCAAATTTGACATTTCCAAACTTCATTCAGAATTAGAAGAAAAAGTTACAAATGAAGAGGAGAATGACGCACAGCTCTTTTGTAGTAGTGTCAACGTCAAAGAAGTACCGTCTACATTTCAAATTTCACAACTTCACAATGAAGTAGAAAATATAAGTTCACTCGCTGAAACTAGTGAAAATAAAACAGAAAATGTAGATTTAAAAAATGCAAAACATAGTGATATTAAAGATGCAATGGGTTCAAAATTTGATATCTCTAAACTTCATTCCGAATTGGAACACAAAGTCACCGATGAAGATAACAATAAAGAAGTAGTACTTATTAATAGTACCAATCTTAAAAATGTACCGTCTTCATTTGATGCTTCACAACCTCACAACGAAGTGGACAATGCTATTACATGCGCTAAAACGGATGAAAACGAAACAGAAAATGTAGTTTTAAAATTTGCAAACCACAATCATGTAACAGAAGAAATGGGTTCAAATGTTGACAATTTTAAACTTCATTCAGAATTAGAAGAAAAAGTCACAGATGCAGACGAAAAAGAAAAACCCCACCATGAAACAGACAATGCTACTACACATGCAGAAACTAGTGAAACAGAAAATGGAGATTTAAAAGATGCAAAACATGGTGACATTAAAGAAAAATTTCATTCCAAATTTGACATTTCCAAACTTCATTCAGAATTAGAAAAAAAAGCTACAGATGAAAATAAAGAAGCAGAAACACTACCTATTGGGGTCAACGTTAAGGAGATGCAGTCTTCATTTGACGTGTCACAACTCCACTATGAAATAGAAAATGCTACTGCACATGCAGAAACTAGTGAAACTGAAACAGAAAATGAAGATTTAAAAGATGCAAAACGTGGTGACATTAAAAAAGGATTTGATTCCAAATTTGACATTTCCAAACTTCATTCAGAATTAGAACAAAAAGTTACAGATGAAGATGAAAAACAAGGAACACTTTCTTATGACAGTATCAACGCTAAAGAAGTACCGTCTACATTTCAAGTTTCACATCTTCACAATGAAGAAGACAATGTAACTACATACGCTGGACCTAGTGAAACTGGAACAGAAACTGTAGATTTAACATGTGCAAAACCTAGCGATATTCAAGAAAAAGTAGATTCAAAATTTGACAACTCTAAGCTTCACTCAGAATTGGAAGGAAAAGTTACAGATGAAGATAAAAATGAAGAGACACTACCTATTAATGGGATCAATGTTAAGGAAGTGCAGTCTTCATTTGACGTGTCACAACTCCACCGTGAAGTAGAAAATGCTGTCACACATGCAGAAAGTAGTAAACTTGGAACAGAAAATGTAGATTTAAAAAATGCAAAACATGGTGACATTAAAGAAGGATTTGATTCTAAATTTGACATTTCCAAACTTCATTCAGAATTAGAACAAAAAGTTACAAGTGAAGATGAAAAGCAAGGAACACTTTCATATGATAGTATCAACGTTAAAGAAGCACCGTCTACATTTCAAGTTTCAGAACTTCACAATGAAGTAGAAAATGTAACTACATACGCTAAACCTAGTGAAAGTGAAACAGAAAATGTAGATTTACAAGACGCAAAATGTGATGATATTAAAGAAACTAGTTCAAAATTTGACATCTCCATGCTTCGATCAGAGTTAAGAAGATCAGTTACAGATGAAGAAGAGAAGGAAGAAAGAGTTTCTGTTAATAGTGATAATGCTAAAAAAGTACCGTTTGATGTTTCGCAAGTTCACAATGAAGTAGAAAATGCTACTACCCACGCAGAAAATTGTGCACAGAATGAAAATGAAAATATATATAATTCAATCGATCCAGGATGTATTCGAGAGTTATGTTTAGTTCATAATTTTAATAAAGATATTAACGACTCGAAAAACATGAACGATGCATTTTGTAATTCAAACGATAGTTTGAATCACGACAATTTAGTTATTGAAAAAGACGAAGTGGAACGTCCACTGAGTAAAAATTCAAATACATCGACTGATTCGGCGACAACAATAATATATAGTGGTACTCAAAATAAAAAATCTGAAGTAAAAGACGAGAAAGAAACTGTGGATGTAAGATCAATAGCTGCTACAATTATTCAGAGTGGATATCGTGGTTATCGAGTACGACGCAGTTTAGCACCGTCAAAAGTTGAATTTAAAAAAGGTTGTTCCAGTGAAAATTTAACGGATAATGTAAAAAGTCCAATTCTTAATAATAAACGTTCCTCCTTACCAGAGCAGTCCTTGGGCATTGTTCTTGAGCAACAACTTGCATTAACTGTGCCTAATGCTGTTAAAAAAGAACCTGAATTAAATTCACCTGAATACATTTATATACCGCTTAAAGGATCTACTGAAGAAATGACAAATCCGCCCATGGTTGAAAACAGTGATGTATCCAATAAAACTGAAGGACATAGTGAAGAAATTCAACCTAACATAGAAGTGATTAGTCCTAGAACCCGTCCAAATAATGAAGGAACCGTAGAAAAAGTATTAGGGGATGTGTTTGATCAACAACTTGCAATAACAGCACCGTTAGTTAAACTCAAAGAACCTGAGTCTAGTAATGAATTAAATCAACCAGAGTACATTTATATTCCACTTAAGGATCCAAATGACAATAAAGAGTTGCGCGAGGGTCTTAATAATGTCGAAGATACACCACCACATTCTCGGTCCACCAACGGTAAATTTGGAACCGGTATTTCTAATGATCTAATTTCTGAAAACCAGTCAACACAAAATAAAGATTTTCACACTGATGATAATAAAGAAAGCAAACTATGTGAACGGTCAGTGTCAAAATTAAATGCAGAGAATGGCGAGAAGGAAAACATCAGCAGCTCGAATGTATTAACAACCATTTGTCAATTGAAATAGATGCTTATTAAATTATACGTTTTAGGATGAAGTTAATTTTAACAATACTACTGAAGATCAAAGTCAAAATGCACTTTTTGCGTACCAATTTCAAGGTATACATCCGCATGACGATAAATCTGGAATGTCTACAATAATACAAACCACACACATAACTGATAATGCATTGCCTCTAGCAGTTCAACTAAATCAAGGCCCAGGTCAAGTATTTATCATCATAGTAAGTGATGTTCACAAAATTCATCCTTGCACGCACGTGTTGGTTCTAGAAATTGTTACACATTTTTGCAACTTCATACTTTAGGATCAGGGGCATAGGTTTTGACGGATTTATACGCTTATCCAAAAAAATCTTTAATAATGTCATCAGGGGGGATTTGTTTTTACACAGGCCAGGTGGAACTATATAGGTTACATGGTAATATACTCATAATAATAATATATACAACACCGCTCACCTCAGTTTCATAAAGAGATTAACGGCGCCAGGGCAATTAGAACGACATTCAGCGCAATACAAGAAATTTAAGTGACCAAAGTATATGTTAATACTTGACAAATAAAAAAATCAATAATGAAAACAGCATTTTCATTCGGAGCGTGACATACAGTAGGGATGAAATATGCACCATAATCTGGGGGAAATTCGGATAGTAGGTGTGATTTGGACACCATGTGTAAGTCACATGAACACCACATGTTTTTTGAGATAAATCGTCAGATACTGCCAATATTCGATGTGCACATACTGTGGTTTAAACCGTATGAAGGAAAAGACCATCAATTTACAGAAAAAATTAAATTTGCTTGTCTATTTAGCTTTTTATGAAAATTAATAGGTGATGTTAGGCGCGGTGAACTTACCATTCGTGGCGAATGTCACTAAAAACGGTGCAGAGAAATATATTATTAATCTAAATGTAACTCTCTTTATGACAACATAATAAATTATAATGACGGATGATAGAATAGAATTAAGGTTGTATGACAAAATAATGGACAAATTGCATAGCCAAAAGTATAAGGAAGATTACTTACGTAAAAATAATCCGATTTAACTAAACTTGTCTTAGTTCAAAAGTTGATAATAACGAAGCTACAGGGTGTCAAAGTTGAAAAAATAAATCACATTTTCTATCAAATCTTTCGACTGATTTGAGCTAATTTTATAAAATTTCTTGTATGGGGTTTTTTTGGGATGAGAAATTCAAATTTATCATTTCGGTGTATTTCCTAGAAGGCACTACAAGCGACCATTAGGACATGTTTAAACCGCTACAACTTTTTTGTGCTACACTGTAGGTCCTTTTAGTATGGAATAATAGTTTACCGTACCTTTTCTGCTTAGAAAAGGTATACCTTCTTGATATCGCTAAGAGTACCAGTTTCCGATAAAAACGCTCATGATGCATGCAAATTATCCAAAAGTATCAAAATAACTTGTTTAACTGTCCTACCTCTTTCCCCAATAACAATTAGTTTTAATTAATTTTGAATCTTTTTTCTCTCGTGAAAAATTTGGAAAGACGAACGGTTTAGCCAGGAAAAATATTTTCTAATGCATTGCACACTTGCACAAGCGTTTTTACTTAGGTAAAAAACTTTAGTCGCCTTTGCTTTTTAGTTACCACATCGACAGTTGAATTTACTTATCAAACGTTAGTTTTTTTTTCTGTCGCTCTTCCGTTGATAAAGATCCATAATTATGGCTCACAGTTTCACTGATTCTGAAATGGTGGATATGCTTTTAGTCTATGGACTTTGCCATTGCAACGGTCGAAGAAGTATACGAATTTATAGGGAAAAATATCCTTTCCGTAGAACTCCAAATCGGCACACTTTTGCTAATATCGAAAGACGTCTTCGCGAAAATGGCAAGTTTCAACCGAGCCGTGTAAATGCTGAACGCAGACCAACCATAAGGATGGTGGAAATAGAAGAAGAGATTTTGGACGCTGTTAAAATAAATCCAAAGACGAACACACGGCGTGTAGGATTGCAATTGAGAATTTCGAAATCATCAGTTTATAGAGTTTTTCAAGAACAATTATTGCACCTCTTTCATATTCGAAAAGTTCAAGACATATTGCCCATGGATCCTGATCAACGTTAAGCTTTCTGTCAATTTAATATTCATAGAAGAATCGAAAATCCAAACTTTAGTAAAAAAAATTTGTTCACGGACAAAACTACTTTTACTAGATATTGTACTTTCAATGTTCACAATAAACATGTTTATGCTGTTGAAAACCCTCATGAAACGGGAGTATTTCATTATCAGCAGCAATTTCAAGTAAATATCTGGGCTGGAATTGTAAACACTTTTATTATTGGTCCCTTTGTACTGCCAATTCGGCTGAATAAAGATAGGTACTTGAACCTTTTAATATAAAATTTACCTACTTTATTGGAAGATTTGCCGTTACTCCTTCGTCGTGACCTTTGGTTTATGCATGATGGCGCAGCTCCTCATTTTACTTCAAATGTAAGACAACATTTAAATGAGGTATATCCACAGCGCTGGATTGGAAGAGGAGTTGACGCACCTGTGAACTGGCCGGCTCGATCACCGGACTTGACACCTTGCGATTTTGTCTGTGGGGTGCGCAAGAAGAATTGTTGGCAAGAATAATTCATGAAGCCAATTTATTGAAGAATAGTCCTGAAGTATTGTCCAGAGTACAATGCAATTTTTTAAAAAGAATTAACTTGTAACATTTGTTGAATTATTAAATTAAATACCTTCGAGGAAAGTCAATCAATTTACATAACATAATTTTATTTTTTTAATTTTTATTTAGCTTTTGGTTCATAATAATGCAATTTAATTAATTAATTTAATTAATAATTATTGTTCTTGAAAAACTTCATTCTTCTTTATTTTTTCAATAAATCGGCTTCATGAATTATTCTTATTATTATTATGAATTATTATTATACTTTTGAATAATTTGCATGCATCATGAGCTTTAGATGCGCTTTTCTCGAAAAGCGGTGCTCTTAGAGATATCAAGAAGGTATACCTTTTTTAAGAAGAAAAGGCAGGGAAAACTACTATTCCATACTAAAAGGGCCTACAGTGTTGCATAAAAAAAGTTGCAGCGGTTTAAATATGTCCTAATGGTCGCTTGTAGTGCCCTCTAAGAAATACACCGAGATCGACGATCAATTTGAATTTCTCATCTCAAGAAACCCTCATATAAGAAATTTTATAAAATTAGCTCAAAGCAGCCAAAAGATATGAAAGAAATTGTGATTTATTTTTTCAAATTTGACACCCTGTAGCTTCGTTATTATCAACTTTTGGACTAAGGCAAGTTTAGTTAAATCGGCTTATTTTCACGTAAGTAATCTTCATTGTCGTTTTGGGTATGCAATTTAGGGACACCCTGATATATATATATATATATATATATATATATATATATATATATATATATATAGGTACACTCCCATGTGTAGTTCTGATCAGAATTGTGTTGTGTTGTGTTCCGGCCAGATCACACTAGCCATTTTTAATCCTTGATCGAATAATTCGAACAAAACTCACGTTATCTGCTTCTGGTTGAAGTTTATATATTTTGCTGCTTTCGCATTTCATTTCATTTTCCCTTTTTTCTGGAGTTGACTTCCGTTTTAGTAGTTATTGCATTATTCACTTTCTTTTCCTTTTGTTCGAATCAGTCCCCTTTTTCTAGTATAATCTGGCCGCAACGTCACCAACATAAACCCAGTCAGCATTAGAACTAAATCTGCATCGTGGGAATATTCCACGCAACCAGGAGAAATATACCGGGTGGTCGTAAAGTAAGGAATAAATTCAATATCTCGTAAAGCACAATTTTTTTCAAAAATCGCTCGGACCCGTCGATTTTATATTTTTTCGGGGCATATTTTGCGAAAAAAAAATTTTTATACAGGGTGTCTCAAAAGATTTGCTAAAAATATTTTTTCAAATTGCAACCCAATTTTTTTATTGCATTTTTGGATTACCCTTACAATTCTAAACATTTGTCATGTAGCATGTGCTATACCTAAGTCCAAGCGTTTTGGAGTTATTCGCATTCAAAATTTAAAAATTGAAAAAAGATCATGAAGAAAACGAAAAATAAAATTATTTTTATAACGTTTTATTATATCGAAAACAAAGATTCGGCAAATCTAGATGATTTAAAACAATGCATCCGTCAAGAAATACGTCGAATAACGCCCGAAATGGTTCGAAATGTGCAGCAGGAATTTGTAGATCGATTAGGCTATTGTCAGTTGACTAACGGAGGACATTTTGAACATTTGCTGAAATAAAATTATTTTTAAGTTTACGAATCTTTGTTTTCAATATAATAAAACGTTATAAAAATTATTTTATTTTTCGTTTTTTTCATCTTTTTTAAATTTTTAAATTTTGAATGCGAATAACTCCAAAACGCTTGGACTTAGGTATAGCACGTGCTACATGACAAATGTTTATAATTGTAAGGGTAATTCAAAAATGCAATAAAAAAATTGAGTTGCAATTTGAAAAAAAAATATTTTTTTAGCAAATCCTTTTTGAGACACCCTGTATAAAATTTTTTTTTCGCAAAATATGCCGCAAAAAAATATTAAATCGACGGGTCCCAGCGATTTTTGAAAAAAATTGTGCTTTACGAGATATTAAATTTCCTCCTTACTTTACGGCCACCCGGTATATACACACACATGTATGTTGATTTTTTTTGCCTTATATTATTTTAATGAAACAAAAAACCTTTTAAAAGTATTTTTGGTGCCCAAATTCTTAATATTTAGTCCTAATATTTCAGATTTTCATGGAAGAAAGGGCATGCCCAAAATCAACCCAAACTTGTGTCAACAAATATAAATAATGAATGAACTAGAAGCTTATAGACAAGGTCCCTACGAAGCACAGTTAGTTTTTGGTTGGATACCTTTAGCGCAATACGTCAAACAGTTACAAAAATGTCCGAATTTCTTTCAGATTACGGTAAAACCAAATTATGCATCCAATTTAAAAAAAATTGAGTCAGCCGACTCGAAAAAGTTTCCTACTTTAAATAAGTAAAATGGCGTAATTAGTAAAGTTTATGTTCAATGCTCGTTCTAACAAAAGGTTTATTACCTAAGTTAAAGTTAAACATTTCATTACGGTTACTTAAAGTCAAAGTTCTGTATGTATATGCGTGTGCGCGCCAGCGCGCGAGTGTGTGTGAGTGTGTGTGTGTGTGTGTGTGTGTGTGTGTGTGTGTGTGTGTGTGTCTGTGTGCTGTGTCTGTGTCTGTGCTGTCTGTTCTGTTCGTGTGTCTGTGTCTGTGTGTCTGTGTGTCTGTGTGTCTGTGTCTGTGTGTCTGTGTCTGTGTCTGTGTGTCTGTGTGTGTTCTGTGTCTGTGTGTCTGTGTGTGTGTGTGTGTGTCTGTGTGTGTGTCTGTGTGTGTGTGTGTGTGTGTGTGTGTGTGTCTGGTCTGTGTGCTGTGTGTGTGTGTGTGTGTGCGTGCGTGTGTCGTGCGTGTGTGTGTGTGTGTGGTGTGTGCGTGTGTACGTGTGTGCGTGTGTACGTGTGTGCGCGCGCGTGTATGTGTGTGTGTGTGGGTGGGTGTGTGGGTGGGTGGGTAGGTGGGTGTGTGTTGTGTGTGTGCGTGTGTGCGTGTTTGTGCGTACGTGCGTGCTTGCGTGCGTGCGTGTGTGTGTATGTGTTTCAAAAACCACGTTTTTGGACGGACCTCAAAATACATATTCGCGGTCCCTGTTCAATTTCCGAATTTTTTGACCGATTACAATAACTTTCCCTTTAGGTGGGGAAATTATAAAATAGGTTAATCAAAATTCATATTTTTCAATGGTTTGGTTTAATGGGGCATTTAAACCTACAAGCCAGGCGAGACTCACCTCTCCGGGTCAGTCGGCTACTTAATTCAATAGAAGGATAGAAATTTCTTTTCAATGTCGTTAGTATGTAATATTGTAGGTATTCTTTATTGTCTTTATTCTCATTTCAAAAGTTGTTTGTACTTAAATCGTGTTGAGTTTCTAAATAAAACAAAATGGGTTATTTGAAGTACAAAAAAAGTATACAATCATCCAAGTGTTTATATTAGATAAGTAAGAAATACAATTTTGCAGGTTTGAATTAGTCGATAATCTCACAAGTCACAACACGTTCTGTAATATTGTTCAGCTTAGTTCACAAAGAAATTCAATTTTCCTATTTGTGCTCGCTTATCTTTATCTTATCTGTTTTCATAAATAATAATTAAAATGTTTCTATTCTGACTTGTATAATCATTGTGCTTATAATTTTCAGGACTGCAACCGGAAGTAGAAAAAATAACAAGTACAAAGGAATGAGATTTAGTAACAATTATATCTACATAGATTATAAACTTTGTTATCATTATAGAAGTAAGAGCTCAAATCATATAATAATTAGATAATTTTAATATAAATTTAATATTTTTACTTTGAAATTTAAATTACATGTTTTATTCAATAGATTGGTATTGTCAATACTATTTGATTCGAGATCATATAATAAACAAAATAATTATTGTTGCGTTTACTTACGTTGAAAACCCTTAAAGTTAACATGCGGTAATGGTTAATTATTTAAATTAAACTTAATAGTGTCAAATGTCATCTAACCACCAATAAAGATAATTAATATTTTCTACGTTGTTACCTTCCAATCTACATATACATTTGTAGGTATAAAAGGTTATGTAATCGACTATTTTTCACTACCGCTAAATAGACACTTGAGCCACAGAATAAAAAATAATCAGAATGAAAGCTTGGGTAATCTTGAGGATCTGCGCATCTTGCTAGCACACGTCTATTCCGCCATGTTTTGGTAGTAGATCAGTGGCAGCGGCGCAGAATATTATTTCGGTAATGCGACACAGTGGTAGCGCTTGGTTTATACAGATTGTGGTGCATCTAAATGCGAATAAATACAGTTTTGTGGAATTACTTTTATAAACTTCGGAATTAAAATATAAATCAACCAAAACGCAAGGCAGGGATGACTTGTGTTGCGAAAAATTGCAATAACAAGTCTTATAATTGCGACTTATCATTTTTTAGTTTTCCGCAAGATGAAGCAAGGTGAAGATATTAATATATTATATATTAATTATAAATATTAAAAACTGTGACCTTCAGGAAAGATGCGTGAAATTTTCCTAAACACTAAAGTTTTTAGTTAAGCTAGCAGGAATTGGATACCTATTTGTTTTGCATTAAATTTATTTAAAAGTGATTACGTTTTTAAACAAGGTGATAATTTATGTACGAATTAATTTTTGTCTTGTACGCATATGAAGGTCACAATTCTTAATATTTACATTAGAATATATGTATTTTAAAATTCAATTTCCAATTAATTATTTAATTAGGTTATACTTTAGAGTAAGATTATTTTCTACATTAAAAGACATTACTAGAAATTTCAGAGTAATTTCAAGAAACAAATTAATTATTTGGAAAAACAAATAGGTACAATTATTTTTAATTTATTTTGGAAAGTTTGATGTTAATATTGTTTCATTTCGAAATTTCTACTTCTTCTTCAGCTAATAAAAGAATTGTTCTATCTTGTTGTGTTGTTTTTTTCACAAAAAATTGACTTTAATCGTTTAGTGAAAGATTCGTTATTCAATGCTTTAATTTAATCAATGACTACAATTATAGGATCCAACCCTGTTAAATTTACTAAACCAAACCTGTGTTCTACTACCAAAACATAGCGCAAGGTCATCCATTCTGTTTCAAAAAGATCGAAGGTGCCGCTTCAAGCTTTCCTTCTGATTATTTCTTATTCTGTTATTCTGTGCTTGAGCACAGTGGCGTCATAATTAATTAAAAGTGGCGGGGGAAGGCGTGGGGGTTAAAGTGGAGTCGGTTTCTTTTTGGGGACCATTTTCAACCCCTGGATGGTATTTTCAACCCTTGATGATATTTCCACCCCTAATTAGGAGGAGTAGGCAAATGCGCGCAGGGGGCGGGGTGGGGATAGCCACGTGACCAGGCTATGACTCAATTAAGTTCCGCCACAATTTTGTTTTTAATTATGAGTCATAATTAAATTCCGGCGTCATTTTGTTTTTAATTATGAGTCATAATTAAAAGTGGTGGGAAAAGGCGTGGGGGCTGGGGTATTGGTGAGGGTCGTGTCGCCTTCTTTTCGGGGGTTATTTTCAATTCCTTGATGCATTTTCAACCGCTTGTTGGCATTTTCACACGTAACTAGGGCCCTTTTGACAGTGGTAACAGCCTTTTGGCAGTGCATCCCCTGAGGGGTAGGCAGATACGCACGCAAGGTGCTGGGTGGGGGTAGTCACGTTTTAATTATGAGTCATAATTAGGTTTTGTCGGCCATTTTGTTATGGTGGCCATTTTGTCAGCCATGGCGGAATATTTGAAATAGTATTCTAGTAAGAGGCCCTCATATTATTTATAATTATGAGTCACATCGCCAGTTTTTGTTTTGGCGGAAAATTTTAAATACGAAGGATGTCCGGTAACTAAGGTACATTTGCGCGGCACACCGCCTACGTTGTTGCGATCAGGTTAAAGCTTGCACGCATTTTAGATGTGCATATGTACTGCGTAGGTGGCTATTGTCATTGTTTTAGGTTATGTACAACGTGCTAAGTGACAATCGCAAAATATCAGTTTCAATCGAAACTTACTTCAAATTTGAAGTTCGAGAGGTCATTCGTTTTTTGCTTGGAAATAGCAGAAGTTCATAAAAAATACTGAACACATACGGAGAAGGCATTATGAGTCGAAAACAAGTTTATGTTTGGTGTCAGCAGTTCAAAAGTTGACCGACAAATATGAACGGTGATCCCGAAGGTTTGCGACGAAAACCGTCAACAACAAAAACGGATGAGAATCAATTAAAGGTCGATACACTAATTCGAGAAGATCACAGATTAAAAACATGGGAAATTGTTCTACTGACCGGAATTCCTAAAAGCTATGTTCAAGAAATCGTATCTCAATTAGAGTATCAAAAACTTGCCGCGGGATGGCTACGAACCCTGTTGACCGACCAACACAAAATGCAACGGATGGCGGTGGTAATGGAACTTTTAACGCGTTATCGTCATAAAAACGGAGTCTATAGTTACAGGAGATGAAACTTAGGTACACCACCATAATCCCGAACCAAAAAAAGGCTCGATGATGTGGAAGCATGTGAGTTCACCAACACCCAAAGAATTTAAAGTTCAACAGTCTGCAAAAAAGACAATGCAACTGTGTTCTGGGATATACAAGGCATTTGGCTCATAGATTTTTGGGCCGTTAAAACCTTATTTTTCGGGTAAAAGGTTTGAAAATGATCACGAACCTTAATATGAAGTAAGGCAGTTTTTTAGAAGTTTGGATTGTACCTTTTACGTAGAGGATATACAGAAGCTTGTGTCTGGCTACGATAACTGCCTGTAATTCACTACCTTAGTAACTGGACATCCCTCATAGTATTCTAACAAGATTGTTTTATTTTTGTAATTCGAAGGAAATTTGAAACTGTATTCTAATAAGGGGAGGCTCATGCTATCACATAAGACAGGGGAAGGATGCCGGAACTTGTTCTAGAGTCTTCCCCACTCTATTACGGACCCTCCTTATTTTTATTTTAATTATACGAGTCATAATTAAATTCCTCATTTTGTTTTTAATTATAAGTCTTAACTAAATTTTGTCGGCCATTTTGTTTTGGCGGGAAATTTGAAATAGTATTCTAATGAGGGGGCCCTCATGCTATCTCATAAGTCAGGTGTAGGCCTCCGGAATTGCTCACGGGCTTCGCCCTTGCCAGGTCTTCGGCACTGGAGCGGATTTGAACCCAAAATCAGGGCCAATATCTATCTCATAAGACAGGTATAGGACGTCCGAACTTGTTCTCGGGCCTACGCTCGAGCAATAAAATCAGTCTAAGCATATCAAACAAAATCAATCAATTTCGATCAAATTAATCAAATCAAGTCAATTAAGCAAATAAATCCCAAACCAATCACTCTCGATCAAATCAAACAACCAGATCAATCTCAATCAAATTAATCAATCAAAGCAATTCACCATATCAGTCAAATCAATCAATCTCAATCAAATCAAGCAAGAAGCTGAGCTAACAGTTCTTCATAACCTTCAGGTAACGATTCTCCCACTGCATACACCTAGGTCCTATGCGCGACCGCTTACCTTGTAGATAAGGCTAACCGACACTCAGAGCTGGTACTCTCCCTAACATTGCGGGCACCGGCGTGGGAAAGCAGTCGATCAAAGCAATCAATTAAGTCATAACTTACAGCTTGCGAATACCAGCTTACAATTCAAAAAATACTGGTTTGGTTTAGCACAATTCAAAAATACCAAATTGATTTAACTTACAGCCTACAAAGCCAACTCTCAATTCAAAAATACAGGCTCAATTTAGCTTACAGCGTGCAAAAAAATATAAGGACAAACAATAACACACATACGCACGCATACACACGCACGCGCGCGCGCACGCACACCCATATGCTCGTGTACTCGTCTTATGAGATAGCTTCGGTATTGCTGTCAATATACGAACATCAAATTAGCGTGTAATACTATTGCGGCGTTTTCATACAGTGATTAAAATACGTTTTACAGTTAAATTAGTAAAAATACCTATACAATAACAAATATAACCAAACTCGAAATCAGACTACTATACTATTTTACATACAAGGAAGTACATCTGGCACAAAGGGCCTCTAGGTTTATAAACCAGGTTGAACGCACTAAGTCGTTATTGAAAATGGACAAATACCTGGGGACAAATAAACAAGCTGACTTTTATGTCGGCGGAATTTTGGGGCGAAAACCCGAGAGCAAGTTCCGGAATACTGTACATGGGGGGACGGAGACCCGAGAGCAAGTTTCGGAGGCCTATACCTGTCTTATGAGATAGCATGAGTGCCCCCTTATTAGAACACTATTTCAAATTTCCGCCATAATTATAACTCATAGTAAAAACAAACTGGCGGAGGAATTTAATTGTGACTTATAATTAAAAACAGAGTGGCACCAGAATTTAATTATGACGTCATAATTAAAGTAATTGGACTTTGACGGGGTCACGTGACCACCCCCACACCATTAACTACAAGGGTTCGGCTGCCAAAAGGCTCTTAATTCTGATAAACGGTCCATAATTAGGGGTGAAAATGCCATCATGGGTTTCATCAGGGAGTTGAAAATGGCCTCTGAGAAAACCCCACTACAGCCCCCACGCTTTCTCCCACCAATTTTAATTAATTATAACGTAACGTACCCCAAGTGCACCCATTCTACTTAGAACATTTGGCCAAGTTTCGTGAAGATCCGTCATGATGTCTATGTGTGTGTGGATGTATGTTAACATATACGATAACTCCAAAACGACAATACGCACATACTTCAAATTGCGTATTTAAGCTTGTTTTCATTTGTCCTGCGGCTGATTTGATTTTGGTGTGTATGCGTGCGTGCGTAATTACCCGCGTGCGCGCGTGCTTGTGCGTGTGTGTATGTGTGCTAGTATCCACGATAACTCCGGAACGAAAACACCTACGTACTCAAAATTTTGTACTGTAACGTGCCAATTCTTGTCTGTCGTTACCTTAATTTAAATTTCGAAATTTGCATTATTATCGATAAGTATATTTACATTACCTTAGTATTTTTAAGCAGTTCTTTTTTCGTTCAACAATTAAATTTTTATATCGCAATATTTTCTCTTCAGTCTACATAATTACAAACGTCCCTGTGTATATTTTAGACACTCAATTTTAGTTCTATGAGCAGCGTGAGTTGAGCATGCTTGATGCATTTCCGTTTATCATGACGTGCATTTAAGACGTTATCTTTTTTAAGTTTTGCTTCCCTTTTATAAGGTATGTAAAGGCGTTTAATTACATTTTCTATATATTATATTTAATAGGGAACAAAGGTAGGAACAAGGAAACCGTTTATCTTCAAGAAAAAGTTTTTATTTTGGTAAATTTCCGTATCATTGAGTGGCGTGGGTATGACGTCACGAGCTTAATTTTTTTTTAATGGCAGATTAATGCAATGTCATCTTTATGAACCTAATTGGAGATATCTTTGTTTTGCATCAATCACATGCTGTTATACATATTCTGCGTTCGTTATATCTTTCAGTTGTTGTAGGGTCAACAACATTTGGTGCCAGTAATTGAATGTTCCTATATGCTACCGTTCATCTAATTCTTATGTTGAAGACATAGGAAAGTTATAGTGCCTTCCCATACGTTTATGTTTCGTTTATTTGTACGTTAGTTACAAATGGAAATTACCTTTACATTATCGTATATTTGTCTTGGAATTGGAAATTAAAGTTCTCAAGCTGCAGTTCGTTTAAGACGTGATTAAAATATTTATTTTGTACAAGTAAGTACTTATCCTTTTAGTGCAGTTAAGTAAATAACAAATCAGTTTGTGTTATTTTGATCGGTTAAGAAAAGGAACAGCCGAGTCGTGCTCCTGAAATAAAAACATTTGAGTTCATAACCTATCACAACTGTAATTTGTTGACATTGGTCAATACACATTTCATTATTGAATAGATTGCATTTTGAATTCTAAGTAAACAGATTGTAAGCTTAGCTACATTGTTTAATTTAGTACTTTAAGATTGTAAGGCCGTACAAGAAGTATCGTTTAGTTATTTTATTCTGATATTAATCAGACATTTTGCTTTATTAAATATACATATAAATACAGATGTTTAGTGCTTATTCAGATTACCTATTATGTTCTGAGATACAACCTTTCTCAATTTTTGTTGTATTTTATTTATTAAACCTAGAAATTGAGTGGTGCCCAAATAAAAGAAATGCTAATACTGATTATATCTATGAAAATGTCTCTGCTTTCCCCACACCTGATGAACGAGTTCTCAAATTCAGTAAGTTTTATAAATTTGTACCTCACTGAGCTAGACCGTGGTGCGATTTACCTTTCTAATATAACACCACCACACAATTTTTTTAAATTTTTTTTATTTTTTATAGTATTTAAGCTTGTTTTCATTGATCCTGGAGCTGGAGCGACGGAGAGGGGCGTTCATTAGGAGCTGTCTTTGATTGTTATCAAGTGTTTGTGAAACAGCTGCATATTTCAAAAATATAAATATCGATATATAGACCTTAATCATGTGTAGACATATTTATTAAAGAAAATGTAGTTTTACATAACCTTTTTTAATAGTTTCTTAATATAAAGCGAAATAAGTGTAATACTTAAGTAAATATAATCGAAAATGCTTAAACTGTGTTACCGATATTTTTATAGAAGCGGACTCTTTGGAATTTTTTTGAAGTTAGTATCTAGATGTTTATTAATTTCTGACATTCGGTTTTAAACATCTACTGGACACAGATTTTTGTTTTTATTTTTGCAGTGCTGCCTATTTTTATAATGAATAATAAAAGAGGTTACAAAGTTATCCTAAAAAATTGTTAATAAACTTATTTCGTTTCCGTGTTGTGGGTTGGAATGTCGTTGGTTGTTCCACGCAAGATATTTTAATACGAAAATAGGCAACATTGTGAAAACAAAAAACGATAATTTATGTCACATGGATGTTTGTAACGTCATGTCAGTTAGACTTTAATAGGCATGCAGAAGCTTAAATAATAATAATATTTAATTTCTCCCAAAATCTAATCAGCTTTAGGAGAATAGAAAAAAAAGCTTAAACAAAATATTAAATATGTACGAGTTTTCGTTCTGGAGTTATCGTGAGTATCAACCTACATCCACACATCCACATATACACACACGCGCGCGTACACACACTTGCACACAACCACACACACACACACACACACACACACACACACACACACACACACACACACACACACACACACACACACACCACGCACGCACGCACGCACGCACGCACACACACACACACACACACACATACACACAAACGAGCGCGCGCGGTGGCACACGCATACATGCACACGCACACGCGCAAGCACACACACACATCCACCCAAACATCATAGCCGACCTTGGCGAAACTTGGCCAAACATTTGATAAGCTTTAAATTTAACCGTCTTTGACAAATATTTTTTGAATAAAAAAAGCAACGGCGGCAGTGCACCGTTTTCATCTAGAATGCTTTACAGAATCATTGGATTCTCTATGACAGATGTATTTAATTATTATTGTTGATTGTTAACATCCACTTTTAACATTTTTCGTTGAAAATTCATTTAAAGTTAGTTGTTTGTTGTTGAGTCGTTTTTTTTAAATGTCATATTCTATGGAAGAGGCGTACGATAAGCTCGCTGTTTGTTTTCAATGTTTTGTAAACGCCTGCATTGCTGCTAGGCAATATGCAACAAAATACCTTGAAAGGCAACATAATAGCAAAAAAGAGTTTGACATGTCGTCCTAGACAAACTGGAAATGTTCATCCCAATCCCTCAGATAGAAGACAACTACCAGTCCGAAGTCATGATTCAATTGTAAGTACCCTTAAGTACGTAGAAGCGGATTCACAATTAAATGTAAGAATAATATCGAATTGCTTAGGGGTCAGTAAAACGACAGTCCATAAAATTCTAAGTAATTTTAACTTACACCTATACCATATCGCTTTACATCAAGGTAAAAGCTGATTTTGACCGCCGATTAGATTTTTGCGATTGATTTAAAAATATGATGGAAGAAGAACCGCAATTTAGTTGTCGAATACGTTGGACAGACGAAGCAACTTTTACGAACTCCGGAGGTGTAAATCTGCACAGTTATTGGTCATAAAATCATCCTCATGGGTAAGAGAAGTAGACAACCAGAACCAGTGGAGTGTAAATGTTTGGTGCGATATATTAGGAAATAAAATGATTGGCACGCATTTTTCTAATGGTCATTTAAACGGTGAACTATACCTCTAATTTTTTACCAATGACCTAAAGATTAGATCGTTTCCGATTAGAATATTAGAAGAATATGTGGATATCAACATGACGGATGCCGCATTTTTTTATGATTGTGGACCTGAACAGGTAAATGGCCTATCGTCAAAGCACTTTTACGAACTCGGATGGATAGAGATAAGATCTGCCAATAGATGCCTATTGAACAGCTATTAAATTTCTCACATCATAAGTGAGAGGAAAACAGGAACTAGAGATCATTCCAGAGTTTAGAAGCCGTGTAAAATGTGATTGCGCCCTTTAGCGAAAGTGGAATTTGATGCATAGATGATGATTGAGCAACGCAGTTTTCTAAGGTACCAGATGGTATCAAAGAATGTAACTATCACCACTAATCGTTGTAATAACCGATAATGACAAAGAAAGAACTGATTAACATCCTTCAAATATGCTCAAGGATGTAGTGATATAAATGACGGTCATTCCTAATCGCTCTTTTTTGGAATTATGTTAGAAATGTGTGCCCGAATAGATGGATTTGACTAAGAAGCCTATTTCCATGGCCACCCAGATCCCCGAATCTTACAATTTTAGATATCTATTTATGGGATTAAGTCTGCAAAATTACTCTTGCCTAGTGAGAAGATATGATTGGCCGTATGCATCGGGCTATAAGAACCATATCAAGCACTGAGATTGCAAAGGATGTTCTGAGTGTACATAGCCGAATAAATAAATGTATTTTATGTAACAGAAAACATTTATAAAGAGTGAATAAATTTTGTTGGAATTGCATGTATAATTGTGTTTCTCGTGCCTCGACTTATTGATATTATCCATTAAAGAATACGTAAAGAATTAATAAATAATTAATTGTTCTTTGATACCTAAACGTAGTTTTTACATTACTTGTGCATGGAAATTTAGAACGATATTCTTCATAAAGCTAAGTATTCCTATTGATATAACTTTTTACCCCATTTTTAAATTATAGGATAATCTTTTACCGATTTTGATCAAACTTAGGGTACTTTCCAATTGTCATCAAATAATTACATGAGAGCATTTAAACATTTTAAGAACAATTGAAAAAACTACAACAAACAGTACAAAAATGATTCTAGCGGTGATTTTAAAAAGTAATAAGACATAGATCTTATTATTATTACACTAATAATAAAATCTATGTTTAAAAAACTTTTTTTTACCAGATAAGAATCATTTTATTAATTTGCCAGAACCAAAATTATAGCGTATTTATTCAGATGTTTTTCCCTCCTTCTCCCAACTTTGTTTGTGGCTGTTTGACATCTGTCAAAATTACTAATGAATGTTACAACACCGCCATTTTTTGCAAGTCATTTTCGATAAGGCAGTGACTATAGGCACGTGAAAATTGACGAATTATAACCTCAATGTGTCTAAAAAAATGGAAATAAAAAGGAAAATTAAAATCTACGGTAACCTAGGATCCAAACTACGTTACCCTACAATCCACCTAGGTTACCGTAGATTTGAATTTTCCTTTTTATTTCCATTTTTTTAGACACATTGAGGTTATAATACGTCAATCTTCACGTGCCTATAGTCACTGCCTTTCGATAAAACTGAATTCATGGTTCTTGGGCCACCGTGGTGCGTCTCTTTGTTTACTATATCAAAGAGTACCAAATTGAAAACTAGTAAAAATGTTACCAAAAATATAGATTTTAAATAGATATTTTTTTATATTTTTGTACATAAATGAATTTTGTTTAATATTTGTGAAAAAAATTGAAACAAGACATGCGTAGGTAATAAAATATTTGGGTTTACATCTTCATGTTTCTATAGCTTTTTAACTAATAAAGATATTGAACTGCATTTCATACCAATGTTTTACAAATTTACGGTATTTTCTGACTATGGTATGGTTAGATTTAAAAATTTCGGAAAAAATCGAAAAAATTGCTATGTATTTTTAAAAAACGCCCTCTAGCGGTGGCTTTAAAAGCAAAGTATTATAAATTTTTACATTATTATGCTTAAATGCCAAATGGGAATTATTTTATAAATTTTAACTTGATGAAACTAAAATTATAGCGTAACTTTATAGTAATAATATTTGTCTTATACACTAATCGCAAAATTTGCTATAAAAAAGGCATTTTCTAAAAAGATCATGTATGCTGCGCCACCTAGCGGTAGAAGCACGAATTTCAATATAATTTTCAGCAGTTTCTCTTGGCCACTTTTATCATAAATTTTTTTCCCCAACGGATTGCGACGAAAATGTATCGAGACACCGCCGGACACCGACCTTAGCGGGATACCGTGTATAATTTGCTCATGTTATCCTCGATTAACTCTTACAATGAACTATTTATTACACTCAATGGCGTACTATGATTACTGTCTCCGTTACCTGCCGGTCTCACAGCTGTTCGTTAACCGCATTTCATCTTCCATCAAGAATATAATGGCGACCCTTATCACTTGAAGCGTGGGGTACTAGAGGTTTCCAGAAAATTCGGATATTTTGTTACGCTTATTTTTAACGGTTTTTTAGATGCATGCATTTTCCAGTTCAATCAAGTGTTTTAGCAGACTTTAACAACGTGAAAAGTATTTAAATTTTTATTTAATCTATTATCCGAATTCAGTGTACAACGATGGAATTAAAACTAGTTAAACTAAAATTAGCAATAAACCTAAGCAAATAAAAGAAAAGCCAAAATTAAGTAAGCGAATTTATCCTTTTCGACGTTTACACACTCCTCACGACGTTAGGTTTAAACTTTTGTGTTCGTTTTATAAAAAAAACGCTTTGGTACATAGTCGGTGTATATTATGGTAGGAATTATTTTATTTCTGTAGAAGCCACTTGATCGGAAAACAACGTTGGACATTCGCTGTGTTTCTGTCAGATTTAGTTTACGCTAAGGTACACCAAAATATCGAAAATGTTAAATTCATATATATATATATATATATATATATATATATATATATATACAGGATGCCCCGAAAGGTCTTTACAACGCTCTTCCACATAGCGTACACCTCAAAATAAGTCGATTTAACTAAACTTACTTTAGCCCAACAGTTGATAATAACGAAGCTATAAAAAACAGGTGTCAAATTGAACAAATAAATAACATTAGTAATTCGAGCTAATTTCACGAAATTTGGTATACAAGGGTTTCTTGGGATGAGAAATCCAAATTTGTCAACGATTTTGTTGTATCTCCCAGAGGGCGTCACAAGCGACGATTGGGAGACTTTGAAACCACTATAACTTGTTTGTGCCACGGTGTACGTCATCTTGGGATTGATAAATCTTTTTCACTACCTTTTCCAGTTAAGAAAGGTATACTTTATTGAAGTCGCTAGAAGCAACCCATTACGAGAAAAACGCATCTGAAGCTGATGTAAATTGTCAAAATGAGTCGAAAGGTACTAAAAGGTATTGCAGTTTTTTTAGACTGGCAAACGTACAGATCTTTCCTTGTTTGAGACATTGTGAACTCTGACGACACACTCTCGGTATTTCCTGGACAATATCTAAAAACCAATAACATATCGGTATATTGCGTATTCAGGATGCAGTAAATAATTTTCGAGATAATGAAGAAATTATGCAAATGGTTAATTTTAATTTTCTGCGTGTTGTAATCTTTGCAGTTTTGATGACATATTTTTGTATTCGTATTTAAGTTTTCAGTTTAATTTGTGTGTTAAACTTACTTTTATCTTATTTTTTATCCTTAAAAACAGGGAATTAAAACCATAAAAATAAGAAAAAAATTTTACGCTTACCAAATTCGTTAAAAAAAAAAAACATTACATGGCCGATCTTCGCGAAACTTTGTCAAACATTGTAAAATGAGGTAATAGGTTGATTTAGCGTTAGTGTGGATTGCATAACCATCTATACCTAGATACATACAGTGCGCTCACAAAGTAACGAATAAATTCATTATTTTCGAAATCGTTAATTTGTGGTGAAAATCCTGCGACACGTCAATTTTTTATTTTGATTCCGGACTTTATGCTGTGTTGCACATGTAGATAGCGCTGCGCACTTTCCGGATATGACGTCAACGTCATATTTTTAAATGGCAACCCTGTATGTTCTTCGCGGAAATCGATGCAACTCTTTCTCCTGAGTTAAAAAATACTCTATTTATTGGGATTATTTGAAGCAGTATGCGCGATATTAATTATTAAATGTGGCATAATTCGAAAAGTGATGCGGTGTTAGTGTTGTCAATGTTTGCGTTAAATTAAGAATCTGGGTACTAAACAGTGCACAACATTTATTAAAATAAACATAAACTGAACGAAAATAAACATAAAAAAAACTTACAAGGGTTTTTTTCTTCCGGTGACAAAAATACGTACTTCAAGTCTACCTATAACGATACACAACTATGCGGTTTTCGGCCGCTTGAAAATAAAAAATAATCTCCATATCGAGTTACCTAGTTGCTTGTTGTTTTGACAAAAGCCTACATTTCAACCACACCAGTTCCATTCTTGACTAACACCACACCACTTTTCGAATTATGCCACATAATTAATATCGCGCATACTGTTTCAAATAATCCCAATAAATAAAGCATTTTTGAACTTAGGGGAAAGAGTTGCATCGATTTCCGCGAAGAATATACAGGGTTGCCATTTAAAAATTTGAACTCTGGCGTCATATCCGGAAAGTGCGCAGCGCCATTTACATGTGCGACACAGCATAAAGTCCGAAATCAAAATAAAAAATCGACGTGTCGCAGGATGTTGACCACAAATTAACGATTTCGAAAATAATGAATTTGTCCGTTACTTTCTGTGCGCACTGTATGTATATGTACGCTGGAAGGTGAGAATGTTTAAATTTCATTATCGATATTTTTTTTTGTTTTTGAAATGTTGCTGATTTCTGTTATGAACGTATTAAAGGAGAAGTTGCATAATTATTCTAAACATTTTTTGAGACAGGAAAAAAATGATTATTATTTCATTTCTAAAATTTTTTTTTTTTTCAAAAAGTAGTTTACGCTTTCCATACCACTTTATTTCAAGAGGTTGATAGACTAATTACTATTATACAAAACGTGTTCCAAAATTATCCAGAAATTTAATCCGGATACCCTTACCGTACGCTTGTTCTCATGTGCATTTTTGATATAATTTTTCCCCAAAGCTCTTCAATAATCGATTAACGTACAGGCGCCAAATAAGGCCAGACTCCTAATAAGGCCAATTTTAAATATATTTGTAAGTACGATATAAACTCAGTAGGAGGCGTCATCTTCCGTCCACATAATAGCCCAGCAACCTTTCGGTTAGTTCTTATTCAGCTGCTCCTAATGTACCTAATCAAGACATGTAGCTTAAGTTAAAAAAATAAATTAGAGTTGTTTTGTATTTTAATATATCATTTATTTTAATTTGTGTAACCGTTTATTTTCTTCAAAAACTAAAATTAAAAGTTATGTAAAAAAATTTAAAACTACGTACTTGAAAAATACTGTTGGCCTTATTATGAGCCCAGTCTCCAAATAAGGCCAATTTACCAATTGCCATAGTTACCATTTTTTTTAAACAGTTTATATTCAAAAGCAATTATATTTAACAAAAAATGATAACTTATAGCATACACTTATTACAAAAAAAGCGTTGTATAAATCTTTCAGTAAATATTCTTAAAATAAGCAAACAAATCTTAACATGGCCTTATTTGTCGTCTGTACCTTACTAAGATGCAGCTCCTGGCAGGGATCTCTGATTACTGCTAGTGTATACAGTGAAAGACCCTTAGACTAGGTAATATAGTGGACGTATAATGCAGCGTATGCATCTGTTACCATTTGGGACCAATGCCACGGTGTCAGTGGCGTAGCGTAGAGGATACGTTAACCATAAAATTAAGTTGTTCTCAAGTTTAGGAATTAATAAAACACCCATATAGAAAAACAGTTTTATTGTGATTACAAAAAACGTTTTACTGACCTTTAAATAGGATTAATTTCGTTAATTTGCTTCGTACAGAATCCTCCTGTCGAGACTTATTTTTTACAATGAAATGAATTCTTATATTTACATAATTTGTGCATATAGCTTTTATTAAAAAGTAAATATGGTCGATTTCATTTTCCAACACATGCTTTTCTAAACATTTAAAAATATTAGTACCTAAAAAGCTAGAAACTATTTTATTCATAAGCATGGGAACAAAATTTTGTTTATTTAAATTACATTCATTGATTCTCAAAAAATGTTCGGATTTCAAACAAATATTAATAACGTCATCTGAAGGGTATGTAAGGCTGCCATGACTCTTAAATTCAATTAAAGAATAATAAAATATCAATAAGTAACCACTTTGCATAAAAATTCCTATTTGTTATTTTAATCTTAGCCGTACGCCACTGGTGACAGAGTGAAAATAAGCATGAGAACGCTAATTTAATCATTATGCCTAATAAGATTTCAAACCAAAATATTATAATCGGCTTCGTATATCTCTATTAATACTTATATTCCTCAAATATAATTGTATAAAATATAATTTTCTAGATATCCGAGATAAAAAATATTTGTGAAAGAATACAAATTTTTATTCTCCTGTGAAAGGAAATTTCAGGATCCTTTGAACTGCTGTGGCTTTTACAACCATAAGCTGCACATCCAACCATTACTTACAACACAATTTTAAATGGAAAAGTCTTAAGAACCACAAAAAATCACAAGAAAACTACACCGTACCAAATCCTTTGTTTTCCACCAAAACAATGGCGTCTAACCGATTTTGGTAACAGAATGTTAACCTTTGCGAAATGCGACGAACGGCATCCCCTCTTTTTCCCAATCTAAGGAAAGACCGGATTAACGCCATTAACGGATGAATTTGTTTGAAATCTTTGATGAAATACCAACTAGAAACGTGCATTTCTTATGACCTCGTTCAGAAGAAGCATACTAGGTGAAAGATCAAGGTCAACTTAATTGTTTCTGTACACCATGTAGCAAAATGGGCGTCTTTAGACAGTATTTTGTAAGGAGATTTCAAATATATGTTGCATCGCATGTACATTAGGTGAACGTGATAGACGTCACTTTCGACATCTAGTAAACGACGTGACAATTTCGCATGACCTATTGTTCGTACTTTTCAATACCTTTTAAATGTAAATTAATTTAAATTGTCAAAGGTTATCAATGCAAAACTTCTTATATCATTAAATATTACATTAATCCAGTAAACAGTAATATTACACAGCTAACACACAGAACTGAAAATCACCCTAACGTATCGTACTTTATCAAAAATACATCGTAGTCTACGAATACGGTATTTTAAAAATTACACAAACTGTTTCTGTAACTTAAAAATGCTGACATATTATATTTTTGGCAAAGATTATTATTTATAATTAAGAAATAAAACAAACATTACACTGTAACATTCACGTATCTACTCACAATTTGGTATAGAACATGTTAATAATTATGGCACACATACACTTCCATGAAAAAATGGTTTTAACGTTGAGAAAAACTTTTCTGTATATTTGTTGGCCTAACTTCAGTGTAAATTATTCAGGTTATATATAGTGTCATTTTATTCTAATTAACTAGCGAACTACAACTTAAATTAATTTTTTATTGATTTAATATATTTAAGGTCACTTGTAATGCTTTAGTATCAATTAAAACTTAAATGGTTTAATAACCTGTATTTGAATCGAACTGAAAACAGGCAAATGCTATTGATACCGACCTATATTCAAAATTATGAAACTTGACATACAACATGAGAAATTGAATTTACTCGTTTTCTAGTTTTCTAGAAGTTGGAGTGGTGCGATAAAAAGGCATCTTATGAAACTAATTTCTTAATATCCTATTACAGTGTTTAAATTTCAATCAAACGTAATCAGTTACATACAATTTTTTCAGAAGTGTTTTACACACGTGACACCTACTATCAGAGTAAAAGTTTAGTTACCTCACTTTGAAGGTTTGGGCATTGATTAATTAATCAATGGTTTGGGCCAGATTTTAATAAAATGTTTACCACTTCACAATAGATGAATTGTTGTCATAATGTGTAAATTTCAAATGTTTCTTCGGTAGACTTTTGACGCGTACCTATGACTTTTTACCACATTTCACTTGAGGCTTCTATAATAATATATTAAAAACAAGTTTCATAATATCAGTTTTGAAGCACGAATTCAAATTTAAAAAAACTAGTGGGGTAGCCACGAGTTTTTAAAGAATGAGTACTTCAAGGTCTTACGAAACACGTTCTTCGTGCTATTTTTATAATTTGCCCATTTTTAAGCAAAAATGTTTACTTTAGTTGATTTAGGGATTTATGTAGCGGATGGTAATATCTTAATCTTAAAAGTGAAAATTTCATTTAGACGCCTTTTGTTTTATCCAAATTCTGTCCCAAAACTCGAAAATGGAACATTATCATGCATGTACGCCTACTGAAATACGTGCAATCGCCAAAAATACGGTCGCGAATTTGCTCACATCAAAGTTTTCCCTGACACATTTTGTAACAGTGACATCTATGACATAATTCCGAATCAAGCTTTTTTCCAATCTAAACAGTTTTGTGACAAAAAAAAGGTTCGAAAGTGCCACTACTAAGTAGATTGCGGAACACATATATCTAAGGTGGGAATTCTGAGGACAATTTGTAATATTAAATGGGAACTTTGGGGACATTGAGTATTTTGAGTTTAATATAACCTTAAACTGTCTCTAAAAATCTATTCAAGTATGAAGTATAAGAAACAGGTAGGTTCTCGGCGTATAATTAAAATATCTGGTGTGGAACAACACGTGACCTTTCAACCTACAAAATGGAAATTAAAAGAAATGAAATAATTTTTTTATAATAAGTTCATTACGAAAATAGGCACCATAGTAAAAATAAATTCTATTATAAGTGTTTTGTAACTGTGGTTTCATATTAGTTGAGTTAATCGGTCTATTTCCACAGTTCTTGCTTTTTGAGCGCTATGTTTCGGAAGCGGACTCTGTTTCCGTCATCGGCTTAGTCCTGAGAAGGACTGTTTTCGCACTTTAGTCGAATTCATATGTTATATATAATTTTTTCCCAAGCACTTGACTACTCTCAGATTCGAACTTGGTATCTTTCACTTACTAGTCTGACACCTCCTTTACCGCTGAGCCACTGAGTAATCCAATATATATTTTTTAGAACTTGGGTTTCATTTCCACACTGGCGTGGCTTGTTGGATTTTCTCCTACTACGATGTATGTGGCTTTTTTGAGTTTCCGACGAGTTGTATTCTCGTCCTTTGCCACTATCTATCTAACTTATGTTATTCCATTGGATGCGGTGGTCTTCATTCCAGACATGTTCGGCGATTCTTGATCTTTCTGTTCCGCCCTTGCGGACGTTATTCTTGTGTTCCTGCGTTCTCACTTTGAGTGGTCAATACAAATACCAAAAGACCCCACACTATCACTCGAAAGACGGATATACCTGACGTTGGCAAAACATAAGGGGGAGTTCTCCGATTACCAGAAGAAAATTAGACTTACCCCACACTACAGCAAACCTCCGCATCTGTACGGCCTACCAAAAATTCATAAGCAAGGAATTCCTCTGAGACCAATTGTGAGCTCGAGAAATTCATCTTCTCACTGCTAATGGGTGACTATCTGCTAGGTATCATCTCACCCTTATCGGGAAAAATCGAGTCTATGGTCAAGAATACGCAGCACTTCGTGGAAACCGCCAGAAACTTCCAACTAAACCACGAAGAAATACTGGTAAGCTTCGACATTGTGACTCTATTCACAAATATGCCTACTGATAAGGCACTAACTATCATAAGGGACAAGCTGGAAAGGGATTAAACGTTAGACGAACGCACGCAACTCTCGGTAAACACAATAATGGAACTTCTAACAATATGCATTAGAAGTTCTAAAAAATATATTTTGGATTACTCAGTGGCTCAGCGGTAAAGGTGTCAGACTAGTAAGTGAAAGGTACCAAGTTCGAATCTGAGAGTAGTCAAGTGCTTGGTAAAAATTATATATAACATATGAATTAGAGTAAAGTGCGAAAACAGTCCTTCTCAGGACTATGCCTGATGACGGAAGAGGAGTCCGCTTCCGAAGCGTTGCGCTCAAAAAGCAAAAACTGTGGAAATAGGCCGATTAACTCAACTAGTAAAAATAAAACAATAATCTATGTCAAACAGACATATACATGTTAACTTAAAAAATCCAAAGCCGCCCGCTTCTATACAAATATCGATAATACAGTTTAAGCATTTTCAATCATATTTATTTAATTTTTACACTTATTTCGCTTTAGAAAGAAAAGTTTTGTAACATTAAATTTTCTTTAAAAAATATGTCTACACACTGTCTTACACAATTAACTGTTATTCAGATATTGAAAAAAAAATTAGCTAATACTTAAATTCTACCTTAGGAATTTTTTTGTCGCTAACTTAAGCGTCGTATCAAAAAATTGCATAGAATATAATTAATTAATTAAAGAAAAAGTTAAGATCTGCATATTGGTATTTTTATACCTTTGAAATATACAGCTATTTCAAAAATATTTTAATAAAAACAAAAAACAGCTCCTAACAAACCCCCTCTCCGCCGCTGAATTTCTTCCAAGATTTAACCAGCTCCAGTAGAAATGAAATGAAGCTTAAATACAAAATTTAAGTACGCACGTGCACACGTACACGCACACGCACACGCACACACACACGCACACGTACACGCACACGCACACGCACACGCACATGCACACGCACACACATATCATGGCCGATCTTGGCGAAACTATGGAAAACGTTGTGAAATAAGGCAAGAACCTTCTTTACCTCCATATGGGTTGGAAGGTAAAACAGGATTTGAAACGTTTATAATAGTGAAAACTGTGTTCAAATCAAATTGATTGAGCATATTTAAATGTAAGTCAGGTTTGGGAAAGTTTTATTATTTATCGATCCCTACTTTGATTCCATAGGCAGCAGTGTTTATCATTTTTGTCGGATTGCCTTTGTCTGATTTGAGTTCAACAATCGTTTCTTGTTAAGTACAGTTTTCAAATGTTTGTATCTTACAAATATTCATGGAAGGTTTACTATTCATGGTTTGTTGTACTACGTACTGGATTTGAAATTGCGGCATATTTAATACTTTTCTTCGATATTATATTAATATATACTTTTTTAAGTTTCAGAAAGCGTGTTAATGTAGCTACACCAACGCAGTTTTATTATTTTTTATTGTTCTGGATAAAGCAGCGACAACGCTCTATTCCTCTGGTACTGTTGCAGCTACCGTCCGCAAAGAAAACTAAGAAAATCCGAGAGGTGGGAAACGTCGCCCGCTTACGCGTCACAGTCAAGTACTTAAGGCGGGCTGGCATCGGGCAGTGTAACCAGTGTAACACAATTATTCGTTTCCATAAAAGTACCATGTAAATGCAAATAAGACAAAGTAAAGCTATACAAATAAATGTATTCATCCACATTCGAACTTCAATGAATGAAACTAATGTAATGAGAATGATAAAGTATTATTGTTTTTAAAATTAATCGCTCATTGCCAATCTGAATTTCTTTCTTCATCATATTATTGCAACAAAACCATCAAAGAAAACAACTTTAGTATATAATTTCCTAAAACTATAGTGATGTTTAACTACAAGTTCATTTCTAGGAATTTTCTTTCGACAATCACTTACTTATTCTGAAGGGCCCCAAAATTTCGTTGTGGTCTGATTGGAATCCGAACTAATTAGTTTCTCTCTAATGTTTTCCACGTGAAGTTTCGTAAAATCTCTATAAAACTATGCAAATTCATGCAATAGTTTTACGTGCTATAAAAATATGCACTTTGCAGAATTTACTTAAGGCATGAACAAGTTAACTAGGATGGTTTGACAATTCCTGAATGGTAAAGTTGTGGTGCTCTTATATAGAAATATTATCAATATGCCATATTATCATTATTCAAGTCCAACAAAATGGCCTAACAATATTGATCAACCAAATTATCCAAGTAATATGAACTTATAGATACTTCGTTTTGCGCTCCTCATCAGTTTTGAGTGACGTGCAAGAATAAGTTCTGATGATTATGAAGATCGTTCTTTGAATAGGTTAATGTTTAGATTAGGTTGAGGTTTACCTATGGAAAATAGTCCTTACCGCACAAAGTAATATTTTCTGTCAAGTGTAAACGTCTTTAGAAGGAATGAACAGCCAGTATCAATGAAACAGGATCATGCCAGATAAACTAAAATCTGTTCGTCTTCAAATAGGTAAATCATTCAGTGCTCCAAAGATACGAGAGTCACTTCTGAGCCTAACAATGAAAAAACAGTAAGTTGTCATTGAGAACTGCTTTATTATTTTTCGAAATATTCTCCTCTACGATCAATAGACTTTTGAATTCCGAACCATTTATCATAGCATTTTTTCCAATCTTCCTGAGACACCTCCATAACATGGTTTTTGAAGCATCAACGGCTTCTTCCGCCAATGAAAATCGTTGTCAACGCAATTTATTCTTGACATTCGGGAACAAGAAGTCATTGGTGCCAAATCTGGACTGTGCGGCGGAAGACCCATCAATTCCACATTTTGAGTGTTCAAATAATCGGTTGTTAGACGAGATGTGTGAGAGCTCGCATTGTCGTGATGAACAATGATCCGACGGTGCTTGTTTGTTTTCCGCATTTCACCGAAGACTTCCGGTAAACAAAAGCTTGTGTACCATTGAGAATTGACCGTTCTACGTTCCTCCAATGGCATAGTTGCCACATGACCAGTTTTTCCGAAAAAACAGGCTACCATTTGTTTTGATATACTTCGAGGGCGAACAACTTTTATTGGATTTGGTTCATTTTGAAGCACCCACACTGTCGACTGCTGTTTACGTTTCGGCTCGCATTCATATATCCATGATACGTCACCTGTTACAATCTTATATACGTCTTTCGAAGCACCGCCATTGTATTTCTTGAGCATTTGTGTGCATGAATCGACGCGAGTATCTTTTTGAGATTTCGTCAAATTGTGTGTGATCCAACGAGAACAAACCTTTTTCAGGACTAAATGATCATGTAATATTTTATATGTACGGGTGGAAGGAATGCCCTCATTTTCACAGTACGTGGTATGGCGATCTTGCATTATTAGTTTTTGCACAATATCAATGTTTTCTTGAATTTGGATGACCTTCGCGAATTAAGTCAGTGAGCAAAATGCGGCCACGATTAAAATGGTTATACCAGCGTTTTCCAGTGACAAAGGATGGGGTTTCATTCACTAAATGTGGGAGTAATTTGATCGATGCACTCTGCCTTGATCATCCACGTCGGAAATCGTAATAAATCATCGCAAGAAAATTTTCACGACTTAATTCCATCTCTTTGCCGACTTGCAATCTTCAAGTAACTTTAAACAACACAAATAACGCTATTGACAAAAAGTTTGAAGTATGTTATTGTCAACAATGTCAGACGTTTCTATGGAAACGTAAAACGGAGCCTAACTGCAATCAGTGTTGCCAAGGCTCAAAATATAAATAGTGGCCCTCGTACACTCGTGTAAAAAAAACGTAAAAAAACGTATATCAATATTACCTATAGTCATTCTTGGTTTCAGTTTTAATTTTAATGTAAATCAAAGTCGGATGTAAATGAAAACTAATTTGACACATGATACATAACCTCACAACACAATCTATTTTTGCACAGTTATCAATTATCAAGATCCAAATGTAAGTATGAAAAGCCATAACAAAGCTCAAATGTTCATGTTCATTCCCAATGCAAACAGAAACGGGATAAATTTCCAATGCCATATAAAAATTGACATGAATACACGATGGACAATGACAGCCATTGAAAAGTAAGTGTGCCCGTTCATCAACACTCCACACTTGTGCGGTACGAAAGGGCCGTTCGCCTCTTTTGCACTACGTTTACCTTATACTATTTATTTTAATACATGCTCAAACATAAAATTAACCCTTATACGAACATTATTGTGCTGACACCGACGGCCATTTGAACCGCTGATAAACGTCGCCGAACGCTCACGAAAATAACGCGCAGCTTTATTTATGTTTGTTATAACCAGAAAACATTGATCATTTCACGAAATGTCCACATTTAAAAAATGCAACGTAGCACATTTCGAGCACAAATGGGTACGCTAAGTATTTCTTGCATTAAAAACATTACTACTGTAACACACATACATGAATATCATTTCATTTCTTATGTTTTATTTTCTTACATCTCTGTTTAACTATAAGTCTGTCCTAACCCCGAAATTCAGTACGGGTGGAGTAACTCTCTTTTACTATCTTTATTCACTTCTAAATAACGGTATCCTTGTTCTTCATAGCAATGTTGTCAAACGTAAAATGTAATTTAATAACAAATCAATATCAACTCCGCGTACTGTCAAATTTATTGCTTGCTTCTTCTATGATATTTATCGAATTAAGCTAACTCCATTTATTAAAAATCGTTCTTTTCAGACCGTCTACATCCCATTCACGCGTCGCATAGGGTAATGATGAATAGTTTCTATAATTGTACGATTGAGGTTATTTTGTATAATTTTGTATCATATGAAGATGGAAGCTGAATGTGGTCCTGCAAACATGAAACGACATGGTGGGAAACACTTCAGCCGTAAGGAAAAATGAACGTTAGTGCAGCTGTTACAGAAGCCAGCAAAGCTTTATGTTGCACAAAGCGTAGTATTTATGCTATTAAAAAGGAAGTCCAAACCGGAGCAGTAGCTAGTCCAAAAAAACGCATGAAACGGAAAGGTGCACAACTCAATGATCGTCTTCATGTATATGACTGAATATACAGTCAATTATTGGACGTAAAGTGCACATTTTTTTCATTGAAAACATTCCACCAACGATGAATAGTATCCTTTCTTCTATTAATGATGATGATGATGATCTACCACTATTCAACCTCTTGAAAAATATGGGTTTTGAGTTTCAAAAGATGCGAAGCAAGAGTATCCTTGTTGAAGGTGATGATATTATAAGATGGAGGCATAAATACTTAAGATGCATCAGAAAGTTCCGAGGAGGAAGAACTTAGTCTTTTTATTCGTTCTCTAATTACATGTTTATAAAATAATGTCGCATACTTAACAATTTTCATTTTTTAGGTAGATATATTACATCGTTGAATCGTGGGGCACATAGTTACTAAGGAATGGTGTGACACCACTATTGAAAATGGTCGGCAGGCATTTGTTCAAGGGCTCAGTGCAGGTTTAAAATCACCAAGTAGTCTTGGACCCCAATTTGCCCTAGTTCATGCTGGTGGCGATAATGGTTTTATTCCTGGTGCGGAACTTACTTTCCTCTGTAAAAAGAACACAGCCGATGTGCATAATAAAATGGATGCAGACACTTACGAGAAGTGGTTTATCAATCAACTCATACCAAATATACCACCGAATTCAATTATCGTTATTGACAATGCTTCTCATCACAGCAGGAAGGTAGAGAAAATTCAGACAAAGTCATGGCGAAAAGAACAAATTCTAGATTGGGTTAGTGAGAAAGAAATGCCCATTGTAGATAACATGTTAAAGCGACACCTATTTGCTACTGTAGTACAAGTGAGGCATCTATATTAGAAGAATAAACCATGTTATGGCACAAGAAAAAGTTCATGAGGTTCTTCGTTTGCCTCCTGACGACTGCGAATTAAACCCAATAGAAATAGTGTGGACACAAGTCAAGATCGTTGAAGATAAGATGTGGGTAGCTGATAACCTTCAAGATGATATTGCAGAGTTTATAATCAACGTTACAGAATCATCATCCGAAGACCTATAAATCGATTCAAACAATTAAACTGTACTGAAAAACAAAAAAAATAAAATAAAATACCAGGTGTAGCTATTAAATCAAAATAAAATGTTTTACAGCATCACTCTCGTTATTTAATAGCCACACTTCCTATATTGTAGTACAATGGAAATAAATGATGCAGGTATAATAGAAGGCGGTAAACAAAGGTGTAGCTGTAGTGGTAAGAGTGGTCTTCCACGCTGTTGGTGCGGGTTCGAATCTCGGCCCATGCATTTTTTTTAGGTTACTCAGTTTTGTTTATCTAATCTACTTTTGTTAGGTTACAGTAGTTTTGTTTATCTAATCTACTTTTGTTAGGTTTCAGTAGTTTTATTTATCTAATCTAATTACGTTAGGTTACAGTAATTTGATTTATCTTATCTAAGTAATTTAGATTACAGTAGTGGCGGCACATCCTGTGTCTTCCTATGTTCCTTTGTTTACCGGTTCCTGCTATAATCAAACTTTAATAAAATTGTTATTTTGTTTATATACTGCAAACTCCTTCCGTAGACAAAGGATAAAGTTACCATTTGCTCATGCTGTTGCTTATAAAGCTTCTTCACAGTCCCATGTACAGGGTAATCTAACCCATCATATTGTCATGTAATGTACCCCTACATTACATACGCCTACTTCGCTTTTCTAAAAAATATTTGTATAGATTAAGGGTAGTCTTTTTCGGTATATTCATAAGTACATTGCAGATTTATCTAAATTTGTATACCATTGCAAATATTTTTATTAATTTTGAGGTTAGAAATTGTGTCTCTCGTACCGTAGATATAGTATTATTATAACCGTAATACGGTATTATAGGTGCAGTAATCTATTGGCATAATAAGTTTGCCAATCCTGCACTGTTTTTCCATACGCCCCATACTGAATTTGGAGGTTTGGACCCGTGTATAGTTCATTTGTTCGAGAATTACTAGTTCGCTACATTATGGATTTTACATTACTGTTAAAAATCGTACCATCAAAAACCTTATTGTAGGTAATTTCTGATTGATAGTAAGCAACAACTATATTTTCCCCTCTGGAATTGAGAAACTGCTCAAAAGAAATAAGAAAAAATTGAGAATATTCCTGTAGAAATGAAAGGAACGTTGAAACAGTTTTAAAATGAAATCTGTACGAGGTGACTCAAAAAGAAAAACCCATCGGAATCTAAATATTTTCGGTGTACGAGTTTGAAACAAAATGATCTAAGTGTAACTCTGTATAAATTAAAGAAAAACTCGTTTAGAAATTCAAATTGAAACTGTTTTTGACGTTTTCACTACCGGATGTAAACGCAAAAAGAAAAACCTCAAACAATACAATGAATAACCTAATTTTTTTTTTTGGTAGATATGTTTTATACGTTGATGCTTTGTATGCCAAAAAACATTTTTGTATATTCACCTTTAAGACGGTTTTAGATCTAACATGTAACTGAAAATTCTAATTAAAATTCAATCTAGTAAAGTTGTAAGATTGGACCTACGAAACTCATATTGATTTTTCTTTAAATTTAAGCGACCAAAAACAAGATATGATATCGAAAGGTTTAGGTAACAAAGTAAACAATTGAAAATTAATTGCAAAAAATACATTTTTGGTAATTTGTGCGCTTGTAGTTTAAACACGTCAATATGTAGCCTACTTACTAACCTTGAAATTAAAAAGCACTACTGTACTGATGATAGAATCATTAATTCTATGACGTATGTACCTAATCCAATTGCTCTTTTTCAATAGAATTTAACAAGACCTATTTCAATGTTAATAAATTGTGTTTATTTAATAAATTAAGTACTTAAACTACGATCGTTTCAAATTCTTGGAATTAATTTAGTTGGTACTTTTTTAGGCTATGACTAAGTATTCCAAAATCGTAATTATTAAATAATCAACTCAAAATTATGAAAATAAAAGCTTTAAAGGGTATTCATAAATAAATAATTTATTATTATAAGTTTTTGTTATGAACGAATAAGTTCAAAGGTAAATATGCAATTAAAAATTATAATAATTTTTAATTAAATAATTTATTGTTTGGGTTTATTTATTAATCATTCATGTTTAATTTTTGTAATTGGATTAGAAACTTTTAAGCCTGTCAACACTTTGACACTCTTCACTTTCTTTATTTATTTTGTAAAGGATTTAAAATTTTTGGTCAAAAGTAAACGAAAGTGTTTACAGTTTTTAAATATTTATTTAAAATCATTAGTCTACTGTGATCGAAAATAAATGCAAAATATGAAAAAATCATCTTAGGTCTAGTGTTATCAAACAAAACATAGCTATTTAAAAACGGAAAAACAGACAGAATTCCAAAGTTAGTTATTTAATATTAGTCTGTGAGAGCATGGATCTAAAGGTAAATGTGAACAAAACTATGATTGTGGTATTCAACTGGGAAGGTGGAAAGGAGAGTAGAATATTTACTCTGCAAGATGAAATTGTGGAGCAAGTGGACGAGTTGGTATATCTGGGTAGAATATTTACTGCAGATTGTACAATGGATGGCGATATTGGACGAATGGTTAATGCTGAAAGGAAAGTGATTGGAAGGATGTGGACGCTAATGAGAAACGAAAGCATGACCCTAGCTACGAAAGGAGCAATCTATAATTGCGTGTTTGTCCCGTCAGTACTGTATGGAAGTGTGAAATGGGAATGTCAAAAAAAGCACGAAAGAAAAATAAATGCTGCGGTTATGAGATTCCTGAGAGGCGCATGTGGTAAAACGAGAAGGGATAAAATGAATAATGAATGTATAATGGCGAGGAAAAGATGATAATAGATAGATATAAAACGAATAATAGAATGTATGATAAAAGAAAGAAAGATAAGGAGTTTTAAAAATAAAAGGACAAGTCAGAGACAATGTATGAATCTTGCGGAAGCTAGCAATGTATGGAGAGATAGGAAAGCATGGAGAAAGGTTGAGAATGAAAAATAAATAAGATGCAGGGATTCTTTGGACTACCTCGCAAAGTAATGGTGTGAAGGTTATGTTATGTTATACTATTGTGCAGTTATGATCTTTTAAATCAAGTAAAGATTTTTCGTGGGGTACTAAATAAGAACAAAAAGCATAAAGACTTTTTCAAAGATTATTCTATTTAGACATTTTCTTTATCGAATTTTATTACGCCATTTACGTGGTGAGACCATTTTCATACCAACTGTGAAATAGGATCTGATCTAAATTGATTAAGAATTTGTAGCGTCCCCCGGGTACCCTATCTTGAAAAGTGTAATTTGAACTTCTTTGCAAGAATGCAAATTCAAGGACAAAGCCATCACTAAGTGATTTATCTTGACTTTACTGACACTTATGTTACTATTACTCAAATTAATTGCTTGCCTTACTTTGACTTTCCTGGCAATAATTAAAACACTAGAATTTATATACAGGTCTGATATTTAATTACTCGTAAACCTCAAATCTCATCAAATGAATTGACCGTCTAGTGGTAGGTACGTTGTGCTATCTGTCTGAGATAGGCTGGATGAGGTAAGTGCTGCATCATGTGGAGCAGGAAAACAACGAAACTACTCAAATTAGAATTAACGAGGTTTGCGCAATGGTGGTTCAGCCCGTTAATATTCTATTGTGGGAAAGAACCACTAATAAACCCGACTTTATTCATAAATAAGTAATTGCACAAGTACATTATTAATCAAATAACACACAAAAAAAACAATGAAAGGGTTAAATATATAACAAAACACCATTAAATCAGGTTAAAATGCGTACAAAATTATAACCTTAAGAGAAAAATAAATAAAAAGCAGTTTAGTTACACATACACACAATAAAAAGAAACCTTTTAATCAAACCCACAATTGAGTCATAAGTAATCAGAATAAAAATTGTAATACCAAACATGTAGCCCTCTAAAACCAATCATGCCGGTCTTTAAGTAGATAAGCACATAAAACAATAAGGCAAATTACGGTACATATAAACTAGAACAACAGTAAAATTACACAGGTGGTAATAAGGTAAAGGCAAGGACGAAAGGAAATACACAAGGAATTTACACGTACACAATTGTTTAGTGACTACTAAAGCATAAAACACATACGTAAAATTACAATAAATTACATATACAGAGAAATTAGTTCGCAGACAAACAATTTTACTTAACAAACTGACAAAAAAAACTCATTAAACAAAGCCTTACAAAGGTAAGTTGTAAATAAATCATAACATCGTGACCGATGTACAAATTTGAGTGCGTTAGAAAAATACAGGTTACACGTTCATCTATACAACCATAAAATAAAATTCGAGGTGTTTAATAGTCATCTGGAACCGGGAGTATGTAACCACTTGGCAAGTGCCTATTACAATTAGTACACAAAGATTATCCTGTACTCGTTCGCCATACCCACCTCTACACAAATATAAATATAAACAACAAACAACAATGCTAATTCACCCAAATACAAGAGCGAGGGAGCTATTTTAGCAGATTTCAGCTTAATGAGCCGCGTGCGAATGAGATACCTTTGCAAGGCAATGTTTGATTTTTAATACGTTACATAGGTTTGTAAAATTAATTGCTACGAGCTTTCATTTATATAAAAATACCCACTTACACTTGAATATATTCCCTTTAGTTAAACACTTTACCACCAACACGACGAGTTAAGGTACGCGGTTTAAAACTCGGCAGCGCTGCGATTCATTATAGATTAATTTTTGAAAAAATTTACATTAAAACGTACACTAAAAGAAAAGAACAAACTAGCGTTTTAGTTTTCTCAAATGTGCATGACAAAAATATTTATAGACGGAACGGTTTACTAAGGTAGTTTCCAATTCAAACAAATCAAAGCGTCCGGCTTAATCAAACCTTTAAACGCAACCAATTGAATATTGTCACCTAAGCATGTTTAGATCTTTGAATTTTACGAATGTGTTCATATAACGTTGCATCAAAATTTGATTTCGTGTCTATTGGTTTAAAAACTTTCCGTTGTCTTGTTGTCTAGTTAAAAATTGTATAACGTACGCAATTCGCAGTATTACAACATACCAGTACATTTTTTCCCGATCAAAAAGTGTTTGTCCTCTTTAAAGCAGGTACCAGATTTTAAAATGTTTTAAAACTATTTTGTGCATTTCACTTTTTTCAGGGCGCCATAGCAAGAGAGATAAGTGTATTGTGTTTTGAAGGAAATAACTAGATACTGAATGGGTATCTTTTATATTTGAATAGGACCATTTTCAATCAAAAGTTGTCTTTCTGCATGTGACGGCGTCTCTAGCTGTTTACCTGGATCGTCACTTAAGAGAGTTTGTGAAATAGGTAAACGGTTTATGACGTCAGCACTATCTGTGCAGGCATCATGAACAGTACCTGATCGAACTTCATTCTTAGCCTCACATTCTTTTCCCTCACCACTGTCACTACTCTCACTTACTTGAAAGGTAGTACTAATGCCGAGACTCGTAGACAGCACCGATTCTTCAGTTATCGAACGGTACTCTCTTTCTTTTTCTTGTTCTTCGGCCACCCTCTTCTTTATGTACTGGGCGCCGGAGAGTCTTTTGCGCTTCATCATTTTTTTATATGCTGGAATAGCCCGTTACCTCAGTACTGTAGCATAACTAGAATTTCGCAAGATCTTCTTAATTTTTTTAACGTAATTGGCATTTGCGCTTATAATTATATAACACTTAATTTCTAGAATTTATATTTCACTTTTCGCGAAATTTGAATTTGTTTGTGGCGTTATCTAGCTGTGTGTTCTTAGCTAGCGAATGTTTTCTGTAATAGAAGTTGACCGTGCTCCTCTCTCTCTCGGATTGTTTATCTGGTATTTCAGTCAGGATGGTGACAGAATACCCTTTAGAATCGTTTAGTGTTTTGAGATAAAGGTATCCCTTTTCAGCAATAGTTGTACGGTCATCGGGTTGTGGGAAATCGTATTTTATCGCTGATTGTCTAAAAAATATTGAAACCGTTTGCGATACAGCTTTTAACAGAATTATCTGGTTCTACAGCGAGTGGCAACCGTTATTCAAAGATCTCTCAGTGGAATTTTAGAAGGGTTTACCTGATATGGAGCAATTTGACGGTGAAAAACCGGTCTTAATAATAATTGACGATCTAATACGCGAAATTAACGGTTCGGTGGTTGATATTTTTACAAAAGGTTGTCATCATAGAAACCTAAGTGTATTTTTTTTAAGCCAAAACATATTTCACCAAGAACGTAGACAGCGAGATATCTCTCTCAACGCTCATTATATAATAGTGTTTAAGAACCCACGTGACAGGGCACAGATACAGCATTTAGCAAGACAGATTTAACCTGACAATCCGAAATGTTTAGAGGCTGCGTACCGGGATGCCACTTCAAACCTGCACGGATATTTATTGTTCTATTTAAAACAGAATACACCGGATGTGCTACGCCATAGAACAAACACATTCGGGCTTCAAGGTATTTGGCAAGTATATGTAGCGAAGAAAGAGTTTAATCCTCACAGTCATAAAGATTACATCATATATGATGGTTGACGCTTTAATCGAAAACACCAATATCCTGCGCGCATTAGTCAGATTAAGCAAAGTCAAAGTGACGCTTTATTGAAATATCTGGATAGTAAGCAGGTGGAATGTATCTGCGAGTGTGCACATAACATTTTAAAAGGTCGTGTACCTCTGATCAGAAGCAGCGACTCTCTCAAGATAAGCACACTTTAAGACGGCTGGCACAGAGAGGCGAATCTATAAAAAAGAAAAAACAGTTTCTTGTACAGATGGGTGGCGCATTTCTACCACTCCTGTTAGGACCATTGCTTGGTGAAATTCTGGGTAATTTGTTTCAGTAATTATAGACCACAATATAAAGAAGATGATTTTTCTACCGCTGGATTTTGTACAGCGCTTGCAGGCGCCAGATGTCACATAAAACAACATATTAACGCAGCTGGGGAACGGAATCAATAAAGTTTTAAAAACCAAATGGCCGACCATGACAAATGGCACCAGTACAATCAAGTTCTCCAAAGATATCTACACTTTTCCAATCGGTTACGTCTACCTGCCAGTATAACAATCAGCGGCGATGATGATGCTATTATAGAATCGCCGAAATGCAAAGGTCTGGCAGACGACGAAATACTATCAACACTGCCGACTTCATATGGAAAAAAAGCGAGGCTTTCTTACGTATACCGAATACGGGCTGTGATGCATTTTGGGATAAAAAGGGGTACTGTCACAATAAAAGGTGAGATCATCCCTTATTCCAACATTATCGATCTGGTTCACGAAATGTTACGGCAACGAACAATTACAAACCCACACGGTTGGCGACAGCTTGTGACGTAATTAAAGAAATAAACATACGACGAGGTTTATAGGAAATACCCGAAGACGTGATGCTGCTGCTGTATCAACTAACATTGAACGGACACTCACAACTATAGGTGAGAATTACGATGCTGGTAGTGAATCGAGGAATACCCCGATAAGATTCTCTCGAAGAGGACAAATTTCACTAGATTGGGATACGTGGTGGACATAACATGGATGCTGTATACTACGATCCAGTAGCGTTTTCGGGTATAACACATTTAACTAATGCTGTAAAGGGTAAATATGGAGAGGTGAAAAATTGGCTGCAAGCTCAGGAAGCTTATACGGTTTATAAACCAGTTAGAAAAAAGTTTCCCCGCAATAGGTATATTGTGAGCAACATTTACGAGCTGTGGCAAGCGGATCTTTGCGATATGCGAACTTTAAGTAAACACAATAGTGGATACAACTACATACTAAGGGTTATTGATGTGTTTAGCAAGAGGGCCTGGGCGAGAGTTCTTAAAACGAAGACAGCAGCATCTGTAATTAAAGCATTCACCGATATTTTGAAGGAAAGTGAGAATACACCGGTAAATCTATAAACGGATAAAGGCAAGGAGTTTGTGGCGGTCAGTGTACAAAACTTTTTCAAGAAACAAAATATCAATTTCTACGTAACAAATAACCCTGATGTAAAAGCATCTGTAGTTGAAAGATTTAATAAAACATTGAAAACAAAGATGTGGCGTTATTTCACCTACAAAAATTCCTACACGTATATTGATGTGCTCCGAAAACTTGTGACTGCTTACTACAATAGCCCTCATTCCAGTATAAAGATGGCCCGCGCGGCAGTAAACGATGAAAACATTTTGGAAGTGAGAAATAACCTGTATGCGAAAGACTTAAGCACATCACGCCATCCTAAATATGAAGCCGGTGAACATGTTAGAATCGCCAGAACTAAGTGCACCTTTGAGAAGGGATATGAAACCAATTGGAGCGAGGAAAATTTTACAATTAGTGCAGTGATAAAAAGAAAACCGTTAGTTTACCGTATAAGTGATCTTAATAACGATCCTGTAGTGGGTACCTTTTACGAGGAGGAATTATAAGTTGTTACGGTTGATAAAGACACCCTATTCAAAGTCGATAAGATTTTAGTAGAGAAGGGCCGCGGACGATATAAACAATACCTGGTTAAGTGGCATGGATACAGGACAAATTTAATAGTTGGGTGTTAGCTTTGCAGCTGAGAGATATATAAAAATTGAGTTTTATCTTACTTTATTGAGTAACAGCACTATGACGTATTTTCCCGACAATATTACGTCAAGTTTTAATACGCAACGGCCAAAACGAATAAGATTAACAGGCTCATGGGTTGTACACATATCGGAAATTCAGTACCCTTGTTCTTTTGAGGCTGTAAGTGCGACAGTCAATTTAATTTATTATAGAATTGTTCACCTTCAGGGGAAGAGGATGTGTTAGAGACGATATTAAAAAAGACTGCATCACATTTTCAACACGACAACGAGAAAATTATTTATATTGAGGATGGATGGTATGTGTTACGTTTCGCCTCTGGTGATTATGACAACATAGAAGAAATTGCCAGCGAGCTAAATCACCACGTGCTATAAATAATAGTTAACAATCCAATACCATTATCTAATTAAGCGCGTCACTACGAAATTAAAAACCTCCCTCTCGCTATTCGGATTCTCACAACGTTTAGCCTTACAGTTCGGTTATCGGACGTATTTAAACATAACCAGCGAGCTAAATAACCATGTGCTAATAAGTAAATTGCTAACAATCGAATATCATTATCTAACTAAGCGCGTCACTACGAAATTAATGGAATGGATTATGGAATCAATACCGCCGCACCCCGCTAGTATATAGATAGGATTACCAACGTAGATGTTTGTTGCGACATCGTTGAACCGCAAATTGTGGGTGATGGTTTATCTCTGCTTATGCAAATAATAGATATTACTTCAGAAAACTACGCTTGTGGGGATCATAAAGATGTGGTCCTTTCGGCTACACACTACATGCCAGTGATTACACAGGAATTTGAAAACATCGAGATTAATATAAAAACAGATACGGGTGCCATTCGAATTTGGGACGTCGTGTCTGAAGCTACACTTTAAAAAAGTGCAATAATAGTTTATCCTTATCAACAATATTATATGAATCAGACCGGTAACGGTATCGGATCTATCTACAGAGCCGCACCATATCAGCGTGGACATGGTATAGGGAGCTGGCTAGGTGGTATATTTAGAAGTATAAGGCGATTATTTAAGTCTGGTGCAAAGGCTATTGGAAAAGAACCTCTTAGAACGGGTGCCAATATTTTTGGTGACGTAATAGAGGATCGACCTGTTAAGGAATCGTTTCAAGAAAGATTTCACGAGGCAGGTAGAAATCTTAAGTTTAAGGCCGATGAGAAAGTCGATAAAATGGTGAAGAGTTCGCGCTATAAAAGAGTATGTCTGGCCGATAATAACCAGTCTTTATCGAGAGTTGTTGCTGCTAAGAGGAAGAAACTTACTTACGACGATGTATTTTCAAGATAATAATAATGGATTTTCTACATTCATGTGAATTCGTCAAGTCCGAATTGGATTTGTTCGCTTTACCGTCGACGTAGACAAGTATCGAGAGTGGTGAGTGGATATTTTACAAGCCCTTATGAGCTCTTAGTGATGATGACCCAATAGACTTTGTAGTGCCCGGAAACGGAAACACTTACATATATTTCAACCAGACCATGTTGTACATCACAGCTAAAGTTCTAATACAAGATGATACAGCATTTACTGACGCGGATGATGTAGCACCAGTAAACAATTAAATGCATTCGCTTTTCCCACAAGTAGAGATTTACATAAATCAGAAGATGGTGTCACAACCAAACAACACCTACGCCTACCGCTCATATATCACTGCTCAAGTAACGGTTTCTCAAAACGTCAAGTACTTGCAGCGACCAGCAAACAGATCCGGATGATTGGTCACGTGAACTTGGATTTATTTAATCAAGAAAAGTTTCTCATAAGTGGTGTTGAATTAAAAGCTAAATTTCTACGATCAAGAAATGCCTTTAGTCTAATGGCGGCGTACGGTTCAACTTACAAGACGAGAATTATGGACGCTACTGTACTGGTGAGACGTATGCGAATCAACCCCACCATTCTAACTGCACACGCTAAAGAGTTAGAAAAAAATGCAGCAAAATATCCTGTTACAAGGACAGACGTAAAAGCGTTAACTATACCTACATGCATACAGCGAAAATTATTGGATAATGTCTTCCTGGGTCTGTTATCTAAACGATACATTGTAGGTTTCGTCGAAAATAAAGCCTTCAACGGTCATTACTCCTCAAATCCATTCAATTTTCATCACAACAATATTAACTACATGTCGTTATATATTGACGGCCAATAAATTCCTTGGAGGCCTTACAACCAGATTTTACAGCTAATGGTTTGTATGTAAGGGGTGATCACACTTATTCTCCGGTACGGGTATTCATCTTTGTAATGAGGGCAACGATATATCGTAAAGCGATACCCCAACGGCTACTGTTTAATGGCCTTCGACCTAACCCCTGACATGTCTGCAAACGCTAACACGCACTGGAATTTGTTAGAAAGTTCGCTTGTCTACAAGTCGGCTTTGAAGAAGCGCTGCAAAACAGTTAACTATTTGGTGTACGCCGAATTCGATAACGTGAGGAGGGAGGAAAGGAGAAAAGAGAGATACGGGCAGACGGGCAGACAAGACATGCAGGCAAGACAGGAGAGGCGAGAGAAGACGGAGAGACAGGAGAGAGTACATAGGGACAGAGAGAGGAGAAGAGAGAAGAAAAAAGAGAGAGGAAAAAAAAAAAAAAAGGAAAAAGAAGGAGGAGAGAAGAGAAGGGAGAAGGAGAGGGAGAAGGAGAAGAGGAGAGGAGAGGAGAAGAGGAGAGGGAGAAGGAGAGGAGAGAGAGGGAGAGGAGAGGGAGAGAGAGAGAGGGAGAGGGAGAGGAGGGAGAGGAGAGGGAGAGGGAGAGGGAGAGGGAGAGGGAGAGGAGAGGAGAGGGAGAGGGAGAGGAGAGAGAGGGAGAGGGAGAGAGGAGAGGGAGAGGGAGAGGGAGAGAGGGAGAGGAGAGGAGGAGAGGGAGAGGGAGAGGAGAGAGGAGAGGGAGAGGGAGGAGGGAGAGGAGAGGGAGAGGAGAGGAGAGAGGGAGAGGGAGAGGAGAGGGAGAGGAGAGGAGAGGGAGGGAGAGGAGAGGAGAGGAGAGGGAGAGGGAGAGGGAGAGAGGAGAGGGAGAGGGAGAGGGAGAGGAGGAGAGGAGAGGGAGAGGGAGAGGAGAGGAGAGGAGAGGGAGAGGAGAGGAGAGGAGAGGGAAGAGGAGAGGGAGAGAGGAGAGGGAGAGGGAGAGGGAGAGGAGAGGGAGAGGGAGAGGAGAGGGAGAGGAGAGGGAGAGGGAGAGGAGAGGAGAGGGAGAGAGGAGAGGGAGGGGAGAGGGAGAGGGAGAGGGAGAGGGAGAGGGAGAGGGAGAGGGAGAGGGAGGAGAGGAGAGGAGAGGAGAGGAGAGAGGGAGAGGGAGAGGAGAGGAGAGGGAGAGGGAGAGGAGAGGAGAGGAAGGTAGAGAGGAGATGGAAGAGAGGGAGAGGAAGAGGAGAGGGAGAGGGAGAGATCGAGTAGTGAGAAGGAGATGAGAAGATGGAAGAGGAGAGGGAGAGGAGAGGAGAGGACAGGAGAGGGAGAGGAGAGTAGAGTAGGAGAGAGAGGAGAGGATGAGGGAGAGAGGGAGAGGGAGAGGGAGAGGGAGAGCAGAACTTCTTGACGAAACGAGATTGAAGAATTTCGGGAAAGGGTATGACAAGAGGAGCACAGACCCTAATACAAGCGCCTATACCTGTCTTATGAGATTGTAGTATTGGAATACTATTCCTGAGGGTCACGGCAAGGGGGCGAAGGCTCGAGGGCAAATTCCCATATCTGTTTGACTAACATTTGAAAATTCCATAACGGTGATGCTCTTCACACAGGACCTAATTAACTAAACTTAAGTCTACGTATTTATAGTATCTTTCCAAGAGCAACTTAAACCACTGAAAATTTACAAGGCCAGGTCCATGGCCAGCTTCAAAACCAGTTGAAGGTGACTTTTTTCATGGTGAAATCGTTTTATAAAAAAATTACAAGGCCAAATTACGTCATCGAACATTTCAAAGGTCAAACTCGAGGCGTTGGGAATTCCTAAGGTCAAAAGTGAATAATTTCAAAACCGTTGAAGTTTGGCATATCACATATTACTACATCCCCAAAAAGATAAGAGGTTCTATTTATAATAAACGAGCTAGGATTTGATTTAATCATCTCCAGAATATTATTAGTGGAATGCCTCACGTCGCTATTAAAATACTAACAAACTTTAAACTTTAAAAATTCTGCTTTTTTGCGAATTTACTTCATCGTGAGACTCTCTATAGGTATGAATTGTATTTTTTTTATGTCCATGAATGCTTAATATCTTTATTTATTTTCTATTGATAATTTTGCTTAATAACTTGTGTGTAAATTTCTCTTTGCTAATTGATGTTAAATAATAACGTATCGGATGAAGCAAATGGCAACCTTCATACAATCTTGTGTATGTACAGGTGGGCAAATAAGCGAGGTTAGCGGCTGTTATCTCAGGACCTGTCAATCTGACAATAATGGAAAATTTTTGTTTGTCATAAATGGGAAAATGCTGGAAATTACTTTGAAGTTCCGTATTTTACGTCTAAGCGGCGCAATTAAAAATTAAATAATAAAATTCTAAATTTCTCCCAAAACTCCTATATAAAGATATATCTTTGCGTACATCGTTAGAAAGTTTGGACAATTCTATATAATTTTGGTTTAAGGTTCATTGGCGTACTCATTATAATAAAAGTGGCGGAAGCTATTGAAGGTGTAACCATTGAAATTGCTGTAAATTCCAAACCACGTATTCAATTTTACTAAAATAAAGCTTGTTTGAAAGACGCATGTAGGTATTTTAAATTGCCGTTTCCATTGTTACACCCTGTAAAGTTCAAATAAAATAAAAATCCGATTTTAAACCCAAAAATATTAGGTATCTAATGCCTCGATAAATGTTCAAACTGCCTTCCGTCACATTCCAAACAGTCTTCCAATCTTGTTCGGTGTATAAAACTGCTGCTTCGATTCCCGCTTATTAATCCCTTACCTTAAACTTTTTACCTTCCTTAAAATAAGATTATTAATTTTTCGCAGATATACTAGGTAAAAAATATTACATTTCACATGTTTTTTTTTAAATAAAACGCACTCACTTAATCACTACTTCAACTAATAAAGATTGCCATCTAGCGCTTTGTCTTGGAATGTCTAATCAATGTTTAGTAGCAGGCCGCGAACACAAAAAACGAACTTTTACATAACATTGTATAGAAACGTCAAATTTTTATTAAACATAGTTTAGTTTTTGTCAATTTGGTTTGTGAATACTTTTTAACCTTTCACAAGTGGTGAAGCTGTAGACAAGATTGCGGTTTATTTCGAGTGGTTTCAAAATGTAGCAATAGCTGAAAGGCAGTATACCGTCCTGCATACAGATCGCCATCATTATAGAAAAAGAATTTTTCCACGCTTGGTACAGTGACTACGCGATACTGGTAGTCCTAGACTTAAGAGGCGTCGTATTGGAAAAAAATTAGCTTACATAGAAGTTAATAGACACATTGGAACTAGGGTGTTATCTTTAGATTTGGGTATAGCTCGAACTACTGTTCGAAACATATTAAGAGACCACTGGTAAGTAACTTCATTAGCACATCCTTTTTAATAGACACATGGTTTACTATAGGCGCGCTACAATTTATTTTTATATCACACCCCTACCATATAGTTTTGCACCAGGGCCTAAAAGAAGATGATTTTGTCAATGGATTTTATGAATGATTCGTGAAAACAGGAATTCTTTATCACAAATTCTATGGATCAACGAGGCTACTTTTAATAGTGATGGCAGGGTAAACATGCATATTATGCATTATTGGTCTACTGAAAATCCATATTGGATGCGAGAAGTGTAGCACCAAGGACGCTGGAGGCAGCCAAATTATCGGTCCTCATTTTTTTGATCATGCGCTAACTGGTAATCCCTTCTTAGAGTTTTTAATAAATTACTTGCCAGTCCTGTTAGATGTGACATTGGACATTAGGCGAATCATGTATCTACTACAATTGGACGGGTGTCCATTACATCTTTCCCTTAACGCGCAACACCATATTAAGGAATATTTTCAAGAACGCTGGATAGGAAAGGAAAGTCATTTCCTTGGCCGGCCAGGTCACTCTATTTGACAAGTTTCGACTTCTACTTAAGGGGTCGCGGACATTGTATTCCAAACTCCACCGACAACAAGATTTGACATGGAAAACAGAAACCGAGGTTCAATTCGTCTACTACCAGCTGCGGAAATCGAAGCAGCAGTTTTAAACACCCGAACAAGATTGGAAGACTGTTTTGACTGTGACGGAAGGCAGTTTTAACGGTTATCGAGGCCTTAAACACCTAATATTTTCGGGTTTAAAATTGAATTTTTGATTTTATTTGAACTTTACAGGGTGCGTCACGTTAGAATTGGAGGTAGCGGACCGCGAAAATTTTATTATTGTAATAAATGTTTGTCAAATCGCCATTGTTACCGCAATAGAAGGGATAATTAGTGGATTTTTAATATCTTGATGATATGTCGTAACCTGCTAATGTTTTCGGAATGTTTTATTTAATGTAAGAAATGTGGGAATGTTTGTAATTGATATTTGGGTAATGGTTGAACAGAAAAAGGAAGAATATATTAGGGTAGAGAAATAGGTGTTCTGCAGAAACTGGCGTGACGGATGGTTGAAAATTTCGATACGCGCGCTCTTGATGTAAGTATGTCACTAGTTAGTTATTAATTACTAATCGTACACACTGCAATCAAAGACGTCTTTGTTTGGTACTTGGAAACTCGAGACCTAAATGTAGGGTTTGTTACGAACAAATGCATATTTTTAAAATTAAGATGTCGTGTAATAATTAATGAAACTTTTCCAACATAAGTTAATGTTTCTTGTTCTTTTTCACTTTTTAAAAGACGGGGGTTTGATTTTCGGGAGTAGACATGGTTAGTGGAAACCAGGGGAAGGCAGTTGCTGTTGAAGTTTTGATTGAGCCGGACGCATTGATTTGTTTTCATTAGAAACTCCCCATTGTAAACAGTTTGTCTTTAAAATATTTCTTGTGTGTACATTTTATTTTGAATTAGCCAATACTAATTTGTCTTTTCTTTCGGGTGTTAGTTGTAATGTGTTTTTCAAATCTTAATGTATAAATAACAGTCACCCTTTTTAAAGTTAAAAACCGTGTATGTCAACGATTTGTGTCTGTGATCAATTAAAGGAATATATATTTAAGTGTAAGTAGGCATTTTTATATAAATTAAGGCTTGCAGCAAATAATTTTACAAGCCTCTATAACCTAATAAAAATCTGCCTTTCAAAGGTATCTTGTTAGCACGTAGACTCATTAAGCTGAAATCTGCTAAAATAAAAGACAGTACAGGGCTCCCTCACTGTTGGATTCGTATAAATTAGCATTGTTGTTTGTTGTTTATATTTACAATTGTGTAGAGGTGGGCTGGTAAACGGGTACATGATACCGCTTGGTTATTAATTGTAATAGGCAATTGCTAAGTAGGTACACAATTCCTACCATTAAATACCTCGAATTTTGTTTTCATTGTTTTTATTGTTGTATAGATGAATGTGTAACCTGAGAAAGGGGCGCTGTATCTTACTAGCGCACTCAACTAAGGCTTTGTTCAATGAGTTTTTTTTGTGTCAGTTTGTTAAGTAGAATTGTTTGCCTGCGAACTAATTTCTGTTTATATGTAATTTAATTTAATTTTTCGTATGTATTTCGTGATTTAGTAGTCACTAAACAATTGTGTACGTGTAAACCCCTTGTCTATTTTCTTTTGTCCTTGCCTTTACCTTATTATCACCTGTGCAATTTTACTGATTACGATTTTTATTCTGATTATTTATAACATGATTGTGGGTGTGACTACATGGGTCTTTTTTTGTCATTGTGTTTGTGTCTAACTAAACGGATTTTTATTTACCTTTCTCTTAATGTTATAATTTTGTACGCACTTTAACCTGATTTAATGGTATATTGTTATATATTTAACCCTTTTCATTGTTTTTTTTTGTGTTATTTGATTTATTAATGTACTTGTGTAATTACTTATTTATGAATACAGTGGGTTTTATTGGTGGTTCTTTCCCCCAATAGTATATTAACGGGCTGGATCACCATTGCGCAAAGCTTGTTAATTTTTATTGAATAGTTTCATTGTTTACCTGCCAGATAGCACAACGTACCTACCACTACATTTGAGCAGATTTGAGGTTTGCGAGTAATTAAATATCAGACTTGTAAATAAATTCTAATCTTTTAATTGTTGCCAGGAAAGTCCAAGTAAGACAAGCAATTTTAGTAATAGTAACATTATTGTCAGTAAAATCATGATAAATCACTTAGCGATTGTTTTGTTCTTGAATTTGCATTATTGCAATTCAGTTCAAAATATACTTTTCAAGATAAGTTTCCTCAGGGACGCTACAAAATTAAACATTAATTCCGCTATAACTAAAAGAAAATGCGTAAAAACCTTATTTTTGTATTCTCTTAACGCCCCCTAGCGACGCTGATAGACATTAAAAATCACTGTAGGTCCCTAATTCGATTAACGACTATCTCTTTAATATGAGACCGACATTTATCCAATTCGACTTAGCAAAACCAAACTTGGTCAATTAAAGTGTTAAAAAAATATTCATTTGGCTGTAAGTTTGAAATGAGTAAAAATATTAACTTGTGGTTTTTACGTTTTTCTTGAAAATTTAATCTACGTTTCGAACACGATGTCAAAAATATACCATGTGATTTAAATTTTCGGAGTAAAATAAAAAAAACTGATATAACAAGTTTCGCCATCTAGCGCTTTTATTATGTACTATTGTGTAACAATGAGAATGGCAATTTAAAATACCATTTGTCTTCCAAACAAGCTTTATTTTACTAAAATTGAATGAGTAGTTTAGAATTTACAGCAATTTTAATTTCAAAAGCTTCCCCACTCTTATGGTCGGTATGACAATGAACCATAAACCAAAATTATGTGGAATTGTCTAGACTTTCTAATGATGTAAGAAAAGGTATATCTTTATATATAGGTAATCCAGCAAAAAACCAACGTACGCCATTAATTTATTTAGCTAGTTCCAACTAATTATTATTCATGTTACTATTTTATATGTCAACATGACTTAAAAAATGATAGAAACAATTTAGAACGTTGGAACTATTTACTTAAAGTAATGAGGTGCATCGGTTTTTTTCGCTGAATTACCTTATAGGAGTTTTGGGAGAGACTTTTATTATTTAATTTTTAATTGCGCCACCTAGCGGTAAAATACGGAATAATTTCAAGCAATTTCTCATGGCCATATTCATAATAAGAAAAATTTTCCCATTGGCAGATTGACAGGTCCTGAGATACAGCCGCTTACGTCGCTTATTTGCCCAGCCGGTACAATAAATTAAAAAACATCAGGGTTTGGAATATTTTCTATTTACAGTTTTAATAGAATTTACTAACACAAACAAAATTATTGGCTGAAATTAACAGCTTGTTTAAAATTCAAATAAACAATTTTTTTTACTGTTAATTTAAAATATTGAAGTTTGAGAAGCAGGCTGTACTACCCATGAGTTTTTAGGAAAGAGATTTGTTGAAACCCTTAGTATATATACATACATTCAATCACACTGCATAAAATGGTAAATGGTTTTGCAATAAATTTATCATAACAGTGCTACAAACTGTATTGTTGTATTTTAACATTTTTTCGCAATCGTTAAAAGGGTCAAGAAGCTTGTTTTAAAAAATATTCAATAAATGATTAAGCGATTTAAAAATATTTGGCCATGACTTATAAAGCCCAAAATTGTTTAAAAAAATTTAGCCATGAACTATATTTAAACTTCTACCGTAAATCAATCAAAAATGCACTGAAAACATCGCTGTGCTTGCAAAAACTAATAACTAATTAAATTTATAGACCTATCAAAAGTTGCCAAAAAAGTCGAACAGGGATTGAACGTTTCTTCACAATTTTGACGTAAATCTAACATTCACTTTTTTTTTAAGCTAATAATTTAAAATTATGAACTGCACGTTTCCTGATTTACAGTACATTTGGTTTATATCCAAGCAGGTGCTGAGATTTTGACGTCATTATCGTTCAACGACGTAGGGGCGTCTATTATACAAAAAAAGACGCATGCGTTGGAAAAACGCGCCTCAACTAAAGACGCACCACAAAAAACAACTCGCATTTTCAAATCAGTATGGATGCAAACAAACGAAAGAACGCTACAATCACCGAAAAAAATATGGAAGAAGATGCGGCTACTAAAATACAAGCCAGTTTTAGAGGATATCAAGTTAGAAAACAACTTAAATTGAAAGTAAGTCTTTTTTATGTTTAATTTGCTTTTCTTAATTCGCCGACATTGTTTAAATGAAAAGTTCATTTTTTAGTTAAGATTGAAGTGAAATTTTAATAATAGGAATAAATTTTGATAATTATCTATTAAATATAATTTTTTAGCAAGCTAATTTTATAGAAAAAGTAATCCTGTTACGCAAGAAATCCACAAAATTTTGATTGATTATCGCATAATGTAAATTTTAGAAAAGAAATTGTAAATAACGAAAAATGTAGTGCGGCTAGTGGAAAAAAACATTATTTTGTACGATTAAAAATATTGTTTACCAGACCTCTGCACATATACCTACTTACTAGTAATAAATACATACAAACATAGTTAATTTATGAGTGTGTGCATTGCGTGATATGTTTTATACGTACACTATATGAGTAAACTATTATCTTGTGCTTGTTAATCAATTATTTGACCGAATTTCCATTTAGTAGGGAATTAAAGAGAAAATAAGTAAAAACCAATTTTTTTCATGTAATGATATGAATATGAAATTCATTAACAAAGTGTATATTTATATTTTGGCTCACACAAGAAATGTAAATACTTCTAATTACGTCAATGAAAAATCTTTAAAAAAAAATTTGACATTTGTAATTTAACATGGTAAGATATATTTTTAAACGTAGATAATTTTTGAATGATGTGAAGATACATTACTTAATTAAAGATTGTCCAAATTGAACAGTTTAATATCTACCTATGTGCCCGTTCATGTGTCACAGTCAGTTTACAGAAATAAATATCTGGTGTGAAATAATGCATGACCTTCTAACCTGCAAAGTGGAAATTAAAAGAAATAGAATAACTTTGTCCAGGGCTATAGTATAACATAGTCGTTAAATGTCTCGGCAGACAATACTAATACAATAATTTTCATTAATCACTGTTATTGTCGTTATTAGCAACGGGATTAATAAAAATAAATCACTGTTATTTTATTTATTGTTATGGTATCCGTCAAATACAGTCAATCAAGAGTGTCAATTTGTACAGTTACACCAAGTTTAGAACCGCCAGGAGAAGGCGTAACCGAGGGAGCTGTATGTTTGCAATGTACAGTCAAGAAACCCATTTGGCGGTCTTTTCAAAATTGTAAACAGAAGAAGCTATGACATACACTTTTGTAACATTGGTTGCCTAACTACCAGTATATGTGTTATTATAGGAACCAGATTTATTTTTATAGTAGCGCCGGGGAGAGGTGTCTCGTGGCGGACTCGAGAATGGGGATATAATTATTACTGTGAAATGCATCTGTTTCCCTTTATCTTAGTGCGAGGTTCCCACTTAAAGAAAGACGGGTTATATAATATACGTCTGCTATATATTTTAAATGCAGGACTTAAAAACGTATGTCGATTCTAAAGTCAAAGTGCATGACGCTGTCAGATGTCTTCTTGGCTATTTAACCTCATATTATTCTTCGTATAATCGAATCGTGTTTTGCAGTTATAATAATTTATCTTTCGCTTCGAAATTTATTAGTTTCCATTGCATTTGTAAACAACAGTTTTTTTTCAAAACTATTATTATTAATATTCACTATTACGAGGTAAGTTTATAATGCAAAATGTATTTCCAATTGATTGAATGCATTTATTTATTTTGCAGAAAATAATGCTGTCATTAAAAGGTAAATCTTTAAAAATTCAAACTCGAGTAATGTTAACGAATATAATGCACTATTTCGAGATGGAACGCGATAACGAGGGGCCAAGTTTACCTTTAACTTCCATTATCCAGGTACGCTAATAATTTTCACTATTTAAATTTCCGAGAAAACCGTGACTCGGACAATGGCAAGAATGGCTCTCGCTTTAGAATCTGGAAAATCGGCGCCGGGTTCACCGCAAAAACATAGGCTGCGTTTGAAGTCGAAGTCAGAGGATGTCGACGAATACGTGAAAGACGTTTTAAAACGAAAAATTTACACCATGCATGCAACTGGTAAATAATTCAGAAATTATTGTTGAAATTGAGTTAGTCACTGTTTAATTTTAGGCTCCCATATTACTATCGAAAAACTCCAAACTAAATGTAAAGAAGATAAAATATTTACCTTTAGTAAAACGAGTTTGAAACAATTGTTTTGAATTCAAAGTTGACGATGGAAGAAGGCGTTTAATGGAGCAGGTTCGTATTGCTGATGCTCGAGCAACATTTTTGCGAAAATATTTTGCTAATAAAAGTTGTGAAAATAGTTACGATCCTGTCTTTTTGGATGAGACGTGGATTTTTAGTCGAGGAAGCGTTCGAAAATTATGGCATGATAATGATTTGAAAAACACAAAAAACGAACCGCTAGGAGAAGGAAAACGATAATTAAAATAGTCCGATTTGTTAAAAATATTTTTAATCGAACATATTTTGGTTTTATCGTACTGAGTGCTGGCAACAAGGATGGTCTTATACCTAATTCATCATTGGTATTTTCCAGTAAAAGTAAGACTGCAGACTACCACGATAATATGAACGCTGATTTATTTCAAAAAGGGTTTCAAGAACACCTCTTACTAAATTTAAAAAAACCCAAGTTTGATAATTCTTGACAATGCCAGTTCTACATTAGTAGAAAAATTACCTTCAAGTAATTGGAAGAAAGAAGATCTTCAATTTTTAAGAAAACGCAACATTCTCATTCGAATGATATGCTGAAAGTGGAATTATTACAAATTGTCAAGGATTTACAAGTTTCAAAAATATATGCAATTGATGAAATCGCTCATCAATGGGGACATCAAATTTTACGTTTACCTCCGTATCACTGCCAATTCCACCCTATCGAGTTAATATGGGCAAATTGTAAACAGTATTACAACAAAAACGTTGGAAGACAGGGCTTCAGGGACGAGAATGTTTTATCGCTATAGAAGGATTCATTAAACCAAGTAACTGGAGAACGGTGGCAAAAGTGTATTTTACATGCTGAAAAGGAAATGAGCCTGTGACGTGACGTTCAAGAAAGAGCTGAGGAAATGGTAAAACCTCTAATAATCTATGTCGGAGAGTCGAGTGAAGATGATAGTAAAAGTGAAGGTGATGACTTTTAATTTTAAGATGTCCAATATTTGAATTTAAAGCAAAAATTGGAATCTTAGTTAGTTTATAACATTGTAAAGAATTGTTATATTTAACATATACCTCTGTAGCTGTACTTAGGTTTACATTCGTTGTATATATATATATATATATATATATATATATATATATATATATATATATATATATATATATATATATATATTGATAAACTGTAAACTGAGATTTTTAAAATCGGTTATATTATTAACTAATAATAAATATCATTTTTAACATCAAATACAGTGTATTTATTTATGACAAAATCAGTTATTTATAAGTGGCTTCGATAACCAAATTACAGTCTTGACTCTTTTGACGCAGCGAGATCTGTCGGCTAAAAACAATCCTCCGCAATTAACCAAACTTTTCGCACTTCATTCGGGCACTGCCTACTGCTAGCTAATTCGTTTCTTACTGAAAATTATTGATATAATTAATTTGTAAAACAGATCCAAAACGAAATTTTGTTGACCCGGTCTCGGTTCTGATAATCGTTTACAGTTGTACAATATATTTTTATCATATGACTACCCACACTCGGTGGACTTTACATGCCAGAATAAGTGCGAACAGACCTTAAACGAAATTCGACTTTATTTATACGAGTGGATGGATATTTTTAAGACCTTTAGGATGCTAAATCCCGAGATATTCGAACAATAATTTTATTTAAATGAAAATAACCTAGAAGCATTGACGATGTTGTGTTGGTATTCAAAATTACTAACTGTATGAACCAATAACGACATACGTTTTTAAAATCTTAAACCATGCTTTACTAAAAGATGAGTCATAAGACACCTCTCGCTGGCCCGACTATATAATTGTATTTGTATAATTTGCAAGTTACACATACAGACATTTCAAAGCAATTCATATTGAAAATATGTCAACAAAGATTAATAAAAACAAATTTAGAAGTAAATGTTACAGATAATGAACTTAATCGTTCCAAACCTTTACGTTTATGCACAAGATCTATCTACTTTAAATCATCTAATTAAATTCCATACATTAACAAAGTAATAAACCTAATTTTCTACTTGCTTTTTCTTGTTTTTGTGTAGTAAGTTAGCTATAACAGCTATAGTACACAATGACCAAAAAATGCTAATAAATTATGTGACAGTAACAACATATTTACTTACCAATATTTATGTATTAATAGATGACAAGCGTCTCTAAAAAGACGATTTAGTAGGCAAGAGATAAAACTGGAAGCAAAATGAAATACAAACAAACAAATTAAGGAAAACTAAAAAGCGCGAACTGACAAACGAATTTTTTAAAATATGTATTTTACAGAGAGTGTACACTAAGTAAATCACAACCGCTGATTGGTTGTTGGCGTTTGTTACTGAAATTCGTTGGCATATTTTCCGGGTCGTTCCTAAGCCGGGTGGCACTGTAGAAGAGAATATTAATCTCTTTCTCCCTCTTAGACGTTTACGCATTTGGGAATAATTCTAACGTTTGAATAAAATCGAAGCGAGTTGGCGATGCACATTTATTTGTTACCATGAAACGTCGATGTAACAATCGTGCATCATTTTTCGATAATTTTTAATAAATTTAGTTCACTTGCAAATCTATACCAAATATGGTGTAGATATTCCGTCTACTTCTAAAGCGCAGTTAACATTAACGTCACCCGATGTTCGGCAAGCAGCTGAAATAGCATCCCTCTACTCTTTACGAAGTAAGTCTAGAAAACTTTACTTGAGCGCATACGAGACGTTTTGTAAATGGAAAGTGAACGAAAAATAAATATTCTACATTGTGGCAGCAATATTCGCTGCTCAAAAGCCTAAATAAAAATGTAAATATGTATTTCTAAATATGCTAAACTACAAGCAAATTTAAAACGGCAGTCGGAGGGATATGTTCCAAAAAACACTTTTACTCCAGAGCATATTAACAAATTTTTGAAGTCTGCGCCAGATGATAAATATTTTGCAACAAAAGTAAGCGCTAGATATTTTTACTAATGCGCACTAACCGTATATCTTTTCAAGATCTCATTAATAATGGGAATAATGGGTGCTTGCCGCTCGGTGCTTGCCGCTCGGTGTTTGCCGCTCAATTGAACTACATAACATGAAACTAGCGAAATTCAAGATTTGGGAACAACACTACGTGTTACACTTCCCTAACACAAAAACAAAAATTATACGAAAATTTACGATAACTGGCGAGTTTTACGAAATGTGCAAAGAGTATGTTTTTAAGCGAGAAGTGAAAAGTGACATAGTTTTTCTCCAGATGAGAAGCGCAAAATTAACAAAACAAAAAATTGGCATTAGTTTCTTTATAAAAATAGGTAGAGATATTGCTAGTTTTTTGTAACTACTAAACTTAGAGAGCTACTGAGGACATAGTTTCCGGAGCACTTCCGCTACGATTTTAGTAATGCAATTACAAATATTGGCATCAGTAACGTTATTACTGAAGCAAATATCGATGAATTAGGATATTAAACTAAATGAAGCACCAGCATTAAATATAAAAAATTTTTCTAAATTTACAATTAATATAAATGTTAATAAAAAAAATTTTCTTATGATTTAGGGTTCATATTATAAATGTTACTGGTGTGTTTTTGACGATAACTAAATTAATTAGCATTTTATCAAACAACTGAAAACAAATCATTTACATTTTCATTATATTTGACAGATCAACATGTCCGTGTTAATTTTAAATGAAATAGGTATTTGAATTAAATGAAAAATATTTGTAGTCGTGGACAAAGTATACTATACAACTCGCATATAAGGGCTATAAATCACTCGAACGATTAGCTCCACTCGCCTGCGGCTCGTTCTGAAAACATCGTTCTCGTGATTAATAGCCTCTTTTATATGCTCGTTGTGTAATATACTATTAATTATAATTTTTTTGGATAACTATGCAACCTCGTTTTCATGGGTTCATTACGAATACAGGCAACATTGTTAAAACAAAAACAATAATCTGTCAGAATGACGTTCATGACAGGTAGAGTAGAGGTTAATAGACATTTAGATGCTAACTTAAAAAAAATCCAAAGCGCCCTCTTCTATAAAAATATCCATAACATAGTTTAAGGAAAGGAAAAAGAAAAGGTCACGCATAGATTCCCAGCATATACACATATATTACGTATACATGCACGGTGGGTTTAAGGATGGGTGTGGTCAGGATAGGATCGGAGTTAGCGTTCTGATGGGAAAAATACTACCCCAGCATTCGCCTAAATAACCGCACATGGTGTGCGTATACGCAGTCGCAGTGACCATGCCGCTACATGTGTATGAGGAAAACCCCCTGAAAAAACCTCATACAGGGTAGACGATAACGGAAATCGAACCCATTACCTCCCGAATGCTAAGCAGGTCGTGTTACCACAACTTTACTAGCTCGGTATACACTATAATCATTCTCATTTAATTTAAGTGTTAGTTCAATTTTTTTCAATATCTGAATAATGATTAATTTTACAAGAAAATGTGTGGACATATTTTTTTAAAAAAAATTGAGTTTTACATAACTTTCCTTTGCAAAGTTAAGGAAATTAAGGAAATATGATTGAAAATGCATAAAGTGTGTTACCGATATTTTTATAGATAAGTTAGTACAACGTGATCAATCTTAAGTGTATTGTAGTGGTATGACAAAAATCCCTAGTTGTTAATATTGTTGTGTTTTGCAGTTGGCTATCAAATGAAAGTGTTTGCATATGCCTATATGCAAACCTACGTATGATTGAAAATACATTAGGTAAAGTCTAATAATCACATATAAATGTGTTTTATAAGTAGCGCTTCCCTTTCAATGCTGTACGTAATTAATTTTTGTATGTACGTAAAAGATTATAAGTAAAACATTTAGAGAGTCACTGTATTACGCTTTTAAGTGGATATTTTCCGTGCCGTGTTAAACTTGACTTAACTATTGATATCTCTTTTTGGTGCCCGCAGCACAATTTAAAACGCTTATAACGTAAAGAGTCTTAGTTCACCGCTCGCGGTTAGGAAAACTAGATGCCTTCTTACGTTCTAACATACATACCTTGTATAAGAACGAGAAAGGTATATAACCGCATGAGCTGTATGAATGTAAGCGCTAATCCGATATTCACATTTACCCATTTTACCAACTATAGTCTAAACAACCAAAAACTCGCATATCGTTATCGTAAATACAGGTGAATCCGTGAACAGCAGTTGGTATGCTAAGTCCTGAAAGCTACAAAATAATATTTGCACGTGCTAGCAAAAAAATGCCGTGCTACAAGGAAAACAACTGATCGGATAACTATCGTCTACTTTAGTTTACACTACGTTATAATTTAAAGTGTGTCACTAAATGAAATTATAGCAACCAAATAAAACGTCTAATTGCTTAATAAGGCATCTTTCTCAAATTATTACGTTAAGGTTTGCAATGCAATATTGAAAAATAACCGAACGTTGTCACTTAAAATTGTGTGAACTCAAATCCTCATAAGTTAAATAAACTATTCGGTAACATAAGCGCAAACAGATTAGGTATTTAATCGATGAATTTCAACCATATATAAATATTACTAACGCAGCAGTAAAAGGGCCGTAGTCACAAAAATATTACACCTTGAAGCGCAAATAATACTATTCATATTCTGAAACCTATCCATATCGTAAAACTTTACGATACTATACTATCGATGTGATCGAATCTACTTCAATAAGGGTTAATAGGGAATCTTTCCAAGTATACTAAACTGTATATCAAATGGTAATAAATCCAGATATCGTCCTACAGAGTAATGTGTAACTTAACTAGTTCTTTCCAAATGCATAATCGAATCTAACCAAAATTTTGAATAACCTATACCACGTTCACACGACCGTCTATCATTAAATATCCTAAATCTTAAAAATGAAAAGGAATTCGTGGTAGATTTTAACCACACTTGATAACACACACACACACATGCACACACGCACACACGCACACACACACACACACACACACACACGCACACACGCACGCACGCACACACGCACACACGACACACGCACACGCACATACGCACACACCACACACGCACACACGCACACACACACACGCACACACAGCACACACACGCACACACGACACACACGACACACACCACACACCACACACACACACACACACAGCACACACGCACACACGACACACACACACGACACGCACACACACACACAACACGCACACACAGCACACACCACACACGACACACGCACACACGCACACACGACACACGCACACACGCACCACACACACACGCACACACGCACACAGCACACACGACACACACACACACACACACCACACACACACACGCACACACGCACACAGCACACACGCACACACGCACACACGCACAAACACACACACACGCACACACACGCACACACACACACACCCACACACGCAGCACACCACACAGCACACACCGTACACGCACACACACACCACACACCACACACCCACACCCACACGCACCCACACCACGCACCACAGCACACACAGCACACCACACACGACACCCACGCACGCCATACACGCACACTACACCACAACCACAGCCACACGCACACACACGACACCACACCCACACACGCACACACACCCACACCACACACACACACACCACCAAACCACACACACACACCACACGCACAGCCGAAACCACGAACACCACTGACACGACTACACGACACACACACGACGCACACACACACGACCACACAGCACGCACACACACACACACACCACACCACACCACACACACGACACACCCACACGCACATCAGTACACGCACTACACACTGACACACACACCACACCCAGCGCACACGACATCACACACACACACACACACACACACACACACACACACACACACACACACATGGAAGCGCTTGATAAGTTCAGGATTGACACCTGTTGTATCAGCTGACTTATCGGCGTTTCTGAAGAAACTTCGGACTGTGTCGCCACCATTTGTATTCCCAGCTTGTTATTTGGGCATATCTACCAACAACCCTAAACCAAATATAAGTTTTTCCTGCACTGTCTTCTTTTTTTCTGCCACTATCTCCATATTTTTCTCCTCTAGTCTGCCATGATTTTATATCAAGACGAAATGATATATGCAATCGAAGAATCTTATCCACGAATGTAAAGGTGGTAACCCGAAAGAAAAAAAAACTGTTTTGACTGTTTTACTCAATATAAGATCTGTATCGTTCATTTCTTTGGATTTTGCACCACAGAAATAGCAGGGTTTGCGCGGATACACAAGAAACTGCAGCATTGCAAATTTTTCCGTCAATAATTCAAAACATTAATGTTACATTACCAAACTTCCACGTCGTTTACAAAAAAATTGCAAAGTTTGCAACACCGTGACCGATGATCTATTTTTGATTACAGTGTAATTTCTGCATATGTTTCTGTAACACTTATACCACTAGGATAGTACAACGCTCTTGCCGTTTTAACTTTAAGGTAAGAAGGATACATTTTGTAATCAATATGTTTTGTTTGCTAAGTACTATATGGTACTAATGAGTCGAGAAATTCGAGCCGACAATTAATACGATAGCTTGGTCTACCGAAAGTGATTTTGCTGAGTTGGTCAAAACTGCTTGCGCTTTCTTCATTGTATTACCTCTTCCTGTCGAATAATCACAAAGCTCTTTAACAATGGCTGACGAATCCCTTTTTCCTTCCTTGCGAAGCTACCAATCGGTCGCCATTGACAACCCTTCTTCACCCGTTGTTTCAACAAGATGTTGAATTCGACGTTTCATGCTGGACTCTTCAAATTTTTTTTGTAGTCGATTCGTTCGGTGTCTTGGTCCAGGTGCCATTAATTGGTTTAAATTTTTATCCACTATATCGCCAAAAAAAGTCTCTTTTAACCACGAAGAATAAGCTTTTAAGAAGCGTTAACCATGTCTGCCCGATTTGGACCACTTTTGTTCTATTTTTTAGCTACAACTTATTTTCGTCTTTAATTTATTCAAATTTTCATCCTGGAAGTTTCGGTCACTAAGTTATTGCAGTATGTAATGCAACAAGCATCTGTTCTTGATTCCTTCAAGTTGGCAAACCAAACATTGAAAAATGATCTAATAGTTGCTCTGCCAGAAAGTGTACTAGCCGTTTTCTCCAATAAGAAATGAAGACCCCGTATTCTTCTCGATGTCACTACTAAATTAAAAGATATACTTTAGAAAAATATTTTGTAAACTCCCCTCAAGACTCAGAAGAAAATAATAACAACACTTCTACCGCACAGAAACAGAGCATATTCATCGAGCAAATGAGGACGAATGGCGCGATTGCACACTCGAAGCGACTGGCACAACATAGGTAACCTGCCAATCAGACCATTTCTTCTATTGTTTGGCGCAAGTTCTCAGAAAACAAACCTCATTTTGTTGATATATGGTTTGTGGTTTCTTATTTTAGGCAAATTATGAGCTTGTACAGTATTGTGCTTGTATTGAATTTTGTCTAGCTAGATCTTTGAAATACAACTCTGTGCATCGTTTAGATAAAAAATTAAACACTGTTTCAGCGTCGCATAGAAATATTATTCAAAAATGTATATATCCTTGGTAAACAATTAAGTTAACGAAATAAAAACACAGGACATAAAGGCAGAATCTCATTCTTAACTGTTAAAGGTTAACTGCCGTTCTATATTCTGAAGAGTTGTCGTCTTTCCTAGTTGGTTTCATAATCGGTCCCTTCTTTGTCTACCACTTCCTTTTCTTTGCGCTCCGACAAATATCAGACTTAATTGTTCAATTTTCACCTAGCTGCCCATTGGTGATAGTTTTTATGTTGATGGCATTGAAATAGGCCCAATTTTAGTTAGATAATGTCACGTTCAAAAAAGGGCGTGACCACGCCTATTTGTTTGTAGTTTCTAACTGGCCTTTAACTGCGCACCAAGCCCTGTATGCTCTGAGAGAGAGTCTGAGACCTTCCACTTCCAGACTATGCCCACTTTCAGTTTCTAGTGCCTAATTGGTCCTTAGTCCTTATCCTATCCGCAGGCGGTGTACTATGACTGGTGGCCTGAGTCTTTTCATTTCCAACCCACACCCACTAGTAGTTTCTACCTTCTAATTGGTGCTTAACACTGTCATGTTGTGGTTGCTTTCCTAGGATTACTGCGTGGCGATTGGTCCTTGTACTTCCCTATCATCAAGAAGTTAAAAAAGGTTCATAATTAAATTATAAAAAATTGCGCTAGTTTTAGAACCCCCGCCCGAAAGGACCATATGTTTCCAGATGTATTTTATGTTATTTCCATATAGGAAAAATCGGGACATATAGCTTGCTATTCCCTATTAACCTTTTACAAAACTAAAATGCTGTGCAGATGTTGGTCTGTTTTGCATTCAGTGCAGCTAAAACATTTTAATCTAATATTTGATACAACGCATTAGTAGTTTTACAAACTACAACTGATAAAAACATTAATAATTAATTAATTTGAAAAAAAATTATTTCTTAGATTCAACTATACAATCTATTTTTACATATATTTACATTTACATTTCCAATAAGCGTGACCTACCGGTGGGTCACACCGCAGATGTGAATGTATCATATGAAAAATAAAATGCCAATATATGTTATATTAAAATAATTTATTATGTGTTTTTCGAATGTCCGTAACCACCAGTGAGTTACGCTACAGTGCTTTGGCGAATGATACGTTCACGTCTGCGGTGTGACCCACCGGGGGGGTGGATAAAACACAGATTTGATTGTTTTTTAGTAGAATCTAAAAAAATAAATTCTTAATGTTAGAGGTAACTTCTTGATTTTTAAATTAATTATTAATTTGTATTCTAAGCGTAGTATATAAATAGCTATTTGTGTATTAAGAGTGCAAAATGATATATTGTCGATTGAAAGAGACATTTGCCGCGCGACGAAGGAGCGCGGCAATCTCTTGAAATCGACAATGAATTTGCGCTCGAATTACACACATGATTTTTTCTACAATCGAGCAGTTCACATATTTCCAAAAATTTATTTAATTTGATGAATGAAAAAAATTTTCCATTCAAATGAAAGATATCATTTACTCGTTGTCATTGGGTACTCTGAGCAATGCATATTTGATTTATAGTTAATAATTGGGAGAGCGAGCGTTTTTTTTATTTAGTCGCTTATAAGCGACAAAGTGACATTCCTCGAAAAAGATGACTTTTGCGTTGTCAAATACGAGCGCAAATGCCTACTTTGGATATCGATTGTAGAAAAAATAATTTTGCTGTATTAAATATTTTTATACCAATTAAGTATGTTTATGCAAATTCTAATTAGATTTGTCGCTAAGTTACTGCACATTGAAGTGAAATTAAAATATTTTAGCTACTAAATGCAAAATTTGATATATTTGGGAATAAACAGTAGCGGTGCAATATTACGGACCTTCTTGCATGTCCAGAGCAACATCTGCACAGTATTATATCACCCTCTTCAATTTTGAAATTATTAATTTTTTAATTAATTAATCATGGCCTTAGAACTGTTTTTAAAACCTACAAGAAGGATTAAACAAATTTAAGGTCACTTAAAGTTGTTTCAAACCTGTTGTTATCTTCAGAAGTATACATTGAAACCATAAAACGTAGTTTTGGTAAAATACGTAAAGAACTTGTGAGATTTTACAGATTATGTCAACCGTAGAAATCTGCGGTAGCGGTACATGCTTCAAATAGTTTAAATAATGACATTCATTCTGATAGTATGGAAATATTTTCAAGAGAAACTCATAGTCATGTTTACAACGTGAAGCTATTGAGATATACACGGCAATTCAGGTTAATCTTGATAACTTCAGGAATTGATAGAACACGTACAAATGGTTTGTCCGATGAACTATGGTCCTAAAACGCTTTCTTACCAGAGATAAATGGCGCCCAAATTTGAATTTTTTAAATATCTGTTCTTAACATCTCGTAAACGCAAACAAGTACGGTTACGCACTAGATGGCGATGACCATTATTTTACAGCGATTTTGGCGCAATCGGTATACCGGGTGATATTTTTTGGGGGGTCGCGCACCCTTCTACCCATCAGAATTTTTGTATGTTAGGCCAATGATAAAATTCGATCTTATAGCGTGTTTGCACATTTCTTTACCAATTTATGCATTTTCGATTTTAGCCCTGGTGAATATTCCATGCAATGGAGTAATATTTATAAACTGACGTGTAGCAAAATTGAAGGATCATTTAGGAGTATGAGTGGTCAAGAACGTCAAAGATTTAATTAACAAACATAAAAAGTATGTAACAAATTAACTATTAGGTAACAAAGTAGTCCAACGGATTCAAATCGAGCGACCGTGGTGTCTAAGTAACGGGTCCTGCAACCGTAATACAATTTAAGCAATCGTTTCCGACATGTCCGATCTATCAATGATGAAAAATTTCATCTAACCATTGCCGAACTTGCCGCCCATAATGCTCAGGAGCACCATGCAATTGGATCAGACTTCCTTGGCGAAAATTTTAAGAAACATTTTCACGCAAATCCTAAAGCGAATTTTCCAGAAAACTACAAAATAAATGTACATTTAAGCGAGAAGGTAGAAAACGGGACTACAAAGGGTATTTCCTATAACACCAACCCACGCATTTGCGCGGAATGACTATTCCTAATAACCGAGGATTATCACATGAAGGTTGTGGTAATTTACAACTCGATTGTTTGCAAAATTGCAAACCTTGGATAGTTTTCAGATGAAACGCTCGTCGATGACCATGCTTGAACGCCCTAAACACTCGCGATTGAGATATTGGGAGCTGCTGAGCAATTCGACGTGTGCTTGAATTGTTGTTCACATTAAAAATTCGAAGAATTCGGGCATTACTTCTTAGATTTCTTGGATTTCGATCTTGTTCATTGAAGCGCACATCACATTCGGAAAATCGACGATGTACGACTACAAACGCTTGTGCATTTGGAGTTCTTCTGTTTGGAAAACGCGCTCAGTACTCTTCAATTGCCGCGTTAGAATTGCCGTCTGAGAACCCATAAACATTTTTCATTTGAAAAAATTCTTGGCATCGTTGCCTCTAATTGTTCATCGACACTAGCACTGATACGTCAATTTGCAGGAATCGCATAGATTTTTGTTGTCCAAGGCAAATCAACGTAAAATTTAAGTCCGCAACGCGACCATACAATAGCAAGAACTTTGGCCAAAAACTCAAAAACAAGTACAGAAATCGAAAATGCATAAAAATAAAAATTTGTTTTGCGTCCGCAAGATTCATACATTGTCTCTGACATGTCCTTTAATGTTTAAAACTCTTTGTCTTTCTTTCGTTTATCATACATTCTACTGCATGCAGCCAAGTTTTACTCGGCCTACCAGGCCCGGCCTTACCTCTAACTTCACCCACATATATTTTGCTGCGTTAACCTTGTGTTGTCTACCTTCTCGATGTGATCAAACCAACGTAGTGTACTATCCATCATCGTTTTTTCTTCACCACACTCCTTCATTATACACCCATTCTTCACCTTATCCCTTCTCGTTTTACCGCATGCTCTTCTCAGGAGCACAGCATTTATTTTGATTTCGTAATTTTTTTTGACATACCCATGCCTAACTTCCATACAGTACTGACGGGGCAAACACGCCAGTATAGATCGTTCGTTTCGCAGCTACGCTTATGCCTTCGTTTTTCACGGCTAATCTCGCCATCTATTGCACCATCTGGCATACCATCTGCAGTGAACATTCTACCCAGATATTCCAACTCGTCCACTTGCTCCACAATTTCATCATGTAGGGTACATGATGAAACTTGGGTAGAATGTTCACTACAGATGGTACAATGGATGGCGAGATTGGTCTACGGGTCAATGTTGGAAGGAAGGTGATTTGAATAATAGAGGTTTGGAATTTTAGATAAAAATAAAATGTTTTAAACGTTAAAGGGAATCTTACGAAAAAAAAACTGTTACCCTCTAACTTACATCCTTTAGAAACTATAGGCTCCCAAACTTGGACGGTCAATATTTCAGAAACCGTTAGAATTAGGGACATGGTATGTTACACACAAGAGAAATGTTGAGGTTAATCTATTATTATAAAACTTTGGTTTACCACTTGTTTATTAGAAACGTTTCTGTCTAAGGTTTACCGTTTGGGAGATATCCATGTTACGTCCAATAGCATTGTGTACATTTTTGAATTAACCATATATATGCATTGTGTTACGTAATTGTTGGAGACACTAAACTGGTATTTTTTAATTATAGACCTTGTACATTACTAGATTTTTAATTTCGATAACTTTTTCTATTCCTACAGTATAATACATATTAAGCTGTAGTGAATACCTTAAAAATGGGACTATTTCATGTAACATGTTGGTGAATTTGGTTGCACATTGGGGTAGGTATGTTACCTAACACTGATTAATAATAACAAATTTTCAAATTTTGTAAGAATTGGTAATAGATCCTTGTATTTTGTTAAAATGACCGTATATGGAGCAGGCTAAAATGTGATGGTCACACTTTCTCAATTTTTAAGGAACACAAGGCATTCCTTTAAAATTGTTCATATTTATATTTATCACTTTCTATAAATGCAAATTTTTCTAGATTTTCGCAGTTCTCTGTTATACAGAATATTAAAGAGCATTTGAGGGGAGGAATCGAAAAGAGTATTTTGTAAAATGGTCGACGTGTTGAACAGTTGAGATAAATTTAGAAGCTTATAGTATCTTTCTAATTGTCTTAAAAATCTGATGAACGGTGACTTACATTGTCAATTTTTGTAAAGATGTACTTGTGTCCGCATATACTTTAAAACCAAAAAAGAAAACTGATAATGCAGGAATGTTCAGCGGCGAATACTATTTCTATTCTCTGCAGAATAGCTTGGGTGACTTGCTTGAAGGTGTGTCTTTGGAAATGTGTCGAAACGCGTGGCTTCAACATGAAAGGGCTCCCTCTCACTTTGCTCAAATAGTGAGACAATGCCTAAACTTTCAGTGCCTTAATCGCTGAATTGGAAGGTGACAAACTATCTCTGGCCACCAGGTTCACCAGACGTCAACCCACAAGACCACTTTTTATAGTGTTACTTGTTTTTATTAGTGAAAATCAAATTGAATGATGTTAAAACTTAAGAGAAGCGGCCAGCGTAATTGCTAATAACGAAAGAAACTTCCGGCAGATTAAAAGAAATTTCATCCGGCATTGCAGATTGTGTGTCAGATCAAGTGGAATTTATTTAGAACACCTATTATAAGTGAGATTGCAGTTATTCAAAATGAAAGTAATGTTCAATTCTTAGTTTACAATCATTTTTTGGGAGTGAGTCATTTATAAACACAACTTAATTTATAAGGAATATCAATAAAAAATGTATAAATTCTGTGAAGTGCCATCGTTAGGGTTAAGCGTATTTTTAACGTAGCAAATCAGTAGCTTTTAGATTAAGCGATGCCAGAATAACTAGATAGTAATCTAATGCTGAAAACCCGAAGAAGGCTGTACGATATTCTGTTGCCGAGATCTAGATCAATTTACAAAAGACGCCCGAACGAATGACCAACAGCGAAACTATAAACTCCTTTTTGAAAATTAAAAATACTCTAAAAGAGCTATTAACTACTACCACATTAGTACTTATAGTAACATGAACATTGTGTTCATATATACAATAATAAATACAGACTTGTATTGTTGGTTGCCTATGTTACCTCAGTTTGTTTTCTATTCCCTTTTTTGTTAAATAATTTCTGGCGTGGCAGATCAGTAGATTAGTGATCAAGCAAGTGATTCAGGAATAGTATCATTCAGTAATGAAACTCAATGATAGTACGAATCTAATGCTAAAAGCTCTACGATATTTCATTGCGGAGATCGCGATGGATTTTATAAAGGGCGCCCGAACGACCGACCGTCAGTTAGTTAAACTGTAAGCTCCTTGTCAGGAATCAAAAATACGCTAAAAATCTTCTGCAACTCATCTCGAAAGTATGATTACTATCAGAATCTGCATTAAATGAAAACTTTCCCTGATCGGTTTTGAGAAACTCACTTGTTTTCTTTCTGTGGCCGACAATTCAAATGTAATTTTTTTTATGCGGCACTAAACGCTTCTGAGAAAATATTTTTTGTCTTTTTAATAATAATAATAATACACACTAATACATAGTAATAAGCAGAGATGTCTATTTTTTAATTTTTAGCATGCTGGTAGTACCGGGGAACTTTATATTGTTATTATACCCTATATTCTATTGTTAATAGTATTTATCGTTACTCTATTTCTCATAACTGCTCTAAAAATTAGATTTGTTGGGTTGAATAATCACATCCTAAATATAAATAAGCTAATGCAATAATTACTAGTTACGTTAATTATAACTAGTTTTATAGTAATGAAAATGTAAACTTTCACGATTATTACAAATAATTAAAATTCTTATCTTTTGGTTTTTTTAAATCGTGCATTTTTCTTTAAGAATTACTAGAGAATAAATTTATTCTGAGTTTGGCTTTATAGGTTTTGCAATTAATGTGGTGTATTTTGCAGCTTTTAAAACTTTGATAAATGCAGTTTATTTTAAAGAGGAACAAATTGTAGTTGCGTATAAAATAGTAGTATAGCTACCTCACTTCTGGTCCCATTGCAGCGTTGCCATGTGAAGCTCATGTGTTGTTGCGAGATGTTCCATGGTCTTAGTTGATCTCACTGAATTAATCTGGAAACAAATCGAAAATTTGAAGGTAACTGCTTTAGCTAAGATGCAAACCAGATGCTCGAAGTTCAATGACAGTCTGAAAACAAACCCACGAGCCAATACGCTGGCTAAGAGCGCACGTTATTAAACTTTTTAAGTCCATTGTCTTAGCCAAGAACCAATCCGGATGTATGATTCATTGATCTTTTCAAGGTTATCGTATTAGCCAAAACACAGGTCACGTAATGGTAATTTATCAAGGTGTGTTTTTCCTGGAATAGCAGGCAATCGTGAATACAATTGCAGGTTAGGTCTAGAAAGCTTGAGTGGTTCATGTCCGGAGCAAAACAAGTAATGTTTATTTGTCAAGGCCATAATTCTAACTAACCTAACTGCAAATGTAAATGTTACTCATAGAGGAAAGATTTAATGTGATTTCAATAATATAATTAGAAGGCATATCTAATTCTATATAAGTGCTAGAGGAATTGAATTCTGATTTAGTGGCGGCAACTCTAATAAAAATATATATAACGGATTATCATAAAGTAAGGGATATATTTCAAATTATTATATATCTTTAACAAATAAAATAAACAACAAAAAGTAAATGGAATATACCTGATCTCAAACACTGGTTATGATTTTGTTGTTGTAAAATCATCAATTGTTCCTCCAAATTATACACAATACTATGCAAAATTTCTGGTTGAATTGCACGAATTTGCTCCCTAATACTGTCCTTTAATTCCTCCAGCGTTTTTGGACGTGTTCTAGACACCAAATCTTTTAAATAACGTCACAGTCAGTAATCCGCTGGATTAATATCAGGCGGACTTGATGGCCATAAATTTGCAAAATGTCTGCTTATAACAAGACCTTGAAAAACCCTAGTTAACAATTTTTTGACTGGTCGGTAAATATGCGGAGGTGTTCCATACTGCACAAAAATCATGTTTTCAATTCCTTCGTACTCGTTTTGCTACTGTGGAATTGCAGAATTCCTTAACATTTTGCAGGTATCGTTCACCAGTAACAGTTACAGATACGGCTTCCCCATTCGGTATTTCCTCGAAATAGTATGGGACCAATGATGAAATTAGCTGTGTAATCACACCAAACAGTGACTTTTTTGTCATGAAGACTTTGTTGAACGATTTCATGTGGATTTTATGTTGACCATATTCGTCGACAGTTTTGAGTATTTACTCCACCATTAAGAAATGGGCCTCATCTGTCCATAAAATACGGAATAACCATTCAGGTTCAATTTCCATCTGAGCCAGTGTTTGTAAAGAAAAATCGTACCTAAGAGCCAAATCTGCTTCCTTTAATTCAAACAGCAGTTGCAGCTTATAGGAACACATTTTTACGCATTCATTTGGCACGGCCCTGATCTCAAACCCATTTTTGTACGAAATCTTCGTAATCCAGCAGTGTAATTTTTACCGCATCTATAATAACATTGCACTAAACCAATTCTTGTTTGCAGATCCATGTTCAAATCGTTACAATTTACGTTTTATTTTCAAAACAATTCTCTAAATTACGATACTTTCGTTTGATACTTGTATCAATAGTTGTCACGACAATTCTTTTGTTTTCCATAGATACACTATAATACCATTATGTAAGCAACTAGATTCCATTTACTTTTTGTTATTAATTTGATTTGTTAAAAATATATAATAAGTTAAAATATATCCCTTACTTTATGATAAAAAACGAGTAAATGTTAAATGTTACTTTTAATTTATAATACCATCCAGAATTTTCAATTTTGCTATATATCATTAATACTACCTCAATGACCTCAAGGACGCAACGGATGGTTGTCAAGGAGGCCTTTACACAATTCAACAATTTCGAAGTGTAGTAATGGGAAGGTATTGCGATCATGACCAAATTAAGAGTTCCTGAATCCATTTTGACCATTCTTGACTTGCCGTTTGTATGCGCGCGCGTATGTGTAGTTGCGTGCGTGCGTACGTGTGGGGTGCCTGAGTGCGTTCATGTGTGCATGTGGGTGCGTACGTGTATGTATATGTAAAGACGATAGCGGTAACACTGTTTGAGCTGAAGTGATAAAATTTAAAATTTGATATTCGGCTATTATAGCAAAGTCGTAGATCCGTATCAACTTTTGGAACATGTAGGACCACCAGAAGTACCACTTAACCCACACTGTTTTTAATTTTTACTTTCTTGCTAAACAATAAAGTATTGCGGTCGAAAAAAATCGAAAAAGATAAGTTGCGTTATCTTGATGTTTTACAACTTCCTGAACGCGAAAAAATAAATTTTAGAAAATTTTCAAAATGGTCTGTGTGTGTGTGTGTGTGTGTGTGTGTGTGTGTGTGTGTGTGTGTGTGTGTGTGTGTGTGTGTTGTAGTGTGTGTAGTGTAGTAGTAGTGGTGAGTGTGGTGAGTAGTGGTGGTGTGGTAGGTGGTGTAGTAGTGGTGGTGGTGGTGAGTGGTGGTTGAGTGAGTGGTGGTGGTGGTGTAGTTAGTGGTGGTGTGATGTGTAATGTGTGAGTGTGATATTAGTGAGTAGTGTAGTTTGAGTGTGGTGGTGTGATGATTGATGAGTGGTGTGTGGTGTGATTAGTGAGTTGGTGAAATGGTGATTGATAATTAGTGTTTTGATGATATTTTATATGTGATGTGAATGTGTTATTATGATTATTTTAATAAAATATGTTTGTATAATAAGTGATGATATGGTGGTGTGTGGTGAATATGTGTAAAATTTGATGTGATTGTATATGTGTAGATGTAGTGTAAGTGGTGGTGGTGGTGGTGGGTGGTGGTGGTGGTGGTGGTTGGTGGTGTGGTGGTGGTGGTGGTGGTGGTGGTGGTGGTGTGGTGGTGGTGGTTTGGTTGGTGTTGGTTGGTGGTGGTGGTGGTGTGTGGTGGTGGTGGTGTGTGTGGTGGTGGTGGTGGTTGGTGGTGGTGGTGGTGTGGTGTGGTTGGTGGTGGTGGTGTGTGTGTTGGTGTGTGAGTGGTTTTGGTGATGTGTGTGTGAATTGGTAGTGTGTGTTTGGTGTGTTTTTAGATAGGTTTATGGTGAATTAAGTGTTTATTTGGTAATTTGTATTTGTGGTGAGTTGAATTTGGGTGTTGGATGTGAATGGTGGTTTTTTTTAATTTAAATGTGATTTTGTGTGGTTGTTGGTGGTGTGTGTTGTTGGTGAGTGTGGTATGTATGGTGGTAGTTTGATTGTATAATGTTATTTTGTGTGTGTGTGATGAGTGATGTTGAATGTGTGTGTGTGAGTATTAATGTTTGTGTGTTGGTGGTATTGATGATGTGGTGTAGTGTTGTGGTGGTTTTATTTAAATATGAATGAATTGTGGTTTTTATGTGAATGGTTTTGAATATTTAAATGGTATGTTTATGTATTAAAAAATATATTTTTATTTTTGTTATATATATGTTTGATTAAATGATTGTATTTTATATTAGTTATTTTTTTTAATTTTTATATGTAATATGTTTAGTAAATTGTTTGTTTATAGTTAATGTATTGATTTGATTATATTGTTATGTTTAAAGTGTGTGTTTATATATTTAATATATAAATTGTTGTTTATTGTAAGTTAATTGTGATATAATTTTGTTGTGTTTTAATATGTAAATTTATATTGTAAAAGTTAATATTTGTGTTTGTAATATAATGTTTTATATAATTATTTTATTATTAATGTAGTGTTAATTTTTAAATATTTATTTATTATTAATTTGTTTGATATGATTTTATTAAATTAATTTGTTGTAAATTTAAAATATTGTTTTTGTTTTGATGTGTTTTGTAAAAATTTGAATTTTTATTTGATTATAAAAATATTTATTGATGTTTATTTTATTGTATTTGTTTGTGTTATAGTATTGTTGTTTTATTTTATATTTTATCTATTTGATTTATCGTGATTAGTGTTTATTTGTATTTGTGTGTTTTGTGTAAGATTTAATGTTTATTTTTTATTTTTTAATATTTATTTTAATATTATTTTTATATTTATTTTTATATTATTAATTTAAATTTTTTATATAAAATATGATTTATAAATTTAGAAATAATAGAAATGTATGTAATAAAGTTAAAAATTATAAAAATGTATAATATAAATTGTTGTAAACTGTGATAAATTTTAATTTTGTAAAATTTTATTCGTCGACAGTTTTGAGTATTTACTCCACCATTAAGAAATGGGCCTCATCTGTCCATAAAATACGGAATAACCATTCAGGTTCAATTTCCATCTGAGCCAGTGTTTGTAAAGAAAAATCGTACCTAAGAGCCAAATCTGCTTCCTTTAATTCAAACAGCAGTTGCAGCTTATAGGAACACATTTTACGCATTTCATTTGGCACGGCCCTGATCTCAAACCCATTTTGTACGAAATCTTCGTAATCCAGCAGTGTAATTTTTACCGCATCTATAATAACATTGCACTAAACCAATTCTTGTTTGCAGATCCATGTTCAAATCGTTACAATTTACGTTTTATTTTCAAAACAATTCTCTAAATTACGATACTTTCGTTTGATACTTGTATCAATAGTTTGTCACGACAATTCTTTTGTTTTCCATAGATACACTATAATACCATTATGTAAGCAAACTAGATTCCATTTACTTTTTGTTATTAATTTGATTTGTTAAAATATATAATAAGTTAAAATATGATCGCCTTACTTTATGATAAAAACGAGTAAATGTTAAATGTTACTTTTAATTTATAATACCATCCAGAATTTTCAATTTTCGCTATATATCATTAATACTACCTCAATGACCTCAAGGACGCAATCGGATGGTTGTCAAGGAGGCCTTTACACAATTCAACAATTTCGAAGTGTAGTAATGGGAAGGTATTGCGATCATGACCAAATTAAGAGTTCCTGAATCCATTTTGACCATTCTTGACTTGCCGTTTGTATGCGCGCGCGTATGATAGTTGCGTGCGTGCGTACGTGGGGGTGCCTGAGTGCGTTCATGTGTGCATGTGGGTGCGTACGTGTATGTATATGTAAAGACGATAGCGGTAATCATTCTGTTTGTAGCTGAAGTGATTTAAAATTTAAAATTTGAATATTCGGCTTATTTATAGCAAAGTCGTAGATCCGTATCAACTTTTGGAACATGTAGATTAAAGTACCATCCAGAATTTTCATTTTGCTAATACATAATATACCTCAATCGACCTAAGTTGCGATCTTGATGTTTTAAGAGCTTCTCTAACGAAAAATATTTTTTTCAAAATTTCTGAAGTGTAGTAATGTGTGGTATTGTGTTCATTGACGCGAAATTAAGTGTTCTGAATCATTTTGACATTGTTGTGTGTGTGGGGTGTGTGTGTGTGTGTGTGTGTGTGTGTGTGTGTGTGTGTGTGTGTGTGTGTGTGTAGTGTGTGTGTGTGTGTGTGTGTGTGTGTGTGTGTGTGTGTGTGTAAGTGTGTGTGTGATGTGTGTGTGTGAGTGTGAATGTTTATGTGTGTGTGTGTGTATGTGTGTAAGTGTGTGTGTGTGTGTGTGTGTGTGACATAGTGTGTGTGTGTGTGTGTATGTGTGTGTGTGTGTGTGTGCGTGTGTCTGTGTGTGTGTATGTCTGTGAGTGTGTGTGTGTGTGTGTGTGTGTGTGATGTGTGTGTGTGTGTGTAGTGTTGTGTGTGTGTGTGTGTGTGTGTGTGTGTGTGTGTGTGTGTGTGTGTGTGTGTGTGTTGTTGTGTGTGTTATTGTGTGTGTGTGTGTTGTGTGTGTGTGTGTGTGTGTGTGTGTGTGTAATTATTATTTTGTGTTGGTGTGGTGGGTGGGTGGGTGGTGGGTGGTGTTGGGTGGTGTGGTGCGTGGTGCGTGCTGTTGCGTGCGTGCGTGCGTGCGTGCGTGCGTGCGTGCGTGCGTGCGTGCGTGTCGTGCGTGCGTGCGTGCGTGCGTGCGTGCGTGCGTGTGCGTGCGTGCGTGCGTGCTGCGTGCGTGCGTGCGTGCGTGCGTGCGTGCGTGCGTGCGTGCGTGCGTGCGTGCGTGCGTGCGTGTGTGTGTGTCTGTGGTCACTCGCCAGCCAAAACTATACGGACGATTTTGATGAAATTTGAAATGAAGGCCTACGAGACAATTATGTCGATAAAACAAGCTTTTAAACGCAATAGGTATACAGGGAGTGAAATTAAGGGTCTTACTTTGGGGGCAAATTTTCAAATTTTGACATAGAAGATTGAAATTTGGGTCCTCAATCACTCACGTGAAATGCGATTTTTTGCAATTTTTTAAAACTTTCAAAATTGAATTTTTTGTAGAAATATATATTTACGATACCGTTTAATGTATAAAAGAATTGGAAATAGATATGCGTAGTTAAATAAAGGTTCTTTAAACAGATTTCTTTACGTAATAAATTATGATATAAATTTGCCTATATTTAAGGGCCCAAACTGAAGGAATTATTCGAAATTGATTTATTCAAAAATTTCTCAAAGCATTTTTTTTTGTTTTTTTATATTTTGTAGGCAACCAGCCACTCTTATGAATGCAACTGACTTGCTTCTTCTAAAGCTGCTAATATAGGAGATATGAATTTTTAAATATTGAATATTGATATTGTTGTAACTTTCTAACTATTTAGGTTACAAACTTGGGATTTTGGAATAAACTTTGTACATTTGCGTTAATGAGATATTATCCTGATGAAAACACTACTTCCAGTTTTTCCAGAAATTAAAAACATTCCTCTTATTGCTAGTATAACATACACATACTCTTACTTTATTTGAAAGGGAGCGAAATTTGATTTAAAATGATATGGAACAGTCCTACCCCATATATTTTTTAATATTTTGCAAGAAAATCCTGTAATGCACTAGCATTCACCTAGTTTTCAAGTAAATTAGTCGTTTAAATGGAGCTATAAATGACATACATGAAGGACACTGGAAAACTATCTGATATGAAATTTAATGCTGGCCAAAGCACTCGAAATGGTATTAAAATAAAAAGTTAATCTTATATAAATTGACATTCACATTTTCGACTGGGATGCTGCAGAACCAAGAAAATTAGTGAAAAACGTACATATATGTAGTTGCAGCTCGATTATCGAACTAAAAATGGCCAAAATATTAACAATTGTAAAATCTGTGAACATTTAATAATATGCTAACAGTTTACGTCAAATGTAAATAGAGCTGATAGCCATATGGTGAAGTGATCGGACTTGTAATGCAAGGAATGTGAGTTCGAAGCCCCAACGAAGTTACGCATTTTTTCTTACAATTGTTTATAACTTTTACTTCCAATTCTGGTAAGAATAATGTACTTTTTAATTGAATGCCAAGGGCAAATAACACATTATGAAAATGTCTGTCATCCATTTGGTCTGAAAAATGAGGTTGGTTAATGAAATTTGACATACGCCGACTGGGATTTTGCTAAATCAATAATAAGCATGAAAGTACCAATTCCAGGTTAATTGGATATTTGTAACTGGTCATAAATGATTTTAATTGAACCTTAATTTCACCATTTTTAATATAGAATTTTATGTGCGGTTTCAATACAGGTGACTCTGTCAGTAAATGGCTGACCTAGTAATCTATTGAACCTGGATTCACACCTCAACTCCGCCCTAAGCAAGGAAACTTTTTTAACCCCAGACGCAAAAAGAGGTGTGTTATAAGTTTAACGTGTGTATCTGTGTATCTGTCTGTGGCATCGTAGCTCCCAAACGGAGGAACCGATTTTTAATTAGTTTTTTTTTTGTTGGAAAGGTGACTTGAACTATGAGTCAAGAAAATCCACTCAGCCGTTTGAAGATCTCAGCTCTTTTCACACACATCGTCGTTTCACAAAATACCAGCACGAACAACAATCCAACGACATTAGAGAAATCATTCGAAATCGAGTGAACGAACAAGACATTGATAGGATAGCTACGGTTACTAGAAGAAAATATTCAACGACCAAGGCAATGCACAATGAAATTGAGTAAAAGAAACTAGGAAAGCTAATAAAGGCATAAAAGAACCAACCATATCAATCGCAAAAACACTGTCATAAACATCTCTAAACGACGTTGAACCAAAACTAAACGAAGGTTCAGGACAAAGGCTTGAACTACTCGATAACACCGTTGTATATTCTGAAAATAGATTTAGTAATCGCAGCTGAAGAAACAGCTATGAAATTAGCTGCAGAAGGAGTCGAAGAATATAGAAGTAAGGTTAGATCAGTCCTAGGTTCATCTAGGCGAACTAAACGTAACCTCTCAAATCTAGAATCAGTCATTTCCCTTACAAATGTCCCATCGATTAAGATTCTCCCGACAGATTAAGGAAACGCGACTGTTGTAATGATTAGACTTACGAAAGTAAGATCCACACACAATCAATCGAAACACGGATATACTAGATGCTGGCAAACATAAGGGAGTTCTCCGTTTACCAGAGAACTACACTCACCCCACGCTACATTAGACCTCCGCATCTGTACTGCCGGCCAAAGATTCACTAGGAAGAAATTCTTCTGAAACCAAACGTGAGCTCGAAACATTCTTCTTGTAATCCATTAGCACACTATCTGCTAAGCATCATCACACCCTTATCGGGAAAAATCGAGTCTTGGATCAAGAATACGTAGTACCTAGTGGAAATCATCAGAAACTTCCAACCCAACCACCAGAAATTCTGGTAAGGTTCGACATCGTGAGCCTATTCACAAATGTGCGCACGGACAAGGCACTAACTATTTTAAAAGACAGGTTGGAAAAGGATGAAACGTTAAACGAACAGGCACAATAATGGAACTTCTGACAATCTGCATTAGAAAACATAGCTCCAAGTAGAAGACAAATTATACCAACAAGAATTTTGGATGGCGATGGGTTCCCCACTATCACCCATAGTGAGCAATATATACAAGGAATACTTCGAAAACCAAGCGAAATCTGAATTCACAGAAAAACCAAGGATGTGGTTTAGATACGTGCACGACACCTCCGTAGTTTGACAACACGACAAGCATAAGCTGGATGGATTCCTAAATCATCTAAATAACCACGCTCCCTCCATAAAATTTACAATGGAACTGGACTCGGAGCAGAAACTACCATTCTTGGATGTACAGTTCTATATAATAAAATCTAGTACAACTCTTGGAAGTGATTTTTGGCATTTATTTGATACTGTAAAGCGTGTTTCTTGGCTACTATGTTACATCTGCGAATAAAAAATAGATCTACAAAAATTTCAAAACTAATCCTTTAATAACGTATAGGTTGATGTATTGCTTCCGTATTTATTGAATTATATTGTTTGTATAATTCAATAACATTGCAATTACAAATTCTATAATGTTTAAGAAAAATAAAATAATTTATTTAACACAAACATCTTAAGTAATAAATTAATAAAATTAAAGCACAACAAATAAGTAATTTTGACTTTAGAATTGTCATACTAATGTAGCTATGGACACCAAAGCCTGTTCAATCCACTTAAAAATGAATGTACGCGATTTTATTGAATAGAACTGTACTGTACAGGGTGTCTCAACGATAGAGTAAAGTAAGTTTATGCTTAACTAGAATTATTTGTGTAAATATTGTATGGACCATGGGTAGAGGTAAGAAGTGTGCATTTTTTAAAATATTGGAAGTTATACAGGGTGTGCCAGAAAAGCAGGACGTGAAAAAGTATGATTTTTAAATAGAACACCCGTATTTATTTTAGTTTTTAATTCTACGTGTCCATACAAACATATTTTGTCATACAAAAGATTGGCTGAAAGTTTTTAGTTCTTGAGATATTCGCGTTTAAAGATTATTATGGTCATTTTCGTGGAGTTGATGAATGGGCAATTGTTCCGTTATTTCACAATAAAAAAATTGATATTTCGTGTGAAAATGAGTGATATTATACTAACGTTTAGACCGAGTAGTATTTCTAATTTTCTCAACAGGGTGTTTGTTATAACCATTCAAATTTGAAAATTCTCAAATTAAAAAAATCAGTTTTTTAATTGCACACCCTATATATTTTATTTCATTTTATTCGGGATTAAAAATCTATCATTTTGTCAAATATATCCTATATCTATCTTTGATAGTTTTCGAGTAATTTCGATTTTTTACACTAGCTACTTTATTTCGATAACATTGCATTGCATGGATCTTGGTAGCCATGGAAAATAATAATTGCGTACTAAGATACAAGGTTTCCTACTTGTCAAAATAAACACATATTAAATTTGTCGTTTTCGCATTTAACTTGTTATCAATTCTTGTATCAATTATGGATTATTCGACAAATGAATTAATTGATATGATATACGTGTTGGGCGAGGCTCAAAAAACTCTTTATTGGCACAACGAATCTACAAAATGAAATATCCTGAACGTCGAATACCTACTACTGTTGGCTTGGAAAATTTGATGGATAGATTTGATTCTAGCGGTAGTGTTAAATACTTCAAACGTAAAGTTGTTAATAAAAGGGCAGCTATTGAAGAAAAAGAACTTGAAATATTATTAAATATTCAAGAAAATCCCCAAGTGAGTTCTAGAACATTAGCGATGATATGTGATACCTCCAAATCAAACGTGAATCGAACAACACTGAAGTATAAGTACCATCCCTATTACATTGAGCTTCATCAAGAATTGCGAGAAGAGGATTTTGCAAGACGAATTGAATTCTGCAATATCATTAATCAACGGCTGCAATTAAATAACAACTTTTGTGCTCCATAATGTTTTCCGATGAGGCGACGTTTAAAAGTAATGGGGCTGTAAATCGGCATAATATGCACTATTACGCCATTGATAATCCATTTTGGCTACGAGAAGTTCAAAACCAAAATTATTGGTCACTAAATGTATGGTGTGGTATACTTAATGACCAAATTATCGGTCCTATTTTTTGATGATCCATTAACGGGCCGCAGCTATTTGCATTTCTTACGTGAAGAATTGCCTGTTACTTGAGGATATCAATTTAGAAGGACGACTAAATATGTGGTTGCAACAGGATGTTGCACTCCACATTTTATCGGGACGTAAGGGAATTCTTGAACCAGCAATACCCGGAGAAATGGATAGGACGTAATGGCTTTATATTATGGCCACCCAGGTCATCCGATTTAACTCCACTGGATTTTTTCCTATGGGGATACATGAAAGATCGGTGTATATTATTAAACCTACAACAAGGAGGACATGAAAATAGAATTCGCGAAGCTTGTCGCACAGTGACCCTCTTATGTTATCCGAAGTGAGACAGAACATGAGAAAAAGGCTCAATATGTGTATTCAGCAAGAAGGCCGTCTATTTGAGCATTTACTAAGACGCAATGTTGAATAATTATTGAATTACTGTTTCTCATTAATAAAAACTGTTAATATTCTCGCTTAGGTGGTTTGTTTTATTTCGTCGCAATTGTTTTCCATGGCTACCACGATCCACAATAATGTTATAGTATCGTATGTAACGTAGCTAGAGAGAAAATCGAAATTACTCGAAAACTATCAAAGATAGATATAGGATATATTTGACAAAAATGATAGATTTTTAATCCCGAATAAAATGAAATAAAAATATATAGGGTGTGCAATTAAAAAAACTGATTTTTTTAATTTGAGAATTTTCAAATTTGAATGGTTATAACAAACACCCTGTTGAGAAAATTAGAAATACTACTTGGTCTAAACGTTAGTATAATATCACTCATTTTCACACGAAATAACAATTTTTTATTGTGAAATAACGGAACAATTGCCCATTCATCAACCCCACGAAAATGACCATAATAATCTTTAAACGCGAATATCTCAAGAACTAAAACTTTCAGCCAATCTTTGTATGACAAAATATGTTTGTATGGACCAAAACCAAACAACACAATGAAAACCATCCAAGAATTGTGTATAAAACCTTCCATGCGAATGCAGACCATACATAGGAGAGAGCAGTAAACCACTCAAAGTGAGCACTCAAGAACACAAGAACAACATCCGCAAATTTAAAACAGAAGGATCAAGAATCGCCGAGCATGTTTGGAACGAAGACCATCGATTTCAACGGGATAACATACATATAGTGGCAAATGACGAGAATACAATTCGCCGAAAACTCAAAGTTCATCGCACAGGCAGAAGTTCTAAAAAATATATATTGAAATACTTAGTGGCTCGGCGGTAAAGGTGTCAGAGTTGTAAGTGAAAGGTACCAAGTTCGAATCTGAGAGTAGTCAAGTGCTGGGGAAAAACAGTTATAAGTAAATGAATTCGACTCAAGTGCGAAATCAGTCCTTCTCAGGGCTAAGCATAATGACGGAAGAAAAGTTCGCTTTCGAAACGCTGCGCTACAAAATAAAAAAAACGTGGAAATAGGCTGATCAGCTAATACGAAACCACAGTTACATAACACTTATAATACAGATGCTCTTTGCTAGTGGACTGAGGGATTTTTTACATTTTAGACGTTTTTATTTGTCAGGAATTTTTTTAATTTCCGATGCTTGTTTTCGTCATTTTTACCTTGCAAACTACATATACATATATAGGTATAAAAGGTTATGCAATCGCCTATTTCCTCATTATCGGAAAATCGGCTTATTACCTCATTTTACGACGTTTGAGAAAGTTTTTCTGAGATCTACCGTGACGTTTGTGTATGTGTGTGTGGGTATGTGGGAGTGTGTGCGTGAGTGCCTGTATGGGTGTGTGTATACGCGTGTGTTTATGCTTGTATTTGCGCTTGTGTTTGTGCTTGTGTTTGTGCTTGTATTTGTGCTCGTGATCGTACTCGTGCTCGTGCTTGCTAACGCGGTTTGCTTGTGTTTGTGCTTGTGCTTGTGCTTGTGCTTGTACTTGTGCTTGTGCTTGGGTTTGTCCTCATGCTCGTGCTCGTGTGTGTGTGTGTGTGTGTGTGTTGTGTGGTGTGTGTGTGCGTGTGTGTGTGTCGTGTGGTGTGTGCGTCGGCGTTGCGTGTGTGTGGGTGGGTGTGTGTGGGTGGGTGGGTGTGGGTTTTATGTGTGCGTGTATGGATTTATGTTAATACCCACGATAACTCCAGAAAGAAAACACTTACGTACTTAAAAAGTTGTATTTAAGCTTGTGTTTTATTTATGCAGGTGCTGATTAGATTTTGTGAAAAATTCGGCGGCGGAGAGGGGGGTTTATTAGCAGCTGTTTTTGATTTTTATCACATATTTCTGAAACAGCTGTATATTTCAAAGATATAAAAATACTAATCTTAAACATATAGATTAATTATGTTCTATGCAATTTTTTGATAGGACGCGTAATTTAGCAGCAAAAAATTCCTAATGTAGAATTTAAGTGTTATCTCAATTTTTTGCAATATCTGAATAATCATTAATTTTATAAGAAAATGTGTAGACATATTTTTTAAAGAAAATTTAATGTTACATAACTTTGCTTTATAACGTTTTGTATATAAAGCGAAATAAGTGTAAAAATGAATGAAATATGATTGAAAATTCTTAAACTGTATTCTCTATATTTTTATAGAAGCGGACGACTTTGAATTTTTTTTAAGTTAGCATGTAGATGTCTATTACCATCTATCTGATATGAAGTTTGACGTAGATAATTGTTTTTATTTTTACAATGTTGCCTATTTTCGTAATAAATTTATTATAAAAGAGGTTGCATAATTATCCTAAAAAAATTATTTTTAAAGTTATTTCATTTCTTTTAATTTCCATTTTGTAGGTTGGAAGGTGGTGTATTGTTCCCCACCAGATATTTTTTTAATTTGATTATCATTATAATATTTCTATTTCAACTTTTGTTTTAAAAACCAGTCATTGGACATTACCTACGTTAATATTTAAAAGTATAACTTAAGACACTGTTAAAATATATAAATATGTAATTAAACACAAAGTGAAACTGTTTGGGAAAGTTATTGTAATTTTTCTTTTGGAGTAGAATGAAAGTGTTGAATGGCTTAAAAATTTCACTTTTTTGATTGTATGTAGAGTTTTATTATGTAATTATATAAACCCACTATGGTACATGGTATAATATACATATATTATAGGTACGTATACGGGAATGTTTAGACACTCCAAATTTTCTATAATCCAGTAAGTTGAAAATACGGATCTTTTACTTCCATTATAAAGAGGAATATGTTATTAAAGATGATTATTACTATTAAGGTTAGGAATATGTTATAATTAGATTATAAAGTAGACCACAATTTTGATCCTTAGCGTCTGATTTTACATAACAGATTACAAACACACAAACATAAAATATTTACCAAACGAGTTATGTTGTTCAGGATTTTTGTTAATGGAACAATAAAAAATCAAAAATGCAACACACATCATTATACCAATAATTACTTAATTATTTATAAAAACCACAACCGTAAACTGTCGACTTCACTTGAGTATAACCAAACTGTAGGTATATTATTCCTATATCAGTCATTGGTGAGCAATATAATATAAGTACATTGCAGATATCTGTCGTTATTACAGGCATGTTTACTTGACCCATCATTGACGTGACCAGACGGTACCGCTAGCGTTGGATTATTAATTATAAATATTAGGTAACCAAAAAACTTTTTGTATACAGGAAAGTGTCATGAAGATTTTTAAGTTATTTGTCATTTACTTTAGTAAGTACGAATCCTTCTTTTGTCGGGTACATATATACAGGGTGATTTCACTTTAATACGCCTAACTTCAGGAGCGGATTCCCTATTGAAAACTAACTATAGTTTGCCATATAAACAATATCCTTTGAAGGCGTTTTCGAGATACAGGGTCAAACTTTCCATAAAAATAACAATTTTTTTAAATCTCTTCATAACGGTTTATTAAAATAATTCAAAATTTTAGGTGGTATTTCTAATAAGGGTCTTTCATAATTCTAAGTTGATTTCAATAGATTATGTAAGCCAGTGGCTGAGAAACAGGGTTGTCATTACTTTTTTTCCAAAAAAACTTGTACGCCGCTCACGTTTATTCTCATTTAGAGAAAATTTTTTAATTGCGTGATCATTTTTAATAAAATTTTGATCAAATATACCAATTTCGAGTTATTTGGTATTTTTTGCGAAGCTAGATACGCATTAGTATTTTAAATTTAGCAAATGAAATAATTTAAACTCAATTTTTTTTTATTTTACCATCTTCAAATTTTCAACGTTTTCCAGGCAACCGAAAAAAATACATTTTCAGGAATTCCCTTCGTTAACGGGTTAATATTATTTAATAACAATGAAATAATACGATCTTCCGTTATAATTTTCAAGCCACTCACAGATTTGCCTTCCATAATGCGGCGGAGCACCACCCATTCGAATCCATTTATTGTGTATTACATTTAATGGCATATTATTATCTAACAAGTTATCCCTTAATTCTTGAAAACCATTGTTTAAAAATTGATGAAATGATAGAGCGTTTAGTCTAGGGGGTAAAAAATATGGTCCACAAACGGAATTATAAAAAACTCCCATCCATACGTTATAGCTAAATTCATGCTGAAAAGATGATGGACGGATTTAATGGGGGTTTTCATGTGCCTATACGTGTCGATTATGTGTATTAATTATACCAGTGCGTGTAAAGGTCCACATTATTCTATTCAAGAATAATCGATCTTGATGATGTGATTCCAATAACCACCTACAAAAATTTACTCTTTTTTCGGCGTCACCTGGTAACAAATGTTGCACTTTTTGTACGTGAAAAGCCCTTCGGTGATCTCGTTTTAGTGGTTTAAATACTTTTGTTTGAGATACATTAAGCTGAAGAGCAGCCTATCGTGCACTTAGTTCTCTGTTATTGTCGAATAATTGGAGAACTCTATTATCTTCTGGATTTGGTTGAACTTCTCTATCAGTAATCTTTCCGAATTTCCGTTACAGAAGCCACAAATAAAATGAATGTCTGCATATTCACGATTAGTAAAATGATGCGGCATCCTGTACACAAATCAAATAGTTTAATCAGTATCAAAAAAGTTTTAGTAAATGAACGTTCACTCGCGCTCTACAATAACATTAACTATCTCGACACTGACATTTTCACAGGAAGTGCATAAATGTAGCTTCGCACAAAATAGCGAATAACTGGATACATTTTATCAAAGAAATACCTTTATACCAAATTACTTAAAAATGATCGCACAATTCAAAAATTGTCACAATATTATTGTTGTTGTTATTATTTTTTTTCATTGTTGTTATTGTTGTTAGACCACTAATAATCTAATTAAAACATGTTAAAAGTGCATTGAAGGATATCAGTTTGAACAGCTGTTGTAAATTGTGCATTATTTCATTGCTATTAAATAATATTAACCCGTTAATGAAGGGAATTCCTCAAAATGTATTTTCTTTTCGGTTGCCTGGAAAACGTTGAAAATTTGAATTTGGTAAAATAAAAAAAATTGAGTTTAAATTATTTCATTAGCAAAACTTAAAATAATAAATGCGTATGTAGCTTCGCACAAAATAGCAAATAACTCGAAATTGATATTTTATTCAAAAAATACTTTAATTTAAATTAAAACTTTAAAATGATCGCGCAATTAAAAAATTTTCTCTAAATGAGAAAAACGTCAGTGGTGTACAAGTTTTTTTTGGAAAAAGCAATGACAACCCTGTTTCTCCGCCACTGGCTTACATAACCTATCGAAATAAACTTAGAATTATGAAAGACCCTTATTAGAAATACCACCTAAAGTTTTGAATTATTTTAATAAACCGTTATGAAGATATTTAAAAAATTGTCAATTTTGTGGAAAGTTTAATTATATATATATATATATATATATATATATATATATATATATATATATATATATATATATATATATATATATATGTATAATGTGACCATTTAAGTCCGCACCATGGGATTTTGTTTAACTTTGACTTTGCATAGATCTGATTATCGCATCCATTTTGCTTCAAATAAAACCAAAAATGAACTATAGTAAGTTAGTTTTACAACCGACGTCACCTGTCAAAAATTACATTTTTAAGAAAAAATGGAAAAAACGCATAAATTACCCGAATTTCGAAAAAATATATTAAAAGGAGTTGTTCACTTTGTCAGTTTAAACCTTTGTGTCAAATTTCAATGGCATACTATGATTTTTGATTTTTGGCAGTTTTTTGACTTTTTACCAATTGTTTTTCATCTTGATTTTATGTAACCTACGTAAGATCCCTTATCTAATGAAAACTCAGCATATTTAATCTATTTAAGCCAAAAACAACATGTTTTTGTTATTTTTTCAAAAATGATATAATTTCATACATCATCATGTTTGGTGCAAAGTTCGTTTAACTTTTGTTTCTAACTGAAATATATTATTACGTAACTGCCATTACAGATTCTGATTAGAATGTAAAATGTGTTATTTATCATAATAAATCAAATTTATCCTTTTGAGAAATACGTTTAGCTGAAGTATTAAAAGAAAGAGATAAAACAGCAAATTGTTAAATTTATGTCTGTAATAAAAAACATTACGTTGTTAAAAATTTTAATTCAACGCTAAGAAAACTCTTGCTTTAGCATACCCCACCAAATTTGAATTGAGTTTTCTATGTAACTAGAAAAGCAAAAATATTTGTTTGCTTCAAAACAAAAGTTAAACGAACTTTGCACCAAACATGACATGATGGTGGATAAATTTTTATAATTTAAAAAAAAATCTTGAAAGCCATTTTGTTTTTAACTTAAATAGACTTGTCCTGTGGAGTTTTCATTAGATAAAAGATTTTACGTAAAATGTCAAAAACTGCCATACATTCAAAATCATACTAGGTCGTTGAAATTCAGTACATAAGTCTAAAAGCACAAAATTAACAACTTTTATAATATAAATGGTCACACTATATATATATATATATATATATATATATATATATATATATATATATATATATATATATATATATATATATGAAACACTGTTGTTTATCCGGGCGTTGTCTCGCGTCTCCTGGTGATGCTTCTGACTCCTGCCAGTTCAAAAACGACGTTTCGGCACAGTCTCATTTGCCATTTTGAAGTTTTCTCCTTCTCCAACTGATTTGTTCGGCTCCGTGTTACTCGAATCGAACTGAGGTCCTGCTGTCCTGTCTCCTGTTTATATTTGGTGTTGTGTACTTTCACTGCTTTCACTGTTTTCCCTGTTTTCACTTTCCCTTCTTTCTCTTTCTCGGTGTTGGATGGTGCTGCTGTGCATGATGTTGGTATGGATCGTTCTGGTTCGGGTGATCGTTTCCTTGTGTGACGATGTTCTGCTAGTTCTTCCATGTATTAGGCAGTCTTTGGGAATCGTCTCGTGTGTTAATGTTCTGTTCCCGTTTCTAAATCTCGATCGCCTCTCGAATAGTTCTTTTTGCCGCATGAGTAATGCTGGCTATCATCTTTGTGTTTTCAAAAGCGATGTTGTGTGATGTTCTACTGGCGTGTTGGGCTAACGATGATGTAGCTATATTCTTCTCGACACCATTGTTGTGTTTCTCTCGTTGAACTTTGATCCGTCTGTTTGTTTGTCCTATGTACACCTTGCCACATGTCCCGCAGGGGATACTGTAGACTCCTTGGTCCTCCAAGTCGATTTTGGTTTTAGGTGTTGGGAGCACTGATGATATTTTTCTGTCCGTGTTGAACGTTGTCTTTATGTTGTGTTTGCTGAGGATTTTTGCAATCTTGTCTGTCGTTCCCTTTACATAAGGAAGTGTGACCTTGGCTGTTGGTGGTTCCTCTTCTTCTGTGGGTTTCGTATTTCTTGGTCTTGACGCGTTCCGGATGTTCCTCATTGTGAATCCATTTTGTAGTAGAGCTGTTGTGAGAGTTGCCATCTCCTCTTTCTTGTGAGTGGAATCCGTGAGTCTTATTGATCTCGTTACCAGTGTCTTTACAACCGACTGCAACTGCGAAGGATGGTGGTGTGAGTGGGCGTTGAGATATCTATTGGTGTGCGTCGATTTTCTGTATACTGTGTGGCCGAGGTACCCATTCTTCTTCTTGTAGATCAGTACATCCAGGAATGGTAGCTGCTTGTCCTCCTCCACTTCCATGGTGAATTTGATCTTATTGTGGGCGCTGTTTATGTGTTCTAAGAACTTATCGAGCTGTTCTCTTCCGTGCGGCCATATGACGAAGGTGTCATTAACGTATCTTAACCATAGTTTCGGTTTGAGGCTAGCTGGCGGTGTTTAGAATCTCCATTTCCAACTCCTGTATGAATATATGTATATATATATATATATATATATATTGTTTGGCGGCAATTAATTAGTTCCGAATTTGAATCGTTGAAAATGGAAATGAATAAATCCTTAATTCGCGGTTGTTTAATCTATGTGTACAAATTTGGTACTAAAACCGCAGAGGCGGCGAGAAAAATATGTATCGCATTCGGAGATGATACCGTAAGTGATCAAACAGCACAGAAGTGGTTCAAGAAATTTTCTTCGGGAGATTTCAGCTTGACCGATTAAGCACGCTCTGGGAGATCAAAGATCGTAAACAACTAGGATGTTCAACAGGTTGTGGAGACAAGTTCCAGTATAACGTGCCTTGAGCTTGCAGACACGTTCAATGTGAGTGATGAAACCATTCGTTTGCACTAGAAAAGACGTGGAAGTTATGCAAATGGGTCCCACATGAATTATCTACGATAACAAATTAGGTCGTCTTACCGTTTGCTCGAAAAATATTTTACACAACTATAATGCACTTGTTCGGTTGTTAACGTGCGATGAAAAGTGGATGTTATATTCCAATTCTAAGCGTTCGTATCATTGGTTGTCACCTACTGATTCGGTACTACACACTCCTAAACTTTCCTTCTACCAAAACAAGAAACATCAGACCGCATGCCGCAAGATTGATCTGGGAATTTCAGAACTTGGCTGTGAAACGTTACCCACCCCCCATATTCTCCTGAAATTTCATCAAGTGATAACCATCTTTTTTTGTCTCTTGAAAACTGCATGAGACATAGACAGTTCAAAAAAAGACTAGATGTTGCAAATACAGTCCGTCAATTTTTTGGTTCAAAATCTAAAGAATTTTACAAGAGCGGCATATAAAAATTGGCGTTTCGTTGGCAATAATAATTTACTATTTTTTGTTAATAAATATTTTAATCTTATTTGGTTACGTGATACTTCCCTGTAATTTAGTTGAAGGAGTAATCCTTGCAAATACACCGACAAATACATTTAATTATTCACGTATCGCCGTGTTTCCTCAAACAATTGTTTTAAATAACAACTCTGCCAAATTTGATATTTGAAATTTTTATAACCACAACGGCGATATATCCATAATAAAACTCTCTATCGGTAGATTAGAGTTGATAATTTCACCCGTATATTTTATCTTTTAAACTTTAGAATAAATAATTTTGAATTACATATGATTTTTGAGTTTATATAAAGCTTTTAAACTCCAACACACAAGACTTCGAATACCATATAAAGCTCCTCAAAATAAAATTTCCTAATTTATAGAAATTTGAAGGGAAGTGTGTTTGTCACCTCCGTTTTGTATTTCACGGTACAAAATCAGTTATTGAAACAATTATTAAATTGTGTATTTTTTATATCTTTATATAATTGAATATGTTTCGATAAATAAAAAAAAAAGCATAAATAAGAAAACACCCGATTTAATACCTAAAATATAGTATTTAAATTAAATTGTATTTATTTTTTCTATTTTAGTTTAACATAAAATGCACAAATCGTAAATCAGGAATGTGGTAGTTACAAAATTATCTGAATGCCAAACTTTTTGTTTAGATCTTATATTACAAAATGAGGGCACGCACACGATTGCGTAAATTTATAATGATAAACACTATTTATAAACACATATGAACAGACAAAACCAAAGAAATTTATTGCATTTTTATTATTAAAGAATTGACCTTAATTTCACGGCCAGTAAATAAATACATTTTTATCCAATTATTAGTTACTAATCACCTTTTAATTTTAATTTAAACAATTAGAAATTTTAAGGAAGCGAAAATAATTTTTATTTAAAAATCATTTCCGTCTTCGTTTTCAAAATTAATTACAGTTCATTGCATTTTGGAATAAGAAAGAAATGGCTGGAATTCAAAACAGACACGTTTTAGAATTTAGTTATAAATTTATATCCTGTTTGTTATAAGAATAAAAAATATTTAAAACGTTTCACTAATTTTTTATTTAACGAAACATGTTAATTTTTTATTTATAGGGTTTGGCACGGAAATTGATATAAAATCTTTACACATCACACATTAAAAAAAGCGTTATAGTGGCTTATGATTAATTTTCGGTGTTCTAATTATTGGAAAAATTTATTTTTGATAAAATCAATAAAATAAAACATATAATATTAAGTGCTTGACCATTTGTTGTTTTGCTATTAAACATTAAGGCATATTTTTACTGAATATAGTAAAATAAATAAAACTTTCTCGTGTAGTAGTACTGAGCTCAAAAAATACGGGAACAGTTTGTCCAAAATTCAAATTTTGATGTAGACAGATTTTTGTATGTAACTCGGAGATACCCTACAAGTAGTGGTTAAGCATTTGTCAAACTGGCAAATTTGATAGATTAAAGACTGTTCTCTGGTGAACGTTGTATAATAGGCATACAGCTGTGAAGTCTTTGAGAAAGTTGAAGAAATTTTGGTTTTAGACAGAAAAATAGCAAAAAATTAAAACTAAGTATACATACACGCACGCTGCATGCACGCACGCACGGACGCACGCACGCACACGCACACGCACACGCACACGCACACGCGCACGCGCACGCGCACGCGCACGCGCACGCACACGCACACGCACACGCACACGCACGCACGCACGCACGCACGCACGCACGCACACACACACACACACACACAATATATATATATATGCATATACATATACAATGTGTCTACGTAAGTTGGCTACATACAGGGTGGTCCATCGGGAATGACATCGATCGCTTATGAGAAAACTATAATTAGGAAAAATCTGAAAATTTAGTAGTATAGTACAGTTGATGGGGGACATACGGCTAAAATTTTTTTAAGATGGCGGCACTTTTGGTTGTACCGGAAGTCGTTAGTAACTTGCTTATTTTAAATAGGACACCCTGTATATTATTATATTTTCGGATTCTATGATAAATTCTTAATACATTTTATGTATAATATCCTATATCTAAGTCCAGCCGTTTTTGACATATTAAATATTTTATGTCAAAAATGACGTTTACAGAACCGTAAATAATTATTAATTTCTTCTATACGGCTGTCTTTGTTACCCAATTTGAGTGTGTTTCCTTATTGAACATGACTTACTTTAGCAGACTTCGCATAAGATTTCCACCGTTTATAATACAGGGTGCACAAAAATAACAACAAAAATAAAATGTAAACCCCCTATTTTTACAATTTTATCTTATTTGGCTTTAAAAACTAGACTAACTTTGTATTAGGTTTTCTATACCTAAAATTTGAAGTTTTCGAAATATTGGCAATTTCAGATTTCTTTATTGCTTGAATGACTTTATAAAGTATTGTTAGATGGCCACGACTGCGTTAAACGTTAGAAAACAATGAAGTATCAAACAAATGTCACCCTGTTAAAAATTGTCAATAGAAATAGACCATTTGTTAACAATGAAAATAATATTGTAGAAATCGCAAATGAGATACAGAAAAGTTACAAAATTTAGTTTAATAAATGTTCAAATTGACGCCCTTGAACTTCTAGACATTTGTCACACCTAAGCAGCAATTTTTAATGGGTAGCCTTCCTAATTGACTGAGGATTAAGCTCATCAAATGCTGTTCTAACTAGCCGCATGCAGTCATCCATGGTGGTTACTGCTGTCTTGTAAACGTAATTTTTTAGTTCCCCAAATAAAGAAATCCAGTACTGTTAAGTCTGGGGAGCGCTCCAATAATGGGAATTGTGGCGATTAAAAACTCATTTTTTTGTAAATTTAACTTGGTCCGTCCAAATAACATAAAAAAAAGAACATTTTCTTGTGACCGAAGTAATATGAATTCACAAAATTCCACTCTTCTTGGAAAATCCATCTCCTTTAAGTGGTGAACTTTGCAAAACTTGTATGGGTGATTCCATAAAATTCTTAATATCGATGATTTAGGTATTCCTGATTCTAGTGCTACTTGCCCTGTAGATATTGTTGGATATGCGGTAAAATATCCTAAAATTGCGATTTCCATATTTTCATTGTTAACAACTGGTTTATTTCTCTGCACTTTTGCCCTTACGGATCCAAATTCTTTAAAGTTTTCTATAATTCGTTTTACAGTTTTTGGTAATGGTTTCTGTTTTTCTGGATATCGAATGGCAAATGTGTCACATGTTCTTGAAATAACTCTACCACGGTGTCCGTAAACAATAAATAGATTTAAATAATCTTCGTTAGTATAATTTGATCTTCCCGGGATGATTATTGGTAATTTTTAACAAAGTGACATTTATTTGATACTTCTTTGTTTCCTAACGTTTAACGCAGTCATGGCCATCTAACAATAATTTATAGAGGCATTCAAGCAATAGAAACATCTTAAATTGCCAATATTTCGAAAACTAAAAATTTTAGATATATACAACCTTATACAAAGTTAGCCTAGTTTTTAAAACCAAATAAGATAAAATTGTAAAATAGGATGTTTCCATTTGAAAAAATTGACTTTTGACAGTTTTTTCAATTTTATATTTATTGTTATTTTTTTCGCACCCTGTATTATTAACGGTGGAAATATTCTACGAAATCTGCTAAAGTAAATCATGTTCAATAAGGAAACAGACTGAAATTGGGTAACAAAGGCAGCCGTATAGGAGAAATTAATAGTTATTTAGGGATCTGCAAACGTCATTTTTGACAACATTTTTAATATGTCAAAAACGGCTGGACTTAGGTATAGGACCGTATGTCCCCCATCGACTTTAGTACACTACCAAATTTTCAGATTTTTCCTAATTATAGTTTTCTCATAATCGATATTTTTGACCATATCGAAAATTTTTATTAAAAAAAGATATTTAGGATTAAAAATAATTTTCAAATATTCAATATTGTTTAGTTGTTATATTTTTCTCTGCAATAACATTGAAAGTTCAAGTTTTAACATTAATGCATTACTTTTAATAATTTATAAATTTGATAAAATTAATCTTAATAAACCTTTATTTAGAAATCTACTATCAAAACAAACATATTTGCATTTCAACGAATAATAAATTTTAAAATTTGTTATGTTGTAATAAATACTAATGAAAAATCTTTATAATCAATTTACTAATGCTTCCACATATCTTCCATTTCTGTTCATACATGTAACAGTTCTATGAACAAATTCGTTTAAGATGTTCCTAATCATACGGGGCGTTACGTTATACTACGAACCGCGCATGTAATTACTCTCTCTAAATGGTTAATATCTTGAAGATATACCTTTCGATTTAAGTAACAAGAAAGCATCAATTGGGGTTAAGTCTGGAGATCATAGAGGCTAAGGAATTTCCGAATAACGGAAATTCCTTCTATTAAAAGTATTTTCGATGTATTGACGTACATCAAACTTGGGGTGACATGGGCCACCATCCTGTTGGAACCATACCTGCTGACGTTCAATTAGGGGAAGGTTGTCAAAAAATCACTTATTTTATCGTTTAAAAAGTACAAATAACGATCCACATTCAATGTTTCTCGAAAAAACAAAGGTCCAATTATTTGATTTTTATAAATTCCGCACCAAACGTTTGTTTTGAATGAATACTTGTCCAGATATTTCAATATAAAATTTGGATTAATACCACTTCACCAACGGTAGTTTTGGTTAGAAACTGACCCATTTGATGAGAATGTTGCTTCATCTGAAAAAATAATATGGCTTGATATAAATCGGTTATCTTCTAAAGTATCCCTGAATTCAAATCGTTTTTCATGATCTCCTGGTCTTAGCGTATGAATAAAATGCGGTTTGTATGGGTGAAATTTGTTCTTTTTTAGAATCTTTGCAATTGTATCTTTTTTATGCCATTTGTCATTAAAGATGCCCTTTTTCGCAAAGAATATTTAGGATGTTCAATTGTCGAGAGCATCACTTATAATGCAATGTCATTATTATCTACATTGTTTTGACGTGTATTATTATTTTTATTATGAACATCTCCATAAGTCCTTAATTTATTGAATACTTTTCTTACTGTTTTGTAATGAATATTTTTATATGGATGTCGGATATTAAGTATTTCTGCAGCTTCACGAAACGTTTTATACTTGTCACACACTATTAAAACAATCTCATTCTTAATGTTGCTGGCATTTCTACCTTTTCATAAACAAACACTTTCAAAAATAAAACTTTACAACAATATCAAAACATTACCAACGTTTTGACGTTCACTGACAAGTACCTCCTAGACTAATTATGCATTAATGTTAAAAGTTTAACTTTCAATGTTATCGCATAGAAAATGTTAAATAAATTGTTATTGTAAATGAAAAATATTTGAAAATTATTTTTAATTTTAGTCTGTTCTTCAAAAATGAAGGTACTTTACTCTTCATCAAAAATCATTATTTTGACAAACCTCGTATACGACTAGTACAATTTAATATCTGATGGTTGAATTTTGACACATATATATATATATATATATATATATATATATATATATATATATATATATATATATATATATATATATATATATATATATATATATATATATATATATATACGCTAGGTGTTTGAAAAATGTTCCGCTAATTTCTGGGGTAAGTAGAATATTAAAAAATAACGTTAGTTTGGTTAATAAACATGTGTCCGAAAATGCCTACTTAAGAAGATACGGCCCTGTAAAAGCGACCCCAAAAATCCTTTTTTTTTTATTATCTCTGAAACGGTTTAAGATACCTAAATGAAATTTAGATCACAAATATCTTTGCTTAGGTCGTAAAAGATTGTTGACAAATTTTTAATATTTTGTACAGGAGCGTCGCCAAAAGGGGGTGCCACTTATTTTACCCTCGAATTTTTTTCGGGGGATATTTTTAATTTTTGGGCAAAAGTAATATTTTTAAAAAATTTGCCACAGAAAAGGTACCCTTGTTGAAAGTCAAAAAAATTACTGGTTTTGCAGTTATTTGAAGTTTTAACATGTTTTACCTAAAATAAGAAAATAAAAGAAATATTGAGTTAGTTTAATTTACTTGAATTAAGTAGGCTGCAGACTCGCGATTTTTTTTTGTTTGACAGATTCGTTTGATCCATTGTTGCTGTTAGTTTCGGTTTGTTTAACAAGTAATAACGCTTTTAAAAACTTTGAAAATGAATATGTACAGTAATATTGACTATACCGACATGTTGTTAACATTAGGGGAATGTGATGGAAATGCTAAAGCAGCGAAAAGAAGATGTGCGGAAAAATTGTTTCAGATTCAAAAACACTTTTTAATTTGGTGGGGCGGTGCTGTGAGAGTGGAACCTTTAAACCAAAAGAGGTAAATTCTGGTAGACCACGAGTGGCAAGAATTCCTCAAACAAAAGAAAATATTTTAAAGCTATGTGACGCGGATCCTACGGTAAGTGTAAGAAATGTGGTAAGGACAAGGGCAAGTAACACAAGTGTACATAGTGTATTAAAAGAACAGTTATTGCTCCCGTTTCACTACAGACAAGTACAAGAATTATTAGCTGAAGATCTTTTTTTGAGGAGAGACTTTTGCGAATTATTACAAGAAAGAATGAGACAGAACCCTGATTTTGTACAAAATATTCTTTTCACCGATGAATCAAATTTTCCTAGACAAGGTATGTTTAATAGTCATAACAGTCACTTCTGAGCAGAGGAAAATCCAAAGGTTAAACGAGTAACGCATTATCAACATAATTTTAAGTTGAATGTATGGGCTGCTTCAATAGGCCTCGTTGCATACCATATTTTTGATGGAAATTTAAATGGTGATGTTTACTATGAATTTTTGGATTATCGTTTATTTCCGCTATTAGAAGAGTTGCCTCTTGAAGGAATATGGTTTTTATGCATGATGGTGCTACACCTCATTTCAGTAAACAAGCTAGAAGATGTATCAACGAACATTTTCCAAATCGTTGGATTTGTCGAGGTGCTGACGCTCCTATCCACTGGCCACCAAGATCCCCTGACCTAAATCCCTTGGATTTTGATGTGTGGAGTTTAGTTAAAGAAAAAGTATATTCAAGAGAAATCAATTCCATTGAAAAACTTCAATTGAGAGTTGAAAATAATTTAAGAATGTTAATTCAAGAACCACGGCCGCTCCAAAGGATTATGTTTTCACTGGAAAGAAAAACGATTATGTATTCGTGAAAATGGTGGACATTTCGAACGTTTAATGTAAAACCCCAGTATTAGTACTAGACTAGTTAGTGCTGTCTTGGATATCTCTCAGACTTCGGTAGTTAAAATATTAATTCCCTGACTATCATCCTGAATATGAACAAAAACTTAGTGAACAGGGTATAAATTTCTGTAACTGCTGGGTACTGACTAAAATACACGAAGATCAATTATTTTCCAGCCATGTATTATTTACTGATGGGTGTACCTTCTCTAACACATCTCAACCAAATCGTAGAAATTATCACCATTACCTTCATTTTAAAATCTCGATAGATGAGCAACATCGTTTTTCTGTCCATGAATGGGTAGGTATTATTGGTCAATACATAATTCGTCCTTATTTCTTCGAAGGAAATCTGAATGGGGAAAGGTATTTACATTTTTTACAAAAAATTTACTCGAAAATTTGCCATTGGATTTAATCAGGTGCGTGTGGTTTATGCAAAATGGCGCTCCATCACATTATAATGGAATTGTTCTCCGATTTTTGGATAACTTATTTTCTAACAAATGGATTGGATGGGGTGGTCCAGAGCCACCGAGATCTCCCGATCTAAGTTGTTTGGATTTATTTCTTTGGGGACATATTAAAAATCTTATTTACCAAGAAATTTCAGAAAATTAGAAGATTTAAAATCCAAAATACGGCATGACTTTCGTAAAATTACACTGGAAATGTTGGAAAATATACAGCGGTTATGTAGAGAAAGAATTGAATTATGCATTGCATAATGGGTGAAATGTTGATCACTATTGAGAAATTAATTTTTAATAGATATGGAACACCCTGTACATTCACCGATATTTTTAAAAAATGCGAAAAAAGGATACCAACAACATACTATTTTCTCTGATAAGACGCTACAGAGCGAATACGCACTAAAAACTCACCCTATATATATATATATATATATATATATATATATATATATATATATATATATATATACGCAGGGTGGTCAGTCTGGAAGAAAATTCATAATTTCCAAAATAATTATTTTTGGAAAAATCTCTCGCACAGGTCGATTTTTATCCTCTGTTAGGCACATTTTAGCGCATCAAAAATTTTACCAAAAACTCAAGATGGCGGCCACGCACCATTTTGTAAAAAAAATTAAATGGGAAGGTTGGTTATGTAGCACATCGTTGGAAAGCTGATAACAATGGGAATTCAAATCCCAAATTTTAAAATAATCGATTAAAGTATAACAAAATGGCGACCTTTTCAATGCGTCACTTTTTTCCTCTCTGAAACGCATAACAAATTTAAAGAAAACACTTTCGAATTTCAAAAAAGCACATTTTTATTTCTGTAACAACGTAATCAGACATATGATAAGTCAGCTAATGATCACCGGAAATGTTCCAGAAAGTAAAAAAGTGACGCATTGGATAGGCTGCCATTTTGTTATACCTTAATCGATTATTTTAAAATTGGGGATTAGAATTCCCATTGTTAAGAGCTTTCCAACGATGTGCCGCATGACCTTTCCATTTAAATTTTTTTTACAAAATAGCGCGTGGTCGCCATCTTGAGTTTTTATGCGATTTTTACAAAAATAATTGTTTTAGAAATTATGTATTTTGGACCTTGATTATATATATATATATATATATATATATATATATATATATATATATATATATATATATATATATATATAGTTTCAAAGTTAAGTCTGCACTATTGCTAACTTTCTTGTTAATGGACCTACAAAGTCGGTTAAATTAGCAAAGTAGTTTTTTTTTACGCTGATTACGATGGAAGAAAAAGAAAAACAATTGAAAGTCGCATTCTCTAAAAATCGACGAGAACATACTTTTTTTCTAATGGAACACCTTGTATACAATATTCCCAGTCGATAGAGAATTAAATTCTGAGCAAAAGTGGTCATATGCATTTCTACCTTACAGTAAAAATTAAGGGAGATTTTGGCGATTTTTTAATTTCATCATGTAGGCTATGATTCGAAAGTAACCCTTTATTTTAAGAATTTAAACACGCTCTAAATAATGAATAATTAGCAGGTCTTAAATTAAATCCGGGAAAAGGTCTCCTCTTTGTTCCATACATTTTTCTACGTGCTTATAAACGCGTCTTGTGGCCTTCAAAATAGTTCTAGCATCAATACTGTTAATAATATGAATAATCGTTTGTTGGAGTTCGATATTTGTATAACGTCTTTTATACAATTCATTTTTAAATATCCCTACAAGTAAAAGCCCAAAGGGGTTATGTACGGATAACGAGGAGGCAAGCGAACAGGACCATTCGTAGCTAAGCATCTAGTACCAAAAATTTCTGAATGAAAATAAACAATCACTTTTGAATCAAGCGTATTTGATGAAATTCAGAAATCGGCAAAATCTCCCTTAATTTTTACTGTAGCATAGAAATGCATATGACAACTTTTTCTCGGAATTTAATTCTCTATCGACTGAGAATGTTGTATACAGGGTGTTCCAGTAGAAAAAAGTATGTTTTAGTCGATTTTTCGAGAATGCGATTTTCAATTGTGTTTCTTTTTCCACCATCGTAATCATCGTAAAAATACACACTACTTTGCTAGTTTAACCGACTTCGTAGCTCCATTAATAAGAAAGTTAGCAATAGTGCAGACTTAACTTGAAACTATATATATATATATATATATATATATATATATATATATATAATCATGAACCCATATTTACCTGCATTGGTGTAGAGTTATCATTACACTTAACATCCTTATAATCAAATAAACTTAATTCCTAGAGGTGACAATGCTAATAATATACTAAACACAAAACACGAAACTATATAGTAATTGGGTTATTCTCACTAGATATTATTACGATGGGCCCTACCCTCTGTTTTGCACTTTATTTTTATCGTCGTCGGTTCCATGCACAAACGTACACCACTCTATTTACACTAAGCACTTCTTGAAATGTTATTCCTCTGCTCTTCAATATTCTTCCTATGGTATTGTTCCATGTTTCTTGTGGCCTACCTCTACTTCTTTTGGTTCCTACTTTTGTACTCAATACTTTTTTTACCTGCCTATTCTGGTCCATTCTTTGTAAGTGTCCCCACCAACTTAATTGTCTCTTTTCTGTAAAGTTTAATATTGTTTCTATTCCTACCTCTTCTATTGTATCTTACCATGTAAGTTTGTCGATATCACCGAAGTTTCACATCCATATGTTAAAATTGGTCGATATACTGCTTTGTACATATTCATTTTTGTATTTTTTGTTAACTTTCTTTTTGTTAATGAACTTATTTTTTATGTCTTGATACACTCTATTAGTTTTTTCTATCGTCTTACTAATATCTCATTGTTGTCTTCCCGATGCTTCTATTGTCACTTCTGGGTATTCCAAATTTCGAACTATTTTGCAGTGTTCTTTTGCTATTGCCATGACCTTCGTTTTTCTATACACGGTGTTTAGTAAATAGTGTTACAGCTTCAGCCAGCGTTATAGCCCATGCGAATCTGAGAAGCTTCATAAAAGAATTAATGCTAGGCGATGCGCCATTTCTTCTAACGGGTCATCCAAAAATGACATTAAATTGCAACGTTGGAAGCTACACGTAAACAAATTCACCAGATGATACGTGACACAAGGCGTCAGAAGCATGTTGGTGATCAAAACAATACGAAAAGTACAGAAAAGATTTTTTATTTATGATACGTGACACAAGGCGTCAGAAGCATATTGGTGATCAAAACGAGACAAACAGTACAGAACACATTTTTCATTCATGATACGTGACACAAGGCGTCAGAAGCATATTGATGATCAAAACAATACAAAAAGTACAGAACACATTTTTTATTATTGAACATATTGTTGAAAATGACCACCGTCCATGTCCATGCACAATTCCAATCGAAGAGGGATTGAATCCAAAACACGTTCCAACATTTCCAGAGTTATTTGACGAATTCTCTCCTGGACATCCTGCTCATTCTCCGGAGACGTCTTGTATACTTTGTCCTTGAGGAAGCTCCATACGGAAAAATCTAAAGGATTCAGATCGGGCGACTTCGCTGGCCAGGCAATTGGATCGTACACCATGTACATATCTGTGTACTCGTTGAATGAGTACATGATCACCAGTGAAATATGAAATCGAACGACGCAATGGGTGCAAAAAAATGCCTGTGACACTGATGTGTACAAACGTCACCACAAAATTGGCCTAGTTGCCAAGCGTATTTTTTTCAAATTATGCATCTTTTAAAATCTTAATCTGAGGTTTTAGAAGGTGCGGAATGCAACCAAAAAATTGCAAAAAAAAATTCCCCATCAATATTTATTTGAAAATGAATTTTTCATCAGATACTTTCTCAGATAAAAGCTAATTAAGTCGGTCAAATTTCGAACTTTGGATGGCTCGTGAGAAGAAATGGCGCAGCACCTAGCAATAATTTTGTTATAGGGTTTCTCAGCTTTGCCTGGACTATAACGCTACCTGAAACTTTAACACTAATTAATAAACACCGTGTATTTAACTCCATTTTATGCTTGTTTAATACCTCGTGCTATATATTTAAGTTTCGTTGCAGAACTTCTTCACTTGCTGCTATTATTGCAATATCATCTGCTAACGCACATTCTGTTATTGTGACTTGTTGAAGCTCTCAGTACCCTATCGAAAATTTTTCTACTCTGCTGTTGCATTCTCTTTAATCACGTCGTCCATAAATATTGTAAAGGGTATCGGACTCAGCACTCCTCTCTGCCTTAATCCTTCTTTTATAGTAAAGCTATCGGACATACTATTATTACTAATTACCTGGCTGGTGGTGTTCCTATATATACTCTTGATAACCATTATTATTTCTTTAGCAAGTCCTCTTCTGCCTAGGCTGTCCCATACTGTTTTGCTCTCTACTATATCAAATACTTTGCTTAGATCAATGGATGCTACGAATACTTTCTTATTATGTCGCGCCTTTCGTTTACTATTTCTATGATAGTGCATATGTGGTCTTGTACACTTTATCCTCTTCTAAACCCACTTTGTGATTGCGATATTGTTCTCTCTATTTTCCTGTAGCTTTTTCGCTATAATTAGTTCATATATCTTCAGTAGGATACTTAATCATGTAATTCCCCTGTAATTATTACAATTTGTGTAGTCTCCTTTTTTATAACTTGGTACAATTAAACCTTTTTCCCAATCGTGTGGTATCTTCTCGCCAACCATGCTTTATTGTAAATATTTTGCAGTAGCTTTTGTCCGTCTTCTCCCGTATGTTTTATCATTTCCGCTTTTATTTTATCATATCCTACTACTTTACCATTTTTTATGCTTTTGATTGCATCTTGTACTTCTTGTAGCTGTGTGCTCCCTTCCCCTGTATCTTCTGCATTCCCTTTCTCTACTTGATCTCTTTTTTCGTACTCCTTTCCATTTCTTCGAAGTATTGCTTCCATTTTTGCAAATGGCTTGTCCATCTGTTGGAATTTCATCTTTTTTATTTCTCATTCTACCATTTCTTGTTGATTTTTTATTTCTTAGTGATTTTAATACTTTATAGAATAATTGTTGGTTTCCTTTGCTATTATTATATAGCCTTTCCCTTCCCCGAATTCCTTCCGTTCACCCTGCGTTTCTTTTAATATTAAATTTTTAACTAGGGTCCTTTGATCCTTATATCTACCGTACGTATTCTGATTTCTGTTACGGAGATACTCCTTCCACATTGTCTTCTTGCACTTCACTTGTTTATTTACTGTTTCGCCCCACCACACTGTTTGTCTCTTGTTATTTGTTACTTTATTGATGCCGCATGCTTCTTCTGTTGCTACTAGTATAATATCTTTGAATTTGTTCCATAACTGTTTGTTTCTTTTATGTCTTTAATTGTTTCTTTGATTTTTCCACTTATAATTTGTTTGTAACTTACTTACATCTTCACTGATATTTAGTTTATACGTCTTTATTAGTTTTTATTGCACTGTTTGTCCTGTTTTCTTATTTTGTATTCGTGAAATGACGTTGTCCATGATTATCATCGCAACTAGCATGCAGTGGTCTCCCGCTATTTCTGCTCCTTTATTTACTTTAATATCTTTTATCTGTCTTCTATTACTTTTTTCCACTAGTATAAAGTCAGTTTAATGAAATAAACTAATCAATGTGTCAATTTTGCAAATTGTTTGTTCACAATTTCGTTGTGAACTTGGGAACAATGCCAAGAGTACGTTAACATCAACATTTTCCCAATTGACTCAATTTGAACGTGGCGGTATTGGGATGTTGGTCCAAATGGCCCGAAGAAGGGGTGCAACAACGTCGCCCTGGATCTGGACGTCTCCGCCGGACTACAGATCGCGAAGAACGTCGCTTAAGACTTTTAGCCACAAGAGGCAGATTTTCAACAACTCGATCTATTGCAAATGATTGAATGAGAGGTGTAGGACTCAGAATGTCAATGTCATCTGTTTTTCGCCGAATAAGGTCTTATGGGCTGCGTCCATATTTATGTCTTCCTCTTACACCACTTCACCGTCTACGCATGCTAGAATGGAACGACGAAATAGCAATTGGGCGCAAGAATGGCAAGAATGGTGCTTAGTGACGAGTCCCGATTTTGCTTGTGCGCCCACGATGGTCGTAGAAGAGTCAGGCGGATGCGTGAAAAATCCAACATTTGTTGTGGTACGCAACACAGCCCTCACACAAGAAGTGATGATATGGGGTGCAATATGTCACGGTAGCGGATCATCCTTGGTCTTCATTGATGGCAACTTAAACGCCGCTGGTTATATTTCCAATGTGCTAGAACCCGTTGCGCTTCCATATATTCAGGGGATGGAAAATCCTATTTTCCAACAGGATAATGCACGCCCTCATCCGGAAAGGGCTATAACACGTTTTTTGGAAGAACCTAACATTGCCATCCTTCCATGGCCTGCTCGGTCGCCTGATTTGTCGTCCATTGAACATGTATGGGATGAGGTCGGTAGGTGACTGGGTAATTTACCACACCCTCCAGATAACTTACACGATCTACGGCTACGGATTCAAGAAGCTTGGGTTGATATACCACAGGCAGCTATAGATCGCTTGATTGATAGCATGCCACGCCGTCTAAATGAGTGAATTACAAATCGTGGCGGAGTAACTCTTTATTGCAAAATACATTTTTAGTGTTTGGTCTTTTGTTTTCAAATTTTAATCGTTTGTTTGATCTAATGAAAGACATCGTTGACGAAAATTTCAATAAAATCGTTCAATAAATTCTAGGTACAATTTTTATTAAAGTCAATATATATCTTTGTGTTTATAAAATGTATTTTTTATTATTGGGTTATTTAATATGCAATAGTCTATTAGTCGTTTTCCATTATTATCTTGTTTACCTACTCCAGCGTTCAAGTCTCCTATTGTTAATATTCTTTCATTCCAACACGTCCAACTTTCTATGTTTGCTACTATTTTATTTATGATTATACATCCAACTCCGGCTGCCGCTCAACTGTTTCTTTTACTCCTTATATCTTGTCCTTTCTTTTTCGTTTCCGTTATAGGTAATACGTCTAATTTTTCCTGTCAAATTCACATTTCATTTCTTAGATAAACTTTAATGTTCCATGTTCCATCTTCCATTTTCTGTTTATTCTATTTCTGGTTATTTAAGCTTCCATTGTTATCTTCCGTATTCATTACATTGTTTGTCGTTAGTTTCATGGCTGGGTTTTTTCTCTATCAGTTTGTCGAATCATTAATCATTATTGCTTTTTCTTCTTCGTTCCAAACATATTGTGTTCTTTTGTTTTTTTTTACTTTTCTCTTTCTTGCCATGTTAAGTCATTTTCTATATAGACCTTTGAGCCATATCATTTTCTTTTGTTTTTCGTAATTTTAATATTTCATTCCAATTTGCCATCTTCATGATTACAACTTGTCTATTTTTATCTTTTACAGTTGTGAATATGTCGTCTATTTTAGGTTTTATTTGTAGTTTTTCCTAATTTAATTGTTTTCTGTTATCTATGTTCTCCATTCCTGTCGATTATAATCCCTTTATTACAATATTAACTTTTTTCTTCTTATTTTCTTGTTTTCGGATCTTCTCTTCCAATTTGCTTATTCTATTTTCTAATGATACTTTCTCTTTTTTCCATTGCTTCGCTGTTACTATCCATTCTATCCTTCTGAATTTTTCTTTTGATTCGTCATGTTTTTTATTTATTTCTTCTTTTAATTCTACTTCCATTTTTTCGATTTTTCTTAGTATAGGATCCATGTCTAGTGTCGCGTTTTGCTTTACTTATAGTTCTCTCATTTTTTATGATTCCCGATCTGGGGATCTATGTGTTTTTTACTTTTTTTAAATATTTCGTTTTCCTGCGTTTTATCTCCTCTTTTCCTTGTAATACATTGATCTAGTTGCCGACACTACTGGCCCTGTCTTTGTGGTTTTTATGTTCATTCATTTACTTGATGCCTATTTTATGGTATCCACTAGGTCAGCAGTTCTCAATTTTTTTTTTGCTTACTATTCATAAACAATATGGAAGCAATGCGTACCACCGATCTAAAAAAATCTCTGCTCTACACATACAAATCCACAAAATTTGTGGCGTATACGAGAATAATTATTAATAGGCATGACACAAATTGTTATGGTAATAGAACAATTTTTTTAAAAGCGAATGGTTCTATTAAAGAACAAAGTATGAGTTAAAGTTAAAATAAAACGATGAGTCTGCATAGGTGAAATAAGAAAAGAGATGGTTGAATTGTAGTCAATTTCATGCGCAAATTTGGGTCAACATTAATTCTATTTCGATATTTATTTTTAACTTCCAGCATTGTAGAAAATCCAGTTACACAAAGGTAGGTAGTTGAAAATGGAAGTAAAAACAATAACGCCTTTTTGGGCAAAGTCAGATACTCATTTTTACCACTCAACCAAAATTCGGACAGCTCTAATTTGGCAAACTCTTTAACCCTGTGGCGCAATATAGTTCTATAACAGACTGTTTTTGATTGTTTGTCAATGATTCGGGAATAGCCTCCGAAATAAAAGGGTTGCTTATCCAAAGGAATTCAGAATAATCCTCTTTAAAGTATTTTTCATTCTGCATTTGGCAGTGCTCTTTTATGTTATTCCTTCACCTTTATTCCGTGTTCAGTAGCAAAATTTTGTAAATTAGAAAATGAATCTAGGTTTTTATTTGAAACACTATCACGTATCATTTGACATTTCCTGATAAAAGCTCTAATCTTGTCATCTACTAAACAACAATTTGTTGTTTTACCTTGCAAACTTAAGTTCAGATCATTGAGCCGAGTGAACATATCTGCTAAGTAGGCTAGTGTTGTTAACCACAACTCGTCTGTTAATCGATCTCGGTATTCAAAACTGGTTTCCATCCTCGGAATGTAACTCGAACAATGTGCTTAGCATTTCTTCCTTTGAAAGCCATCTTACCTCTGTGTGCAGCAACAACTGAATATGAGCACTACTTCGGAACATAACTTGGAAAATAATCGAGAGTTTGAACCTCGAGGTTTTATAAAATTGACTACCTCCTAAAGAACATTTTTAAATTGATTCGGCATTTGCTTTGCTGTTAATGCCTCTCTGTGAATGTAGCAATGGGCGACAGTACACTTTTCTGTAACCGATTTCACTTTGCTGGTAACACCTCCGTATTTTCATGGTGCACGCACCGTCAGAACAGAAACCTCAGCACTTTTTCCAGTCTAGCCCAGTTTCCGCAAAAAAGTGACTGAGTTTTTTTAATATTTCATCACCCGTAGTTCGTGTTGAGAGTTCCTCACAAAATAAATAATCTTCTTCCACTTTATTTTGAAATATACCTCATATAAACCATCGAGCAGTATTGCAAAAAAAAATCACTATTTTTGGCTCGGACTGATAGTTCCTTTGTTGTCATCATTTCAATCCTGCGACGGACGGTATCATTTGACAATGGGACGGTGTCAAGTTTTTTAGTAGCCGTTTCACCTAACATACATGTAACTATATCTATTGCAGCAGGTAGCATCAGTTCTTCAACGATAGTATGAGCTTTTCCACATTTTGCAATTCTTAAACTCACAAATAAAGATGCTTTCTTCGCCTTTCGAGAACTACTGACAAAGGACGACATAACTTTCTTTCATCTCTGTCAACTTACGTACTAAATAATCCTTACTTTTATTTTCCAAGATAGAATGTTTCGTATTAAAGTGACGCTTCAATAATAATATTCGAAAGAATTTTAAAACAGATCACACATTGCGGTCTAGACTCTTCGTTAACACTTGTGAACGTGAATCCGAAGTTAATGTATTCCGGATCATATTTTCTTATTATTTTCCGTATTTTGGAAGGATTTTTCTCATATTCACTCAACACATTCTGGTTCTAAAGTAGAGCTTGTTGAAACAGGATTTTCCAACGCAATTACGTCCCTTTTAAGCCTTTTTACGTATAATTTCATGACATTAACACAATAACATGCTTTACCACACGATGACGACTGAAGACAAACGACTGCGAATACTGAACCCAAAACTTACATCAACGACAGTGTTGCCATTCACAAGTTTCTTTGCCACATTTATTGTTCATAATGTGCGTACCATCTTTAAAATCCCCACGTACCATTGTGGTACGCGTACCACAGCTTGTGAACCGTTGCACTAGGTTATTCTCATTATACTCATTTCTCTGTTTCCTTTAATTATTTAGTTTCCGCGTAGCACATTTTAATTATTCAGAAATCATGTACTTTAATACTAATTTTAAGTTAGGCCTGCTTTTATATTTAAATTTCGATGTCTATTTATGTACGATACTTAAGATCCATTGCTTTAAATTGTTTATCACTTTATTATCACTACCGCAGTATGACCTTTCAAACGTATATTAGTAATATTGATGTTATTTTTCTTGATTTAAACCTTAATTTATGATTTTCCCTCACAGTACCGATATAGTTCATTAATTTCCACTTACTTTTAATTTTCAATTTTTATTTCCGACTTTTATCACTGAATATAACTCATTTTTGCTCAATGTATCGAGCTCGTATACACGAGTTTACATGCCACAATATATATATATATATATATATATATATATATATATATATATATATATATATATATATATATATATATATATATATACACACACAACGTGTCCCAGATAACATTTCCAGCATAGGGATCTCGCTTATTATAAAAGATACAGATTTGGTTAAATTAGATGAATTACTCCTAAGGATTAGTGAAATTATAGGACATTCTCCAATTCCTAATTTCCATGTATTTTAAGACTTATGGTAAGAAAAAGGAAAATGTCAAATTTCTTTTTCTTGTAATATCTTTTTTGTTATATTAGACATATAAATTTTATTTGCACTTTCTCAAGATATTTTTTATGCAGTCTTTAATAAAATACATTTTTTTAAATTTTCTTTGTTGTTTTTAAAAATAGATAGTACATGTGCTATATCATTGTAAAGAGAATAAAAAAACACGATCAATTATTTCAAAGACGACTTGTCGTTCCATAAGAAAAATTTAATTTAGGGGTTGAAACTAAAAAATAGAAAGTGCAAATAAAAATCCAAATTGATATTTAAATTCTGCATAAAAATATCTTAAGAAAGTGCAAATAAAATTTATATGTCTAATATAACAAAAAGATATTACAAGAAAAGAAATTTGACATTTTTCTTTTCTTGCCATAAGTCTTAAAATACATGGAAATTTGGAAATTGAGAGTGTCCTATAATTTCACTAATCTTAAGTAATTCATCTAATTTAACCAAATCTGTATCTTTTATAAGAGATCCCCATGCTGAAATGTTATCTATATATATATATATATATATATATATATATATATATATATATATATATATATATATATAGGGTCCGGCAACAAGAGCGCTTCTTCATATCTTCCGTTTTATATAAGCTAGATTAATAAAATTTGGAATGCAGTTATAGTTTAGTTGTGTGCATATTTTAAAATTATTCACGCGAATACAGGTTGTTTATTTAAAGAGGACCAAATTATTATAAAAAAATGTAAATGGAACACCCTGTATATTATTAGTTTTTTGAATTCTACACATTGTTCCTAACAAATTCGCAATATATTTCCCTATCCCTAAATATAGCCGTTTTTGAGTTATTTCGATTTTTCTAAAAAAAAATTGAAATTACGGAGTTTGCTTTGAAAATGTACCTCCTTAACTGTTGAAAAATAAAAGTTATTTAATTTATATGAGAATAAGTACACAGATAGAGCTTCCTTTTAATGTGAATAAAATGTCATAATTGCATACAGGGTCCTTATAATTGACTTGCCAATCAACCATTATTCGAACTAGTAAAAGTTTCCTTTTTCAAATAAAACACCCTGTATATGATTACATTTTTGGTTTCTACATATTAGCCCTTATCAGTTCGCCATACAACTCCCTATTCCTAAATATAGCCCTTTCCAAATTATTTTCAATTTTTCAATTTTTAAATCTATGGCCTCGTATAGATAAAAAAGAACATCATAAAACAATTGTATTATACATTAAAAAATGCAACAGAAACTAATATATTATGATAGAAGACTAATTACAATTTTTGTACTGGAGGCATTGCATGTTAACAAGAATTTGACAAATATTTACTTCAATTTCAAGTAAAATTATAAAATCAAGTGTGCTTCTTATAAAAATTGAATGTTTGACGTAAATAAATAAAACTGTAGTTAACCATTTACGAGTGTTATTGTTAGTAATCAAGATTTCTATAAAATGAATTTTACACAAAATGAGTTAGTTGATATGATATTCGTGTTGGGTGCTGCAGAAAGAAACTGTTTATTGGCCAGCAGAATTTATGCTGAAAGATATGCAGATAGAAGACATCCAAACGCAAGATCGTTTCAGAAAGTTATGAGTAGATATATTGCAACTTCATGCGCCAATTACTCCAAACATGAACGTGTTAAACCTTCTACAAATGAAGATAGTGAATTGAGGGTTCTTCTCCCCATCGAAGAGGATCATCACAGAAGCCAAAAGGACATAAGTGAAATAGTTGGTATAAGTGAGAGATCAGTAGGCCGTCTTTTGAAGAAGAATCGCTTACATCCCTATCATATTCAGTTACACCAAGAATTGAGCGATGCAGACTTCGATCATCGAGTAAGGTTTTGTAACTGGGCCAGAGAAAAAATTATTCAAAACCCAAATTTTTTTTATAATATTTTATGGACAGACGAATCAACAGTTCATAAGAATGGATTTGTTAATACACATAATTTTCATTATTATTCCTCAGAAAATCCACATTTATTAAGACAAGTTGATAATCAACATAAGTGGTCTTTAAGTGTCTGGGTGCCATCGTTGGGGATTGTGTCATCGGTCCATTCTTTTTTGATGGACACTTGAATGGTGAGAAGTACCTTAACTTTTTGTGTAACGATTTACCGGGCTTATTAGAAAATATTACTCTTGATATTAGAGCCACAATGTTGTATCAACATGATGGCGCTCCTGCTCACTACTCTGCAGATGTAAGAGATTATCTCAATACAGTCTTTCCAAATAAATGGATTGGGCGAAATGGATCTGTGAGGTGGCCAGCTAGGTCCCTGATCTGACAAGAATAGATTTCTTTTATGGAGATACATAAAAATATTGTCTATAGGAAACCACCAACCACTGCCGACAACCTGTATACACGTGAATAATTTTAAAATATGCATATATATATATATATATATATATATATATATATATATATATATATATATATATATACAGTGTCCGGCAACAAGAGCGCCTTCTTCTGTATCTTCCGTTTCATATAAGCTAGATTAATAAAATTTGGGATAGGGTTATAGTTTAGTTGTATGCATATTTTAAAATTATTCACGTGTATACAGGTTGTTTATTTAAAGATGACCAAACTATAATAAAAAAAATTGAAATGGAACACCCTTTACATATATTATTACTTTTTTGAATTCGACACATTGTTCCTAACAAATTCGAAATATATTTCCCTATCCCTAAATACAGCCGTTTTTGAGTTATGTCGATTTTTATAAAAAAAATTGAAATTACAGAGATAGCTTTGAAAATGTACCTCCTTAACCGTTGAAAAACAAAAGTTATCTAATTTATATCAGAACAAGTACACAGATAGAGCTTTCTTATAATGCAAAGAAAATGTCATAATTGCATACAGGGTGTTTACAATTGACTTGCCAGTCAGACATTATTCCAACTAGTAAAAGTTTACTTTTTCAAATAAAACACCCTGTATATGTTTCCGTTTTTGGTTTCTACACATTAACCCTTATCAATTCGATATAAAATTCCCTATCCCTAAATATAGCCGTTTCCGAATTATTTTCAATTTTTCAAAATGTATAAGATTATTGGACCACATTTTTTTAAATCCACGGCCTCGTATAAATACAAAAAAAAACAGTGGAAAACAATTGTATTGCATATTAAAAACGCAACAGAAACTAATACACTATAATTATTAAAATTATTTCTAAAAATACAAAACTAATAAAATAAAATTAAAAAAAAATTTAACGCTAATCATTAGCGATAGTGATTTATAGTAATTGTTCAAAATGTTGTCCGTTTTCTCGGATGCAGACCTGAAGTCGATCTTTAAAAGATTGTTCAACTCTACGCAACAACTCGGGAGTAATGCTATGAAAAGCCTGTTATACGAACGTATATCTTCGGCAGTGGTTGGTGGTTTCCTATAGACAATATTTTTTATGTATCTCCATAAAAAGAAATCTATTCTTGTCAGATCAGGGGACCTAGCTGGCCACCTCACAGATCCATTTCGCCCAATCCATTTATTTGGAAAGACTGTATTGAGATAATCTCTTACATCTGCAGAGTAGTGAGCAGGAGCGCCATCATGTTGATACAACATTGTGGCTCTAATATCAAGAGTAATATTTTCTAATAAGCCCGGTAAATCGTTACACAAAAAGTTAAGGTACTTCTCACCATTCAAGTGTCCATCAAAAAAGAATGGACCGATGACACAATCCCCAACGATGGCACCCAGACACTTAAAGACCACTTATGTTGATTATCAACTTGTCTTAATAAATGTGGATTTTCTGAGGAATAATAATGAAAATTATGTGTATTAACAAATCCATTCTTATGAACTGTTGATTCGTCTGTCCATAAAATATTATAAAAAAAATTTGGGTTTTGAATAATTTTTTCTCTGGCCCAGTTACAAAACCTTACTCGATGATCGAAGTCTGCATCGCTCAATTCTTGGTGTAACTGAATATGATAGGGATGTAAGCGATTCTTCTTCAAAAGACGGCCTACTGATCTCTCACTTATACCAACTATTTCACTTATGTCCTTTTGGCTTCTGTGATGATCCTCTTCGATGGGGAGAAGAACCCTCAATTCACTATCTTCATTTGTAGAAGGTTTAACACGTTCATGTTTGGAGTAATTGGCGCATGAAGTTGCAATATATCTACTCATAACTTTCTGAAACGATCTTGCGTTTGGATGTCTTCTATCTGCATATCTTTCAGCATAAATTCTGCTGGCCAATAAACAGTTTCTTTCTGCAGCACCCAACACGAATATCATATCAACTAACTCATTTTGTGTAAAATTCATTTTATAGAAATCTTGATTACTAACAATAACACTCGTAAATGGTTAACTACAGTTTTATTTATTTACGTCAAACATTCAATTTTTATAAGAAGCACACTTGATTTTATAATTTTACTTGAAATTGAAGTAAATATTTGTCAAATTCTTGTTAACATGCAATGCCTCCAGTACAAAAATTGTAATTAGTCTTCTATCATAATATATTAGTTTCTGTTGCATTTTTTAATGTATAATACAATTGTTTTATGATGTTCTTTTTTATCTATACGAGGCCATAGATTTAAAAATTGAAAAATTGAAAATAATTTGGAAAGGGCTATATTTAGGAATAGGGAGTTGTATGGCGAACTGATAAGGGCTAATATGTAGAAACCAAAAATGTAATCATATACAGGGTGTTTTATTTGAAAAAGGAAACTTTTACTAGTTCGAATAATGGTTGATTGGCAAGTCAATTATAAGGACCCTGTATGCAATTATGACATTTTATTCACATTAAAAGGAAGCTCTATCTGTGTACTTATTCTCATATAAATTAAATAACTTTTATTTTTCAACAGTTAAGGAGGTATATATGTATATATATATATATATATATATATATATATATATATATATATATATATATATATATACATACAGTGCTTTTCACGACGACCGGCTATTAGACGTTTCTCAAAATGTACAGAAGGTAGGTTTATGAAATTTTGTATGAAGGGGTTTTGACATTGCGAGTCCATCTAAAATATTATTATTTTGACAGCACTTCCGGTTATACCGGAAGTAGATATCAACTTTGTTATTTTAAATGGAAAGTACTATTTTTCATGTAGTTTTTGGATTCTCCTAAAAATTCTGCATAAAAAAGTAATAACATACTTTGGGTCTAAATTTAACAGTTTTCGAAATATTGAGGATTTTTGATTTTTTTTTAAAAACATGCATTTACATTAATAACTGTATTTTGCTTTATTATTAATCTGCATGTTTAAATTTTTGTACATAAATTACAAGAATATTGTTCTTGCATTAGATGCAACGTTAAATCCGATACTTAATACAGGGTGTTAAGAATCAAGCCCCAAATGCTCATATTTTCAATTCTCAAAAAGTGGATAATTTTAAATGAAACACCCTGTATTTTATTAACGCATCTGATCGAGCTATTTATTCTCTTTCGATCAGTATTAGCATTCCCTATACCTAAAGTTGCACCTTTCAGAGTTATTTCGAGATTTATTATTAGGTACTTTTAAATGTTTTGTTACATTAATAATAATTAAGCAAGCCATGGAAATTAAAATGACAGCAGTCACCTGACTTACCTAATTAGCGTGATGTTCTAGAGGGCTGTGGAAATTATCGTTTGTCTACTAATAAACGTCAAAATCTGAATGTTCGTATACTATGTATGTTTGTTGGATTGTTCTGTATTTTTAAATAATAATCATGTCTAGATTAGGTTATAGTAATGAAGACTTTTTAAATTTGTTAATTATTTATGGTGAGTGTAACAACATAATTAGCCGAACATGTAGATTATTTGCTGAACGGTATCCAAATCTCCCAACACCCAATAAGAACACCATTCACCGTTTACTTGAAAACTGTAGAGCAAACGGAGCATTTCGTCCATTAATTAAACGCATCAAGCCTAAAGTTAATAATAATTTTAGGATTTTTCTCTGCTTTTCCAACTGCTTCGTTACATGAAGCTGAACGAGAACTGGGTATTTCGTATGTAACAATTTATCGTATCCTTCACAAACATAAATGGCGTCCGTATAAATTTTACTGCGTCCAACATTTGAAAGAAACAGATTTACCTAAAGGGTTGAGTTTTTGAGTGGCTGCTTATTAAAAGCCAAGAAGATACAAATTTTTAAGTAATATTATTTGGACAGACGAGGCAAAATTTACGAGGAACGGAGTCTTCAATAGACATAACAGTAATTATTGGCTCCAACAAATCCCACGTAACGCGAGAAAGAAATTTTCAAGAGAAATGGCAATTTAATGTATTCTGTGCAATTAGGAATGATTCAATACTTTATCTCGAATTTTATGATCATAATTTGAGAGGAGAAACATATGTTAATATGATAAGAAATGGCCTGGGACCAACATTACAAAACCACCCACAAAGAGACGATTTTTGGTATCAAATGGACGGTGCTCCATGTCATAATTACCATTTGGTTGGTGATTTATTAACTGAATTGTTTGACGATCAATGGATTGCAAATACTGGTCCTTTTCAATGGCCTCCCAGAACCCCAGATGGTAATCCATTAGACTATTTCTTTGGGGCTACTTAAAAAACATAGTTTATTCAGATCCCATCACAACCAAAGACAATATGAAAGATAGAATTAGAGCCGCTATAAATGCATTAACGTCCGATATAATTAGAAGAGCAACACATGATAATATTCTTAAAAGAATAAATGCTTGTCTACAAAGGAATGGCGACGTTTTTGAACATTTGTTAAATAAACATGAATGATTTGCAACGTTTCGTTTGTTAAGCAATCTCTGATTGCTAAAAAGTTAAATATGTACAATAAATTCGGTAGATTATACCTATTTTTTGTGCTTCTGTGAATTTATTGTAAGGATAATTTCTAATACGTAATAAAAATGTTGAACTTGTCTTGATTCTTAACACCCTGTATAAAGTATCGGATTTAACGTTGCATCTAATGCAAGAACAATATTCTTGTAATTTATGTACAAAAATTTAAAAATGCAGATTAATAATAAAGCAAAATACAGTTATTAATGTAAATGCATGTTTTTCAAAAAAAAAAATCAAAAATCCTCAATATTTCGAAAACTGTTAAATTTAGACCCAAAGTATGTTATTACTTTTTTATGCAGAATTTTTAGGAGAATCCAAAAACTAACTGAAAAATAGTACTTTCCATTTAAAATAACAACGTTGATATCTACTTCCGGTATAACCGGAAGTGCTGTCAAAATAATAATATTTTAGATGGACTCGTAATGTCGAAAACCCCCTTCATACAAAATTTCATAAATCTATCTTTTGTACATTTTGAGAAACGTCTAATAGCCGGTCGTCGTGAAAAGCACTGTATATATACTGTGTTCATTTAAAAACGATACCCCTCAATATCTTGATAACCCATTGAAGTAAACAAAAAATTCGAGACAGGTCGATTTCTGAATGGACGGAGGCATCTTTTGGCAGTCGTGAAGTGAATGTCACATTAACCCCACCCCTCGGGGGCCATACCCAGATTTTTTAATGGGGCGGGTAATCGAATGATATATCATTTAGAAGGTCTTTTAAATCTCCATCCAACCATTCTTATCCCATACATTTAGCTTTTGTTGTGTCTGGGAATGAGTTTCTCGAAAAACCTATGGAAAGATGTGTTAGAGCTGCCACTTCTCTAATTGAAGTTGTTGGATCTACAAATGTTCCAACTACTTCGGTATGTGTGTTTTCGTCTAGAATTCTTTTCCCTTCATGTTTTTTATTCGAGAAAGAACCTATTTCTAAGAATTTGCGCACTAATTCAATCACATACTTATGTTCTACGTATTTTTCAGGATGTCTTTCATTGAAGGTATTAGCCGTTCTTCTAATAGTTTGATCACATTTACCATAAAGAAGAATAATTTAGGTTCTTTCGGCTGATGTGTAAACCATTTTTCTCTTTCAGTAGCAATAACAATATTCAGCGAAATTTTTTTTACTGTCTCTGTGACGTTAACTACCAATAACATTAATCAATAAAGTGTCAAATTCAATTATTTCACTGTCACTGTGACTTATATAATTTAAAAAGAAAACCTAATTATCTAGTACCTTTTTCGATCGAGACGAGGGGTGTTCGTAAAGTTTAGGTAGTTTACTTTAAAAGATGTTTACGCTAAATCAGTACATTTTATGTAGCCAACCAACGTATGGTTGGAGAGGGATTTGAAAGACCTTTTAAATGACGTATCATTTGATAGCCAGTCCCATTTACAAATAGTCTGGGTATGGCCTCCGAGGGGGGGGGGGGTTAATGTGACATTCACTTCACTACTGCCAAAAGATGCCCCTTCATTCAGAAATCGACTTGTCTCGGCTTTTTTGTTTACTTCATTGGGGTTATCAATATATTGAGGGTGGATCGTTTTTAAATGAACACATCATATATATATATATATATATATATATATATATATATATATATATGTATATATATATATATATTTAAATTAAAACTATGTAAATTTTTGGATTGAATTTTACATATCAGTACTTCGTTGTTTCCCCATTTTTCTCCGTTACATTTTGGCATGGAATCAACTAATTTTCCGATAAATTCAGAAGTAATCTGCAGCCATGTTTCGGCAATTTTCTGTCGCAGTTCCATTTCATTTTGTGGTCGAAAATTTTCTTCCCTCATGATGTTAACTGCTTTAGCCCAACCATTTTCAAATGGGTTTAAGTCAGTTCCTTGATCTTTCAAATATTCTTGGACGATTCTTGCACGGATGTTGTTTTAACAGAATTAAAAAATGTTATAAAAAAACTTAAGTTTTTACATCTTGAAAAGTAAAATCATTCCCTAACACTCGCAGAACTGAAAGTAACCTATAGTCCAGGATTCGACGATAAACACGCTCTTCGAGGACTGCACACATACCTGGGCCTCTAATGCTAATCCAACCCCATACAATCGCTGAAAAACGACCACTTCGGTGTACTTTTCGAGTGTATCGTGGATCACATCTGCTTCCTACTGGTCTGTACACACGAAGACGCCCATTGTGATACGATTGAAAAGTTTTCTCGTCAGGAAAGGTGACATTTTCCCACAAAACATTTTGATTCAAATATTCTTGGACAAACTGACATCTTACTCGTTTGTTCTCTTCGGTTAAGTCAATTTTATTTGCGGCACAGCGACTACTGAGCTCGGTGTATCTCTTCGACGAGCGGTTTATACTGATGCTGGAAATTGCTGATATTGCTGTCTCGGAGAAGATTGACAATTTCACTATCTGCTACTACCGTTGTAACTTTAGGACGTCCGGAACCGGGTTTTCTCATATGCCCAAATTCTCCAATTAGGCATTTACCCAACAAAACTGGTTTTGCTAATATTCAGTTCATTAGAAATTCGCTGAATGCTTCGTCTATCTCTCAAACGGGCGCTTATTATCGCCTTTTGCACTTCTGTAAGGCGCGGCATAACGTTAAAAGTTTAGAAAATTTTAATTTTCATGAAACTGTTACTTGATATTTCATGGTCATCTGCTAACGCAATAGATTATGTGCGTCAAACCAAATGCACACAGCCAAAATTTTGCTGTTGCAGTATTTTATGAGCGCAATTTTAGGTCTGCGGTTTGTCGCTAATTTAACGCTTAGAAAATGAATAGGATGATTAATTTATTTAAAACATTCATACCCCAGGAAATCTTTCTTTTTTGGTTCATTACATCTCCAAGACGAACAAAAATTTTTGATCGACACCCCCAATTATTTGTTATAATATTTTCTTTATTAGCAAAAAAATGTTTTTGATGATCAAAAATATTTTTTTTACCTAAAATGGACTAAAATCAACTTTTTTGTTTTTTACGATTGAAAAAAAAATACTTCCAACAAAAGTTTTTAGGTAAAAAAAAAGAAAATCACCAACTTTCAACTTATCTCGTCTCCATAATTATACTAAGCTTTTGGGTTCTTTAATGGTGTATTTTTATATTTATATTTTACATAAGTCTATAGGTTTCGATAACAATAACAGTTATCGTAACGAAAAATATGAAAACGCAAACATAATCTTGCTATTAATATTATAATAAAGGTGGTGTAAATGGTAATCGTAATAATATAATAAATTGGTTGTAAATAAATTAGTGTAAAAAGTGTATAAAGGAATGAGTTAAATCGTTCTCTAAAACAAATCGTTAAACTAACTGGAGATACAAACCATTCACCAAAAATAATGCCTTTGACTCAGTCGGTAAATTAAAGTAGGGTGGTTCATTCTCTTGATTTGCTTAATTACCACAATTCTGCTAGATTACTTTCACTGAACATCAATATAAAAAAAATTGCAATGTAACACTAATAAAATGATCTCGGACGCTAAGTTATTTTTAATAATGCTCGGAATAACTAAACCGAGGTCTATACTAAAAATTTTATCAAAATATAAAATAATAAAAAATATACAACTATGTAATTAAAAATTATTATTACCTCGAGTAGGATTTGAACCTACGACCTGTACTTTGCTAGAGTACCGCGCTAACCAACTGCGCCAGCAAGGTTCAAGCCCCAATCGATGTAAATTTTGTCTTTATATATAAAGAACTGATGTAAATTCTAAATATAATGAGATTACAATCAAATTACTTATATATTAATGGAATGTGAGCCTGCAATATCGCAAGGATTCACACATACCGAAGCAACTTGACGAATATTCAATTAGTAAATAATAAATAATAAACTTATAATAATATACAACTATGTTTATTAACAGTTAAAATGAAAGGGTTAAATAAAATGTATATTAAAAATAGCCTTAAATTACTAAAAAAATCATTAAACATTAAATACCTGTTGTAAAATAAAATACATGTTCTTGAGAATCCCTGGTATTATAAAAAATAATGCAGAATTGCAAACCAAGGTGACGTAATCCTTGTCTCAATGTTGCGCAATATATTGCAATAACAATGCTTTTATGTTGTCAACCACACCCAAACTGGAATTTCTAAATTATTATTTCTTATAAATTTATCTTCATGAAATGGAATAATCCATATAATGCATTTTCTTGAAACTTTCCAATCAAAATTGCAATCATAAAATGAAAGCGTACGCAATAGTAAAATTAAATGCGTACTTAAAAGGTAATTAAAGTGTAAATCAAAGTAAAAAAAAGAAAGGAAAGTAAAAGTGCCTGAAAAGAGCAAATGTTTTAATTTTTAGTGTAATGCGTTAACATATCTTACCATAAAATCAATGGCACTTTTCACAAAATTTAGGGGAAAACCCAAAAAAAAGCTTTCTGCATCTCACAACATTCATCAGGAAGTGAAAAAATGGACGCTTTGGAATATCTGGTAATGACGCGTTGCGCGAATAAAATAATCAGAAAAATATTTGAAGTGGGAGTATAAACCTTTAGGAAATATATACCCTTAAGAAGATATGCACTTAAGTTACACCAAAATGCAAATTAAGTTGCCTACCTCATAGCTATAATGCAAAAATAATTAAAATTTTTTCTTATATTTACAACTGAATGAACGAAAGACTTAAATTACGATATATTTCAATACAACTCAAAATGGGTTGTTACAATATAATAGTTTGGTATACGTATAAAGCCAACTCTGAAATCTAATTTTAACAAAGGATATCTAGATCCTTAATAAAATTAAATATTATTAAGCTGCCTTGAATATGACAAATCAGAACACCCTCTAACGGTCGAAAGCTAACAGTAAAAAATTACATAATCAAAGAACAAAATCTAATCGAATTATGATGAAGTGTAAAGTTGTGATAAACTGTAATTTGAAACCAATTAAAGATCTAGTCAAATCTAACAAAAAACTAGTGTTAGGTTAATAACTGTTATTGTACAGTGAGAACACAATGTGGCACGATTAATATGTTTTTTGATTTTAACTATATATGTTAAATTATTATGATGCTGTTGTTACTTAACATACCTAATTGGTAAGTATTTACTTCAAGGTCTAAGAAAAAGAACAGCAAAAGACCTAGACATACAAAAAGCTAAAATTAAGACGTACCATTGTGCCTTTATTTAATTATAAGATGCCAAAACCTATTTATCGGAGATTTTGATGTTTATATATCTCAATAGCTTCATGTTGTAAACGAACATAATGATGAGTTTTCTTGACAATGTTTACATATTATTAAATTGAATGTCATGATTTAAACTATTTAAAACATCCTCAGCTACCGTTTCTCTGGTTGACCTAATTTACAAAATCTCATTTGTTTTTTATCTCTTGTATCAAAGCTACGTTTTGTGGTTCTAATGTATACTTTTCCACAAGAACAAGATAACTTATGTACTCCAGAAGATGATAATAGGTTTGAAACATCTTTATGTGACCTTAAATGTTCTTTAATTTATATTGTAGGTTCAAAACAGTCCTAATGCCATGAATTAATTGGGAATTTTTCAATTATATTTGTAACATTAGCTATAAAAGGAAGAAAATCAGTACCAACATTAAGTACTGGTTGTTCTTTAAGGTTATGTCTAGCAGGTGTAGTAACGTGATTAATACTTTTAAGAGAATATCCATTAGTTTGTATTGATTTTGTTAAATATTTATATTCATCTTTCAAAAATTCAGGATCACAAAATCGTTTTGCTAGATTCACTAAAGATTTATCAATGTGTGTAGGCTTTCAGTAAACCTTAAAATATTATAAATTGTTAGTTTTATAATTATTATAATACTTTAATATTAGTCAAGTTGCTTTGGTATGTGTGAATCCTTGCGATATTGCAGGCTCACATTCCATTAATATAAGTAATTTGATATTAATTTCATTATATTTAGAATTTACATCAGTTCTACATACATAAAGACAAAATTTACATCGATTGGGGCTTGAACCTTGATGGCGCAGTTGGTTAGCGCGGTACTCTAGCAAAGTACAGGTCCTAGGTTCAAATCCTAGTCGAGGTATTTTTTTTATTTATGTATTTAATAAAATTAATAATAATTTTTATTAGTTTTATACATTAATATGTCACACGTGAATAAATGCTAAACTTTCATTACTTTCCTTCTCCATGGTAAGCTACTTGGATCAACACTATTTATAAAAGTTAAAAATTCATGTAGTGATTCTTCTCAATATGTCCAAATAACAAATGTGTCATCTAGATATACAGTTGCACTGCACTACATTTCTCTGATTGTAATATTATTATATTTTCATTACGTTTAAAATCAAATAAACGAAAGAATAAGTTGCTCTTTGGAGGTTTTTCTTTACGTAATATGTTAATAATTTTATTCTAATTTTACTCGCAACATCAAAAGATAACGATTTAATAGAATTCTCAATATTAGAAATTATATCTTCAAAAGGTATTACTCCGGATGTTATCGCATAATTTCCACCCTTAGAAAACGCGTCTATATTATCGTTTGAAAAAATATGATCAGAACACTTCATAACAACTTTTTATTATCCAGAGGTTATCTATTATATTGTTACTTAAATGATCTATCAAATTTTGCTTTTTGACGTTTAGATGAGACTTCAACATTTATTTCCATACATCTAAGGGTTAACGTATTAATTTTATCCCAATCCTCTCCATTTAATGTAGATGAAATTTCTAAATATAAATATAAAAGATCTCTATCGGTTTTATTCATTGACTTCCGAGTAATATGTATTTGATTACGCAGAACAGCATTTTGAGTTCTTCTATAAATATTATTAGTTTGTTTGTTATTAAAATTTCTTTCAACATAGAGAAATTTTGGGATAATATTTTGGCCTCGGTATTGCAATCAAAAAGTAAGTGATGATAGTAATTGAGCTTTGTGTTTTCTTAATTTTTCAAATTGTCTAATAAAACGATGTTTGTTCCTCATTTCTTAAATTATATTGTACATAAATCTATACGTTTCGATAACTATTACAGCTATCGTCTTCAGCAGTGTTATCGAAATGTATAGATTATGTAAAATATAAATATAGAAATACACCATTTAAAAACCCAAAAGCATTTTAATTATGTGTGTGAAATAATGGTGAAAGTTTACATTTTCATAATTTGTCTCCAGTTTTCAACGTAAAAAAAAGGTAAAAATATGAGATTGCAACGAAATTCATGTAAAGTAGCGTAATATTTTTTTATTTTTCATTTCACGAAAAGATAAATTGTTCGTAAAATGCGAATTTTCAGTACTTTGAATAAGTACAATTGTCTATGAAAATTTAACAAAATATGTCTTTTTTGATGTCTTCCAAATAATTTAGCCCGTTCATATTCCAATTATTCGTCAATATACGTAACATTGAATGCATTCTGATACAGCTCCAACTTTTAATGTGGGAATTGAAATAAGCCATATAATCCTGTAATACATTTATTTATGCAGTAATTTAATTTTATAGGATCGTACATTATAACATTAAGTAAGGTATAAAATGTTCAATGGTCATGAGAATCTTAATAAGCTTTAGCTAGGTATTACTCATACGCCACTGCTGTGATCCTCTATAGGAGTAGAAAAAGCATAGTGCACAACTCGGGTGGTAATTACTATTACGCAGTCGTTTAAATTACGACACTCGCTCACTTCAATCGCTCGCGATTTGAATAATACGCTCGTGCGTATTAGGCTACTATCCACCCTTATTATGTAAGTCAAACATCGTAGTAAAATGTGATACTAAGTCGATTCAGCAATAGTGAAAAAAATGTCGATTGCATAACCTTCTATACCTATATATGTATGTGTGTAGGTTAAAAGGTACAAATTAACACTTCATTCAACTGTAGTGCTACATTCTAATTGCAAAACTAAATTAATTACGAAATAATATCAGAAACCAGACAATTCCACGTGGCCATGAGCCATAGCACTCCGCCTAAGGTCTGGGCAGAGCCAAGGTTCAACCAAAACCTGAAACTAAAGTGGGCGTGGCTTTCAAGGGATAGAGTTAGGCCTCCAATCTAGGGCTTAGGGCGTAGTCAAGGACCAATTATAAAAGAGAAAGTGAGAGTAGGCGGGACCACGAAGTCCCGAAGGGACAGGGCCTATGACATCATATCAATTAAAAATGGAGTTCGTGTTCTACTTATGTATTTTAACAATCACCATGTATGAAAATTAAAATTTTTGTAAATTTTACCAAAGAAGATAACTGTAATTATTATCGAAACGTTTAAATTTGTAAAAAATTACTAAAAAATGTTTCATACCCAAAAGATAAATATCTTAATTACCACGTACTTGCTATCTACCGTACTTTGCTCGGGACTAGACTTGGCTGAGAACTTTCTCTTAAAGTCAATTACAACAAAAACATTATTTCACAATTTTTCAATTTTATTACCACTATAAAGTTATTAGTTGAAAACAAGTAGTAAATTGTAAGTTTACCACTTGCGATAAATGTAATTATATACATGATACGTCAGTATTATGTTGATAAATTAAGATTTATTTTACTTTCAAATATACTCATGTATAAGTGCCCTTATTCATGAAATTTGACAATGAAAATGCTATTGGGGGACTTTTAAATCCGTTACTCTGCTTTAATAGGGCACACACTTGGTATTTCCCAGAATTAAATTCTTCACATTAAAGCAAATGTATATTTGTTTATGGCTAATAAACTGAAATTACTTTAAGTGTGTTTAAAAACTTCGAAATCATCTTTTGGCACACTAAATAAACTAATAAATGTGAAAATTACTGTTTTAGCAAACAGTACATAATTTTATTATTATTTACTTTTTGGGTTTAGGAAATATATGCCAAGCTAAATTTGGCCATGTCGCAAAAAAAAGTCCAATCTATTTTGGACACACTATTGGGTGGTGCATTCGTTGGATTTTAAATATGCGGTAGTGAACAAAAACTAAAGCTTTATTAGTAAACATTTTTTGAAAGATAAAAGATGTTGATGGAAATATAGTATTCTTGTGTACACCAGAAAACATAGATCTATGAAAACGACGAGTGGATAATTTGAAACATTGCGACATGATCCAAAGTAATATGTACGCGCATTATCAAACGTAATAATAACTATAATTAAATTATTTTAAAACCATCTGTGAAAAAAATTAACATAAAAAGATATAAACCTTACTTATTAAAAGTTAATGTAAACCTTTTTCTCTAATCATAAAGATAAAAATAATACCGTTTAATTAGTAAAAGTGCAAATAAATATTTAGATGTCATTACGTCGGTTATAGTACAATAAATAAATATATTAAGCAAATTAAAACAAAGCTTATTTCGTACAAAAGTTATTAATTAAATTTTACAAAACATATATGGGTATCTATCTGCAAATGCTACTGTACATTCACAGAGGTTTTAAAGTTCACATTAGTTTGGGCCATTTTGTACATTTTTTAAATTGGATTGATGTTATTTGGTTTTTATTTATTTATTTTTTGGTAAAAGGAAATGTTTATGTAGAATAGACGAGAGTGAAGGAAAGGTTTAACCAAAATTATGTATTGATGCAAACATTGAGTAGTGTAAGCAATATTTTTTAACCTTTAGGTTTATAAATTTTATCTAACGATTGTTTTTTCATTATTTTGGATTCAAGTAAATTTAATGCGCTTATTTGAACACATGTTAGTGTACCCTTAAAATTTAAAGCGAATATTACAACTCGTGTTTGAAATTTGTATTAGTAATGTACCGAGTGGATAATTATCCTGTTTTCTACCATCGTTCAGGACTTTTTAACATCTATCCTAAGACATTTTACCGAAAAATTCCGATCGTAGGGGCGCCTTATCACCTATATAATCGACTTTGGATTTTATTTTAAAGTAACTGGGAATTTTGAAGGAAGGTTTGCATCTTACTAGAACTCACGGCCTTTTCGCCAAGTTTAATCGGCATCACACTTATATTAATATGCTTTCGAGACGCAAAGTGTGGATTGGACGTGTAAAACTACAAATCTCAAATCTAAGCCTACCAGTTCTGCTGTGCGTTGCTGTCACAATTTTATAGGTATAGACTATTGTTTATTAATAAAACTTTAGTATTCGTTCGCTGCCGCATATTTGAAATCTACCAATTGCAACACACAACAACTTGACCGAAACAGATTCGACTTTTTACGACATTGCTAAGGTTATCTTGGCAAATCTTTACTAAAATCAAATATCATAATATTATGTATTCTTTGCTAAAATAGTAATTTAGATGTTTGATAGTTTACTTAGTGTTGCTAAAGATGATTTCGAACTTTTTAATTTATTACACATTTACCATTGAACTTATTCGTTCATAACAAAAACTTACAATAATTTAAAATTAGTCAAGTTGCGTTGGTATGTGTGAATCCTTGCGATATTGCAGACCCACATTCCATTAATATACGTAGTTTGATTGTAATCTGATTATATTTAGAATTTACATCAGTTCTACATACATAAAGCGTGGTACTATAGCAAAGTACAGGTCGTAGGTTCAAATCCTACTCGAGGTAAACTTTTTATTTATGTATATAATAAAATTAATAATAATTTTTAATTGTATACTTAAAGTAAAGCTATAAACAGACAGATTCCATGAATAACGATACTCATACTTTAGTTTATTTGAAATTAAACAGGATACGGGCGAATCATGTGTATAATTACATTCATTTTAAATGGCAAAGTTACAAATTATCACTTATTTTCAACTAATAACTTTACAGTAACAGTAGAATTAAAAAAATATATTGCAATTGACTTTAATAGGCACCTACCGATAGAAAGTTTTCAGTCAAGACCAGTTCCCAGCGAAGTACGATAGATAGCAAATACGTAATGATTGTTAAAATACATAAGTAGAACACGGACCCATCCTTCTACCATTTCTAATTGATATGATACCCTTTTCACTCCGTGGTCCCGTCTACTTTGATGTTTCCTTTTATTATTAGTCCTTGGCTCCGCCTAATCCCTAACTTAAAGGCCTAACGCTATCCCTTGATAGCCACGCCCACACCTCAAGTGAAGTGCTCTGATTGGAGACCTAGACAATTGTGTTGATTGCTCGTCGTATGCCTAAGGTTTTCTATAATGGTTGGCAGCTCGTTTTTTCGTGTTGTTATGAGGCTGTGTAGCTTAAAAGCGAATAGATGTTTCGCGTAATTGGGTTATCATCATCAACTAGGGGTATATTACAAAATCAAGTAGAACTTTCCTGTATTTAATTGTTTGATGGTGTCGCCATCATCATCTAGCGGGAAGTTTTTTAAAGCTAGTGGAAGATTGGTGATGAATAGAAGATTAACAAATTTGAAATAGTAATTGAGTGTGGTTTAAATGGCCGTATGTGTATTGTTTTCGGGTTTGTATTTTTGGATTTTCGCGAGACCCATTTTAAACAGTTGGACACACTCAGGGCCCCATTTTTAATGCAGTCTGTTACGGTATAAACTGGCAGTAGAACGAGTAACAGGTAAAATAGGAGGTGTTACTTAATTATGCGCACAGTAGAATAGCTTGCCATAAATAAGTAATAATAGGGGGTTGGTGTTGATTTAAAACTGGAATGGGCGCCAGAGTATTTGAAATTACACAATCTGGGTTGAAATGCCTAATTACGAAGGTTCGCGCTCGATTAAATACCCAAATCATTCGCTTACCTTTGGACGTAATCACAGGCGGTCCTGGGATCTGTAGATTTTCCCTATTCCTGTAAGGCTACAAAAGTATCGCACGTTTATATGAAATAATTACGTGCCGCAAAATTCGTCACTAATGGGATTAAAAAACATTAATTTTGTCGTTACGTTACTTCATTGATAAATCTGACTTTCAATGAAATTATAATGAAAAGAAAAGGAAACACTTTAATTCAATTTTTACAACCACTTGAAATTATGACAATCAATCCGCTGCAAAATATGCTCAAATTCATAAAATACTGCATTAACGCATCTTTCGTTAAATGTTACGTTATAATTAAAATAATCAATTGTTAATCTTTCGGACGTAATTACTTTACTCAAAACAAACAATAAAATATTGACGTTAATTCGATTATCTCACCTAAATAACAAAATTAAAATTGCTCGTAACTAATGTTCTGTATAAGAAATTGGGTTCACAGCTGGATTCACATTAAAAAAAAAGCACAAGTTCAGTAACCTGTAGATATGTATTAGAATTAAACCAGTTCAGAGATATCAAAACAATCGTTACACTAGTTTTCCACACAAACTAGATTACTTCTGTTACTTAAAACGTAGTGATGCTAGCTAGTTTCAACGTCTGCCTTTACTAAATTACTGTAAATATTACTCGTATGCCAAGATAACAAATGGTTATAACAAATAATCCGCGTTCCTTTTTTTTAACGTAATCGTCACATAAAATTTCGGTACAAAATGGTCGATAAAACAAATCAAAAAAACTCAAATAAATTTGGATAACACAGATGAATACGCTTGCCTTAAAGTTTAAACGGCAAAATATAACAAAAATTGATGCTACAGGACAGCGTATTCGACCGTTAGTACATACAGGAAAATCGCACAATACTTTATTAAAAACTGTCAACACATCGTTACAATATGAATGGAAATGATTACCTTAAATTTGATCAGCCTTTGCATCAACTGGTTCCTTTAATTTACCCCCTTTCGTTATACAACCACCTGGTGGAAACCCAGAGGATGGACCCTGTAGCGGCTGCGGCAATGGGATCGATGTTGTAGCTATGCTCGAATCTCTGTAGTATGACCCACCTAGTGAAAGAAAGCGGAGGGTCGCTTCACTTCCAAGTTGCCTTTTGATTAATCTCTTAATTGGTTTTACGATAATGTCTATATTTATACGTTGTTTGTTAACTTTACTTTATCTATGTATTAGTTCTGAGCGACATTTATTATTTTTCAAAGAAAAGCTTAATCGCGTGTTGGTTGAAACGACACAATAGAATCCCTTCAAAGGGTTGATTGGGGAAACTGCCCTTTCTTACGAACGTTCTTCCAACACGGATTTGAGGTAATGCCGTTCCACGATAACTCACCGGCTGGGGTAGTTTTAACTTGTTAACACCTCAGCGTCTATATTAAGAGTCTCCTCCACTTTCCGCCACATTGAATTTTGCCTACTTAAATCTTACTTAACCAATTATAAAAAAGGATTGCTTAAATTTTCACTGCGCGCCAAAACCGAACTGAACTCGAAAACCGACGGGAAAATTGCATCACCAAAAACCCAATTCTCAACAAGAGGGTTGTTATAAATGTTATTGATAGCCTGTAAGTTGATGATTTCATTGCGACGCTAGCCCTTAACGCCTCGTATCTGAAAGCGAAACTCTTTGTTTAAGACCAAAAATTGTACTATAAACTTCCGCCAATCTGTCGTCTAAAACGTTTAAAAACCAAAAACCGCGATATGTAATTTTCCACTAACGCAATTTTAACAATACTTATTGTGATTGACAAAACTTACAAAATACGAGCCTTAATTTAGACTTCAACCTAAGCTTGATAAACAACTAAACAACTTTATATCGTTTTCAAAATTTGGATTCTAAACGCGATTACCATTTGTAAAAATTCCGAATATTTTCCAAAAACGGGAAAGAAAAAAACATTACAATCTAAAAGTTTCAAATAATTCATGTATTATCTCAATTGCATGAACTTATACCACATTTCAGAAGTCCGGTTCCAATAAATAATGAATAATTTCGAAACGAACGGCCAATATTCACGATCATGTGGCAAATCTTCCACTAGGTACAAGGAAACTAGATGGCTGAACGCTAAAGATGCACATAGAAACAAGATGGCGGTAAACAAAGAGGCCCTGCAATGGGACTGAGGCTACAGAGCAAGCTTCGGAGCCCTGGCGGAGCTCTGACAGGGATAGAAGTTCAGTACGGGGCTCAAAACCAAAAGGCATATGGCCATCTATAAAAATGTTATTAATTATTAGTTGAAATTTGATTACAACTATGTTCATAAGATGTAATTATAAATACTGCTAAGTTTATTAATCATGAAGTAATTTTCCTTTTGCAGTCACTGGGATGTGATTCTGCCTGATAAATTTCTAGATGTTTGCCGTATGTACACCTTAAAACAGTTCTTACATTTGGACAGAATAAACCACATTTGAATTTCCTAAAGTTATTAAGGGAGATATAATTTTATTGTAAAGGTTACTTAAAGTTATGATGTTACATGCTATCATTGTCATGAGGATTAAGATTATTATTTAGTGAAACAGCTTGTTTAGAATTATTACGATGAGGTATTGAAAATAAGTTTATTAAGTAAATATCTAGGGAAAGAATTTTCTAGTAATATATTTCTAAGTGTATTAAGGCCATTGTTAAGGTAATTAATATAAGACAGTTGTATAACTCTATTTTTTAATGCTAAGACAAGATGGGTTTTCATCTTAACAGAATGTTGTGAGTAGTAACTAATGAAATGATTATTACAATTTACTATACCATTATGTACGTAATACGTTATATATATATATATATATATATATATATATATATATAAACGAAAACACGTACTTACTTAAAATGTTGTAATTAAGCTTGTTTTCATTTCTCCTGGAGTTGATTAGATTTTGGGAGAATTTTAGCGAAGGTGAGGGGGGGGGGGGAGTTATTAGGAGTTGTTTTTTATTTTTATCAAATATTTCTGAAAAACTGTATATTTTAAAGATATAAAAATACCCATATTTAGCACCAACAAAATTCCTAAGGTAGAATTTAAGTGTTCAAATTTTTTCAAAATCTTAATACTAATTTTATAAGAAAATGTGTAGACAAATTTTTTGAAGAAAATTATATTTATAAAGTTTCTTATTATAAAGCGAAATAAATTCAAAAATTTAACAAATATGATTGCAAATGCCTAAACTGTATTGTCAGTATTTTTATACAAGCTTGCGGTATTGGAATTCTTTTTAGATGTCTTTAATCTCTGTCTGATATGAAGTTTTAAACGTCTGTTTGACATAGAATATTGTTTTTGTTTTTACAATGTTGCCTATTTTCCTAATGAACTGATTATAAAATGGAAATTAAAAGAAATGAAACATTTTGTTAGGATAATTATGTAACCTCTTTCATAATAAGTTCATTACGAAAGTAGGCAACATTGTAAAAACAGAAACAATAGTCTATGTTAAACAGACTTAAAACTTCATGTTAGGCAGAGGTTAATAGACATCTATAGTGCGAGTCACACCGAGAATGCAGTGTGGCGGGGTATAGGCAATGTATTTGTAATGGGAGGTCGGCACACTGTGTTGCCGGTTGTCCGATGGCTGTGACAGGGTCGGCTCTGAAGTTATTATACAGTTCCGCCAAAAAGTTGGACACAAATGAAAAACTTTTTTATTTTTTGCGAACGATACGTAAGAGTAAACTGCCCTTATTTTTGAAAAAATCGGAAAATTTTAGTTGAAAAAATCACTCAAAATTCTCAAATATGAATTTTCAAGACGATCAAAATATCGTTAAACAATTGTATTAATTAGAAAGTTACTTACAATGCATTTACGTCATTTTAAACCAAGCTTATGCGGGAAGATATCTTAATGAGTTTTTAATGTAACTGAAAAGTAAACAAACAACCCTAAATATAATACTGATTTTCAGTCTTGTTTGTGACTTATTACCGGTAACATGGAATTTAAGAAAGACCTCGATGATGACTGTGTTGACGACGTGCAGGTGTAAATAGTGTAAAAAGTGTAAATATTTTATTTGTTTATAAATGTACAATTAATTCTCTGTTTATTTTTTCTTATATTAACTTTGCCTGAAATAATTCTTTTGTAATTTTGAAATTTATTGTTTATTATTATTAATTATTGAAGACATTTAAACAAAGGCGAAGGTATAAACATCATCAAACTTCCAACAAGTTTTTAGCGAATCTGTGAGAGCGACGAAATTTGCCTGAGACCGGACTTGAAGTTTAACCGATCCCAGCATAACGACAACTGACAACGGTGTGCTCCATAAGACTTCACACTGCATTCTCTGTGTGACTTTCACTTTTTTTTATAGATGTTAACTTAAAAAATTAATACAAATGAAATGAATTTAATTATAATTTTTTAGGATAACTATGCAACCTCTTTTTTATACGTTTATAACGAAAACAGGCAACATTGTAAAAAGAAAAACAATAATCTGTCATAATGACGTTTTAAACTTCATGTCAGATAGAGATTAATAGATATAACTACATTTTAACTTAAAAAAAAAATTCCAAAGCCGCCCTCTTCTATAAGATATCAATAATACAGTTTGAAAATGTAAACTTTCACCATTAACACTCACTCATAATAAAATACTTATCTTTTTTGGGATTTTTTAATGGTGTATTTTAAATTTTTCAAAGTTGACAAAATTGTTTACTACATCTTTAACAATTTTTAACAAACATTGCTACTGACGAAGATAACTGTAAGTGTTATCGAAACGTTTAGATTGTATAATTTAAAATACACCATTAAAAAATCCCAAAAAAGATAAGTATTTTATTAATAATACAGTTTAATCATTTTCATTCATATTTGATTAATTTTTAGACTTAAGGTCTATGTCCAGACATTTTTATATCTTTGAAATATGCAGCAGTTTTAGAAATACTTGATAAAAACCAAAAACTGACCCAGTAAACCCCCCCTCACCGCCGCTGGATTTCTCCAAAAATGTAATCAGCTTCGAGCGAAATGAAACAAGCTTAAATACAACATTCTAAGTACGTAAGTGTTTTTGTTCTGGAGTTATCGTGGATACTAACATACATTCACATACACAGACACACACATCCAGACGTCAAGGCCGATCTTGGTGAAACTTGACCAAAAGTTCTAAAATGAGCTAATAAGTCGATTTAGCGATAGTGAAAAAAAAAGTCGATTGGGGATTACATAACAGTAACACGCGACACCTATTCCATGATCCCTAAAATCGAACCTTGGATTCACCAAAATCACGTACCAGGATGAGCGGACGTCCACATCATTACCTCGCACGGAGGATTTGGATGTCATCGGAAGCGCATTGGCATCTCCGATGGTGACCTTTGTCCGACGTGCGGCACGTCTGACGCACTGGCCCATCGTATTCCTTTACAAGCGAGAATTGTGCCTTTCCCAGATTCCTCTCAGACCATCCTTCAATTCATAGGTGTTAATGACCAGTGTGTTTTCGTCATAAATGTTCGCATGCGATCAGAGTCAGACAATATCGTATCGTTTTTATGACTTACTATTTATTTTGACTTATTTTACATTCTATAGTTTATGTGCCTCCGATGTAGTAGCGAGTCACTTATGTTTAGTTTCTAACAAGTTATGTTTTATTTCAATTTTCAATTATTTAAATATATACAGGGTGAATCTTATCTAATCCGCCAAAATTAAAGAAGTACTAGAACTCATCATTCTAAGCAAAAAAGTTCATATGTACATGAGTCCGGAAATGCTTCGTTTCCGAGATACAGGGTGTCAAAGTTGAAAAAAAAATCGCGTTTTCTTCAATATCTTTCGACTGTTTCGAAATAATTTCATGAAATTTCGTATACGGGGTTTTTTTGGGATGACAAATTCAAATTTGTGGTCCATTTAGTTGTGGTTTCTAGAGGGCGCCAGCGGCAACCATTTCGACCACTTTAAATCTTTGCAACTTTTTTGTGCTACACTGTAATGCCATTTTGGACTAAAAAAATCGATTCTCCTGTCTTTTCTGCTACAAAAAGGTATATCTTAGTGAAGTCGCTGGGAGCAACCCTTTCCGAGAAAAAGACATTAAAAAAAGAAAAAAATTAATATTAAAAGTATACATGTTGTATGTCTAGGCATTCTATCGTATTTAATTATGGATTTTTTATTAAAATTTTATTATCAATGAACGCAAAGAGACAGATAAGTACATAAGTAAACAAGTAAGTTACTTAGTAACAATTAAAAATTCCTATTGATAAACCTGTCAAAAAAATACCCTCCGAAAATGTGTATGCATCATGAGTTTTAAAAGCGTTTTTCTCGGAAAGGGTTGCTCCTAGCGACATCACTAAGATATACCTTTTTAGAAGAAAAGATAGAATCGATTTCTAGTAAATGCAAAAATTTTCTAGCATTAAAGTGAAAGTCTGCAGACACAGGCCATAATTGTAGCAAAAATAAAATTCTGTATTTCAAAGTCGAAATGTTCTGGCGCTTTATTTTAATACGACAACCAAATGGACATCAAATTATGAATTTGCTCAATTCCCAATAAATCCTGTATACGTAAATTAGTCCATGAAACTATTTCGAAACAGCTCGAAATATATTACGAAAACTCTATAACCAGATTTATTTTAACTTGCACCCTGTATCCGAAACGTATCTTTACAACGAACCAATCTAGCTCGATCTTATTCTAGAATGTGGTTCTTACGCACGCCAATGGATTACTGTAGATTCCCCTTCTAATTATTAATAGTTAAAATATTTCCATTTGTAGGTTGAATGTCTGTGTTAATTCCATCCAAATATTTAAATAATCCACTTAGGGCTGCTTCTTGGAAATACCACTAAATGAACGGATAAGTGTAACCGAAAGGTACAGTGTAACTTTGCACTGAAACAGGTAACAAGAAGTGCATTATATTTAACTGCACATAAAATCATGAAGTTCCTTCCTCGACCAAACGAATTATTATTCCTCCTAGCGATTATTTATTAATGTGGTGTTACCACAATTGTGTATGTGTAACATTTTATGGTCTTTATACGTTGAGATATAACAGAAGATTCCATTTTGAGGTTGAATTCGATCCAGCTTCCACCAAATATCTAATAACATAATCCACTAGTCATGTTAAAACACAAACCACAAGATACAAACGAAAGTACATGTAAGCATTTGACGTTGTCAGTGTTTTTAAATAATTGCAATTATGCCAGTCCAATGTGATGGACAAAAATGCATGAAATATTAGAATGATCCAAATCAGTGTTGAATTTTCTAAGAAGCCTTTAATTAAGTCAATGTTGTAGAACAAATTAAAAACAATGTTATTTTAACATTTATGGTTTATGCTTGGGATCAAAAATGAATTGATAAAAATAGTCCTAATTTCGTCAAAGTTACTCAAAAGTATTAATTAAATATATGAATCATTTAAATAAGAAACATGTACAATTCATCTCCTAATTATTTAAATTATAAGTCATTGGAACTGCAGTTTTAAAATGTTGGTTCCATTAGATGGTGATGATAACAAATAGAGCAAAACAATAAACTGATATAAAAAAAAATTTTAGGAAACAGCTTGAAATTAATTACTAACAGTTATTTTGAATATTTCAAGAAACAATCTTCATCATAGTCAGTATGCAAATTTAAAATACTTGAGGAATTAAATTAAATCAATAAATTTTGTTTATGATATATAAATGCACTTTATTAAAAATAATCTAATTTGTGATTAGAAATGTTTATTCAATATTTACTTCACCTATAAATATTAAAATTATCCATTGATGCATGTCCTAAATAGTGACATTGGTAAATTAAATACATTGGAACCTAACATAAACTTTGAAATTTCAATGTTCACATTATTTGAAACATGTATATAACAAATAAGCTAATGAACATGTAAATCTTAAAACTTTTTGAAAAAATTTTAGTGAAATACCATATTCAAAGTAATTTAAAATTATTTTGGAATAGATTTACTTAAGGATTGGATTAGCAACTAAATTGTCAAAATAGACAGGCAAATGCACTAAAATCTTGAAAATAGACATTTGTAGGCATTAATTAAATCAAATAAAATTTTAGGTGATTAAATTTTGATTATAAGTAATCAAATTAATTAAAATTATTATTAATTTGATGATTCAATTTTTTTCAGGTATTTGATTATTCATAATAAAAAAATATATAAAAGTTTATTACCGTATTGTATTGTTCCTAATGTACATTGACAAGTAAATAATAACTAACATAAATTGCAATTTCAATTGTCATACATAATTGAAAATTCAGTTTGAATTTTAGTTGAAATATGACAACTAATAACTGTTTCAGACAAATTACGCTTCTGTCGCTTAAAATTAATTTATAAACGAAAATAATCACTCTAATTCAATGGCAATTGGGATAAAATTTCGTTTATATTCATTCAGATTCTTAAGATCTGGTTACCTTTTAGGCACAAGATTAATTTTGTTGTTGCAGAAATGACCTTTTCCAGAATCCTTGGACAAAACGTTTAGTGTTTCAAAACTTTAAGTTCGAAACCAGAACTTTAAATGAAAATTTAGCAGCTGTCCTCTAAGGTGGCATTCGTGATTATCACATCCTTTAGTAGAGCGTTCGAAAAATTTTGTAATCGTTTTTTTAATACATAAAGCAAAAAGTGTAATATAAATAAACTTTTATTATTTAATTTGTATTCAATTTAACATTTAATTTTCAAAATTTAATTTTTTTCATAATAAAGATTAAAAATTTTGTTCAAAAAGTCTGTCACATTTGGTGCTACCTTATTGTTTATCTGTCTCGACAAAAGGACACTTGTCAAGTAAAATTCAACACATAAATGCAAATCTACTATTATGATAAAAGTGCCATAGAAAACTGCTAAAATTATTTGAAGTTCCTCTCTACGTGGTGCCGAGTATAAATAATCTTTAAAATGCCTTTTAGAAAATTTGGCGATTTTATGAGCTAAATATTAATTTATAAAGTGAATATTTGAAACTTTTAAAATGAATGAAGGAGGAAGAACATCTGATAATTGCATAAATTTTGTTTTATTCAAGTCGAAATTTATAAAATAAGTCTACTTTGCAAAAATAAGTTTTTAAGCATAATAACCAACAGCTGGTCACCAAGTTTCCAGTATCCTTGATCAAAGATTTTAGAATGTTATCAACCACTATTAAATCTTTAATCTATGCTTAAAACGGCAACGTTTCCTGATAATTGAAAATTCACGAAAAGCTGTCCAAAATCTAAGGATCGCAATATCGGCAATTATCGACCGTTGCAATTCTTCAATTTCTAAATTATTTGAACTGGTTTGTATAGTCACATTTACGATCTGTAGAACCATAAACAAATAGATGGTTTTGGTAATAACTTCACTACAAACCTTTGTTCTATTTAACTTATCGCAGCAAATTAACATTAAAGTAATGTATTTATATGACTTATTAAATTTCATTGTATTGATCACGATTATTTTGCTAGTTAGAAATTACGGTTTCAGTAGATTTTGGTTGACTTTTAAATCTTACCTGGTACTCGGAATCAATAGTATACAATGGTTACACCCTCCATAGAAAAGTCCGGCGTACCAAGGTTCACTTTAGGTCCTTTGCGAATTTCTATTATATAAAATGACCAGTGAAAACTGATTGTAAACTTTAATTTTGATGACGTCAAAATTTCTGCATCTTACTATCTAAGGTGCGTTGCAGTTGAGCGTAATCTTTAAAATGCCTTTTTAAAATTTGGCAGTTATAATAGGTATAACTTAAATTATAAATGTAGAGTTTTATTTTAAAGCGCAATCCTATACATTTTTATGAAATTAATTCAACACAATGACCGTTGTGAAGGTATGAGAAGAATCTGTTACATTGTATAATTTATTTTAATCAATGTGAAACGTTTCATCACCAACAAATTATTAGGGTTCGTAATTGTCAATCTAAACAAGTTTTAAGCATAATAACCGATTAAGTTGGTTTTGCCATTTGAAGGTCTACTTTAATATTGTGCATTAGGTGGCAACCTCGTAGCTTACAAATTTTAATTGATGCTAAATTCAACGGCAATTTCCTGAATAATTGTGTTTAAGATGTTTAATGCTTATCCTGAAAAGGTTGTTCAAATACAAGTTGTAACACCTTTGATATGCAGTCATTAAGACAGAAGGAATATCATAATTTGTCCAATTTTTACAATGATACATAATTTATTGAATGGTTCTTATAGCCAACATTTGTTTCATATTCCTAGGTTGAAGAACCAGTACATTCATTCCTTCCAAATCTAATGTTATTTTAAAGTCACAGTGGTTAATGCCACTGTCAATAGATATGCCTAATTGTCATTATTCTCTTCATTAATCTATAATGCAGCATAACTACAGACATATCAAAAGCAGGTTCAAGGATGTCCATTGTCAATATGATCCTTCTTTAGACTTTATTGTTTTATTTTACAGTCATTTAACCGTTGAAATTACGGTTATCATTATGATATATATATGTTGATTTTATTATAATTTACTAGTATATCATGGAATCAAATTAGTTATATACTTGAATGGGTTTATGATGCATCCTCCACTTTATGTCAAAGTCCGCGTACCCAGTTCACTTTTTATAGCAGTGAACTTCGGATTTTCCACCTATTTATAAATGCCTTACGTGTAAAACTATTTGTAAAACTTAATTTTGCACATCACGGTAAAATTTTTCAACCACTAATTTCTAAGGACTCGTTGAGACCGTATCAGCTAATCTTTCAAGGCCTTCTTTTAATTATGCTACGTTATATAGGACTTATTTCACTTAATTATTATACACATGTAGAGCTTTTATCGTTTTCTGTAAAGCCAATCATACATTTTTATGAAATTAATTAACGACAATACCTTTGATTGTATGAAAATCTTGGGGTTAAACATTTGTGATATAATGTACCTTTTGAATCTAGACTATTGAAGGAAAGGGTGGCTGGTTTGCATAGCCAACAATGTATTTAGGGTTGTGATAGTGGCAATCTAAAAATCTTAGTTATCCGTGATTAAGACTATTGGTATATTAAATGCCTGAAGGTCTAGCTTAATATTGGCATTATGTTGGCACTCTTAGCTTACAAAGATATTTAATTAAATATTCAACGAATCCTAAGTTTTGCTTTAAAAGGCAATGCTTTAATGATCTTTATACCTAAAAGTTGTTCAAATAACAGATGTTGTAACACCTTTGATATGCAGTCTTTAGAGACTAGAAGGAATATCATAACTTTGTCATTTTTATACAAAATGATACATAATTATATTGATTGTGCTTCTATCCTTGCCAACATTTGTTTTCATATTCCTAGGTTAGAAATAAGACAAAGATGTACATTTCATGTTCCTTTTGCAAAATCTAATTTACTTTTAAAGTCACCAGTGGTTAAAATGTGGCAATTGTACAATTAGATATGTCCTAATTGTGACATATATTGCTCTTCATTAACTTCTATAATTGAATGTTATGTTAACTACAGTAATAGTGCTTAAAGGTGTTCAAGGGACTGTCCTATTGTCAACTATGTATCCTTCTTGTAGATCATTTTTGTTTTTAGTGTTTACAGTCATTTAACTCTGTTTGTGGGCATTATCGTTATCATTATTGTTATTATATATATATATATTATTTATTATTATTATTATATATTATTATTATTATCATTGGTAGTACAGATAATTAGTTACTACTCACGTTGATGGGTTGATTATAAGTAGTAGGCCGACATCCTCCCCACTCCTTTTTTTATGTCACAAGCCCCGCCCCCTTTCACTTTTTTATATGCCCACGTGGGAGACCGGATTTTCCACCCTTATTTTTACTCGCTTACGTGTAGGACGTATTTTTCACCCTATTTTTGCACATCCACGTGTGAGACCGCATTTTCAACCCTAATTTTTAACACCCTCGTGTGAGACCGTATCCTTTCTTTTCGAAGGCCCTTTTTAACACCTATTTTTACTCGCTTACGTATAGGACGTGTATTTTCACCCCTATTTTTACACACCCACGTGTGAGACCGCATCCTTTCTTTTCTGTTTCAACCCTAATTATTTTTACTCGCTTACATGAAGGACCGTATTACCCTTATTTTATGATTTCTTTTGGGGTTAAACCTTATGGCTGTATTAAGGACCTTTTGACAGCTAGGACTTTTGCTAACGCGAGGACAGGGGTGGGGGCTGGTCTTGGCTTAGAACTGTATTTAGGGTTGGAGCTTAGGGTGGGGCTGGTCTAGGGTTAATCTTAGGGTTATTTGGTGGTATTAAGGACCTTCTGGCTATATTAAGAACAGTGCCCCTGGAGGTTAGGCAAATGCACACGCATACAATGTTGGAAATTGCATAATTAATAAGATATTATTATTAAAATTATCGACCCTATTGCTTTAAAATGGCCACATGCTATTGGATGATCTTTTACCTAAAACGTTGTATTTCTAATAAGCAGGTTCTTGTGCGACACGTGTAGGGCTTCGCAACTTGTTCTCAGGCCTTCGCCCCTGGCCCCTTTGAGTAAAATTGATTTTAGTGCCATCTAGCGGCGTAAAGACTAATGAACATTTTCTATAACAGAAGCTGATAATGCACACCTCTCTTGCTCTATCTTGTTTCTTCCTCCCTCTCTCTTCTCACACACACACACACACACACACACACACACAACAATTCAATTAATTAATCAATCTCAAACAAAGCACGCTCGATCACCAGATCAATCTCAACCAATCAACCGAAATTATGTCTTACAGTTTTGCGGAAATCAGATTACAGTTGAAACTGAATACAGTCAAGTTTAATTAAATATGACGTGAAATAATAAATAATTTCTACCCTAATGGAATGGTGCTTTATGTATAGGCAGATCCTCTAAACAGCCACCACCTATACATTAGGAACATCGTATCTGATTTATTTGCATGTTTAATTACATACACACAAAACTATTTCATTGTAACGTGTTCATTAACAGCTGTAAAAACCCATTAAAAAGTAATAATTACTTATATATAACATAGAGTTAAATTAAAATTAACATGTTTTTAAGAATATCAGGTTGATATAACGGAAATAAAAGGCAAAAGGTTTTAATGGTTTATTATTATATAGGTGAATTAACAATAACTATAAGTTTAAATCCACGAATGTGTACTTACAATTTTTGCAGAGCGGATCTTATGACGTTATCCTATAAGCATGATAATACATTTTTAAAAATCTTTATCGGCATTTTTGTTAGCAATATCAGGTAAAAAAACATAGATTAAAAATAATACGCTCACCTTTAGAAGTTTTTCCTTCAACGCTGTCATATGCTAAACTGAATTTTTTATACAACGTACCTCACTAAAACACGCTTTGTGAATGGCTGAATATAAAACACTCGATTACATACCGGACATTAACTATTTAGAAAGTAATACAGAAAAACCTGAATTCGTATTTAATAATTATGTTGTACTTACAAAAAATTTACATTCAAAAACACAAATATTTTAAAAACGTCTAATACCACTAATGTTGCATCATAATAATAAAAACTCATTATACAGTGATTACATATTAAATACTTAAAATATGTAACTATACTACGTCTATTATTACATAGAGATGGGATTATTCTTAAATTTAATTGATTTCGATAGAGCTCTGGAAATACTACAACCGTTCGAAATCTTGCTTCTTCTCTCGATATCAAAAAAGCTATACTAGTGATACATTAAGTAAGCATAATAGCGGATACAACTACATTGCTAACGATTATTGGTGTTTTTTTTGCATGAGATTTTTTGAATGAAACAGCCTCGCAGGTATTTTTTAAGAAAAGCTATACACATCTCACGAGATCAAACGAGATTTTTGAGATACAATCTCCTCATCACCTGCACCTTGAACGATTATATTGTAACCTATAAAGCAAGCTAATAACCCTAATAGTTTATCAGACATTATTACATGGACACGAGGTTAGCTCTAAATTAAATGATTTCAACGCCGCTCTGGGAATGCTGTACACTTAAAACCTTTAAGTCTGCTCGCCGAAGTTGTACCGTATCCACTTTCTTCAATTTTTATCTGCACTCTGTTTTGAGGCTGTAGTACGTTTTTCTAATACATAAACAGAATCTTCAATACTGTGATACGTCTAGCAGCAAAACACATTAGCTAGTTAGTTTCACCTCTATATTACTTTACATGCAAGCCTGATCTTATCATAAATAAATACATCTGTCAAAAAAAAGCTAATTAAACATAACTCCACGGCTAGGGTATAGCAAGCAACGCTTCCAATTATAGCTCTTAGTCAACACAATAGGACCTACAACTACATACAATCGACTAGCACTGCTTAAGCACGAGGATCGAACGAAAAAACACGTACGCACGCACACACGTTCGCACGCACGCACGCACGTAAGCTCGCACGTACGCTCGCACGTACGCACGCACGTGTGAACGCTCGTACGTACGCACGCACGTACGCACGCTTGTACGTACGCACGCTCGCACGTACGCACGCTCACACGTACGCGCGTTCGCATGCCCGTACGTACGCCCGCACGCACGCACGTATGCGCGCACACACACACACACACACACACACACACACGAGAGAGCGAAAACACGCTAAAGCGAAAAACTTGTAAACTTGCAAACATGAATCAAGACGGTGGAGCACCGCTAGGAAAAACAGGTTTATTAACAAAACCGAAGGAAAGCTTAACGTTTTGAAAATATATTATTATTATTATTATTATAAACAACAATACATCATTATTATTTAATAACATGCTTTATCGGTTTTCTTCTTCTTCTTGAACCGTGAGTCGACCTCATCATCATGATTTTGAGATTTGTCCTTCCCCCCTACCTCATCGCTCTTCTTTCTCTTCTGTGAACCATCATCTTGGATGTGAGATACACCCAGCTCAACCACGTCATCGCTTTCATCATTATCTTGAACGGTTATGTTGTAATAGTTTATTAACAAGTCAGTAAAATCTCTAATGTCCGCTGATGCTGGCTCATAAACAGGAGAATACATTATAGTAACGAGAACGCAGCTAGCCTTGGGTCTTGTGCGCAAGCGTACTCGTCAATGTTATGGTAGAATCGGACATCTCCAGGGATGTCTGAAGTATTGACCTAACCACACTCTAACATAGCCCCTGGGGGCATGTTTATAAATCTAAACGCCTCTTTTTATGGTCAAGGTATTTCCTCCTAAGACGCCAGAACGTAGCTAGCCTTTGGTCTTGTGCGCAAGCGTGCTCGTCAATGTTCGGGTAGAATCGGACATCTTCGGGGATGTCTGAAGTATTGACCTAACCACACTCTAACATAGCCCCTGGGGGCATGTTTATAAATCTAAACGCCTCTTTTATGGTCGAGGTATTTTCTCGTAAGACGCCAGAACGCAGCTAGCCTTTGGTCTTGTGCGCAAGCGTGCTCGTCAATGTTCGGGTAGAATCGGATATCTTCGGGGTTGTCTGAAGTATTGACCTAATCACACTCTAACATAGTCCCTGGGGGCATGTTTATAAATCTAAACGCCTCTCTTATGGTCGAGGTATTTTCTCCTAAGACGGCGTCTCATTCAAAAAATCTCATACAAAAAAAACACCAATAATCGTTAGCAATGTAGCTGTATCCGCTATTATGCTTACTTAATGTATCACTAGTATAGCTTTTTTGATATCGAGAGAAGAAGCAAGATTTCGAACGGTTGTAGTATTTTCAGAGCTCTATCGAAATCAATTAAATTTAAGAATAATCCCATCTCTATGTAATAATAGACGTAGTATAGTTACATATTTTAAGTATTTAATATGTAATCACTGTATAATGAGTTTTTATTATTATGATGCAACATTAGTGGTATTAGACGTTTTTAAAATATTTGTGTTTTGAATGTAAATTTTTGTAAGTACAACATAATTATTAAATACGAATTCAGGTTTTCTGTATTACTTTCTAAATAGTTAATGTCCGGTATGTAATCGAGTGTTTTATATTCAGCCATTCACAAAGCGTGTTTTAGTGAGGTACGTTGTATAAAAAATTCAGTTTAGCATATGACAGCGTTGAAGGAAAAACTTCTAAAGGTGAGCGTATTATTTTTAATCTATGTTTTTTTACCTGATATTGCTAACAAAAATGCCGATAAAGATTTTTAAAAATGTATTATCATGCTTATAGGATAACGTCATAAGATCCGCTCTGCAAAAATTGTAAGTACACATTCGTGGATTTAAACTTATAGTTATTGTTAATTCACCTATATAATAATAAACCATTAAAACCTTTTGCCTTTTATTTCCGTTATATCAAACTGATATTCTTAAAAACATGTTAATTTTAATTTAACTCTATGTTATATATAAGTAATTATTACTTTTTAATGGGTTTTTACAGCTTTTAATGAACACGTTACAATGAAATAGTTTTGTGTGTATGTAATTAAACATGCAAATAAATCAGATATGATGTTCCTAATGTATAGGTGGTGGCTGTTTAGAGGATCTGCCTATACATAAAGCACCATTCCATTAGGGTAGAAATTATTTATTATTTCACGTCATATTTAATTAAACTTGAATGTATTCAGTTTCAACTGTAATCTGATTTCCGCAAAACTGTAAGACATAATTTCGGTTGATTGGTTGAGATTGATCTGGTGATCGAGGTGCTTTGTTTGAGATTGATTAATTAATTGAATTGTTGTGTGTGTGTGTGTGTGTGTGTGTGTGTAGAAGAGAGAGGGGAGGAAGAAACAAGATAGAGCAAGAGAGAGGTGTGCATTATCAGCTTCTGTTATAGAAAATGTTCATTAGTCTTTACGCCGCTAGATGGCACTAAAATCAATTTTTACTCAAAGGGGCCAGGGGGCGAAGGCCTGAGAACAAGTTGCGAAGCCCTACACGTGTCGTACAAGAACCTCCTTATTAGAAATACAACGTTTTAGGTAAAAGATCATCCAATAGCATGTGGCCATTTTAAAGCAATAGGGTCGATAATTTTAATAATAATACCTTATTAATTATGCAATTTCCAACATTGTATGCGTGTGCATTTGCCTAACCTCCAGGGGCACTGTTCTTAATATAGCCAGAAGGTCCTTAGTACCACCAAATAACCCTAAGATTAACCCTAGACCAGCCCCACCCTAAGCTCCAACCCTAAATACAGTTCTAAGCCAAGACCAGCCCCCACCCCTGTCCTCGCGTTAGCAAAAGTCCTAGCTGTCAAAAGGTCCTTAATACAGCCATAAGGTTTAACCCCCAAAAGAAATCATAAAAATAAGGGTAATACGGTCCTTCATGTAAGCGAGTAAAAATAATTAGGGTTGAAACAGAAAAGAAAGGATGCGGTCTCACACGTGGGTGGTGTGTAAAAATAGGGGGTGAAAATACACGTCCTATACGTAAGCGAGTAAAAATAGGTGTTAAAAAGGGCCTTCGAAAAGAAAGGATACGGTCTCACACGAGGGTGTGTAAAAATTAGGGTTGAAAAAATACGTCCTACACGTAAGCGAGTAAAAATAAGGGTGGAAAATCCGGTCTCCCACGTGGGCATATAAAAAAGTGAAAGGGGGCGGGGCTTGTGACGTAAAAAAAAGGAGTGGGGAGGGTGTCGGCCTACTACTATTATATATTTATATAAATCTTTGTATATGTGCAATATTATATAGTTTGCTCTGTAATTGGCTTTTGCTGTTGGGCAATAAAGGTTATTATTATAATGTAAAAATTTATAATAGTTTGCTTTTAAAGCCTCCGCTAGAGGGCGTTTTTAAATACATAGCAGTTTTTTCAATTTTTTTCGAAATTTGTAAATGTAATCATACCATTATTTTATCATAGTCAGAAAATATCTTAAATTTGTAAAACACTGGTAAAGAAGTGGTGCTATATCTTTCTAAGATAAAAAGTTATAGCAAAATGAAAATATTATAACTCTAATTTTAATCATTATTTTATTATCTATGCATATTTTGTTTTAAATTTCTAAAAAATCGTGTTTATGTACAAAAGAATATAAAAATTAATAAAATTTTTACTTTTTAAATTCATTGACTTAAAATTGACTTAAAATATATTTCTACAAATAGAATGTATATGTGACTGTAACAGCGGGTTATTGATGACCTGAATTTCGTTCATTTATGTTAAAATTTGAAAATTCGCCTCCAAAATCACACTCCTATTTTCACCCTCTGTATACCTATTGCGTTTAAAAGTTTGTTTTGTCGACATAATTGTCTCGTAGGCCTTCATTCCAAATTTCATCAAAATAGTCCGTATAGTGTCGGCTGGCGACACACAGACACATTTTGAAAAATTTTTTCGGGTTGGGGAGTCGTAAAACATCAAAATAACGCAACTTATTTTTTTCGATTTTTTTCCGACCACAATACTTTCTTGTTTAGCAAGAAAATAAAAATCCAGCACTTTATCGATTAATCAAAAGATTCGTTCTTCCTACTGTATTGATTGCTTGAATAATATTCTCCATAAATGAAACAGTTATATTATGATTTCGCTGTAATTTAAACATTCTTTGTTTTACGGTAAACTTAAAAATGAATAAACTCATGTTCATTAGCTCTAATCTAATTTTAAATCTGTAGTTATTTTACATCTTCTAAAACCATTAATCAATAGACAAGAAAACTAATTAAAGAAAGAAAAACAATTTGTAACGATCATTGGTTTAGATATTTGTGCTTTGAAATACTCTGATATTGGTATTTGAACGTTTAACGCAAACCAGCGCATGTTTCAACAATAAAAAGATTAGAGTGTACGGCTCTTGACTTAAGAATTTGTAAAAGATTTATTTTTATTGTGTTCATATAATTTATGAACTGAAAACATAATTTTTAAAATAGAAGCGACGTTAAACTGTTTATTTGAATTATTAATTAACATGGTTTTATCCTTTAAACATTACTAAATTTAAATTGCTTTTCAGAATGGAGGCGTTGATAACATCACCAACGACGTAGTATAAGACGTAAAAGTTCTGGAAAATTACGAGGATCCGAAAAGATAAAAACGCAACAAGGTACAAAAAATAAAACATCAACTGATGTAGAAGAAAAGTCGGCTACTAAAATTCAAGCTGGTATTAGAGGATTTCTTGTTCGAAGACGACAGAAGAAAGCTTCTAAAATGACGGAATCCTCATAAATGTGCTTTTTATTTTATTGCTTTTTGGCGTGTTTTTTTAATTGAAATAAGTGTTTTGTATTTTTAAGTTTAAAGTATAATTATAATTTGATGGATGTCATCTTTGTGGGCGTTAAAATGACGAAAGCTAATGAGCGAAAAATAAATGTACGTTTACATGCAATATCTATGGTGCTATATTAGTATTATTAATAGAAATTTTATTAAGTTAGTATTAGTTATTCTATAAGATTTTGTGATATATTATTACTAATTGTTACATTACGATCTTTCAATATCATTACCTACACATTTAGGTAAACTAATTTTTTTTTATTTTAAATTGCTAACATTTGTTGCTTTGCGTCACATGGGATAAATTTTGTATTTTTAAACAAAGCATTGAAATTATGACATGGACAAGTTTGAAATTTTCTCTGTAAACGTAAACTGAATGCAGTTATTTTTGTTTCAACCTACATACTTCAAGAGATTATGAAGTCATGTTAATAACAATGTGTGGATTTTATATTTAAGTTTAATGTAACCAATGTATCGTAACAGCATTTTTTGTTCATCGTTAGCAAAGATACAACAGTATAATATATGCATTTTCGTCTAACATCAGCCATTATACTTCATTCCAAACAAGAATAAAGTATAAAAAGAATCTAAACCTAATTTTGAATATTTAACACTACAAATTTGTTTAAACACAATCGACAGACCTTTAAAACTTGCCTTGCATTGAAGCTCAACCAATTTATTCTTATTTGAAATGAACTATAGTTTCATGTAGAGTATTATATAATTAATTAGTAATCTACAAATGGGTTAGTTCCATAAATTTGACCAAAAATTTTGTATTAAATAAAGCAAAATCACAGTGGATTACTTTTTTAGTAAAATTATTACTAGTAATGCAACAAGAAAGTGAGAATAATCAAAATAATTAAACGGAACCTCGCGAGCCAGGCAAGATAGACCTATTTGTTCACAATTGTATATGTACGGGGTGGCCAAGAATGCGAGGTACTGTATCTGGGAAACTATACATCGTAGAGGCTTGTGGAAAAAAAAGTGATGACTAAAACGTCCAATACAAAAACCTGGAAAATATTTTCATATTTCTGAAATGGCCGCTAGGGGGCGTAACTGAAATCTTGAATCTAAAAAAGTGATGTTTCTGTGAATTCTGCTATATTAACCTAATAAAAAAATAACTGATCTTTGAATTCGAGGATAATCTGAACTTTTTTGTTTGCACTTGACGTATCTATAAAATAAAGTGTATTCAAAGGTTTCCTTAAATCACTCGTAACTTCGAACAGTAATCCGATTTTAACAAACTTCGCGTTGAAAGAGATTTTCTTGGGCTACAAGTGTTAAAATAATTGAAGTTTTGTTAGATTCACATGTCGTCGCCGAGGGCTTTGTTCGACATTCCGACAGAAACGGTTAATTTTCGCAAAAAAATTAAATGCATTGGTATGATTTTTTTTCATGAACAAGTAGCTAAATGATGCCTAAACAAGCTCGCGAAAACCGCATCTCGATATCTTGTTCCTAACCTAAAATATCGGCCAAAGAAAACTTTATACGAAAATCCCTTACATTTTTTTTTAACTCTATTTTTCTGGAATTGTTGCTATTAATGTGCGATAGCATATTAATGCAGTATTTCAACAGCGGTGGATTGGAAGAGGAAGTCTGTTCCCATGGTTTCCGTGACCGCCAGACTTAACTTGCCTCGATTTTTATTTATGGGGCGCTTAAAGGACATCGTGTTTCGGATTCAACCTACTACTAGAGAAGATATGAAAAACCGGATTCGTAACGTAATACGTAACATACGGAGAGCCGAAATTGAAGCTGCAGTTTTGGTTAGCCATGAGAGGCTTCAGCAATGCATAGAGCGTGATGGTCAGCATTGCGAGCATTTACGGAAGCATTAAAAACCTTCCTCCTTTAAATAGGTCCTTTTTAGGGCCACAACTTACATAATAGCAACAATTCCAGAAGAATATAGTAAACAAAAATAAAAATTTAAGGGATTTGCGTATAAAGTCTTCTTTAGCCGATATTTTAGGTTAGGAACAATATATCGAGATGCGATTTTCGCGAGCTTGTTTAGGCATCATTTAGCTACTTGTTCATGAAAAAGTCATACTAATGCATTTAATTTTTTGAAAATTAACCGTTTCTGTCGAATGTCAAACAAACTCTAGCGACGACATGAAACTAAAAACTTCAATTATTTTAACATTAGCCCAAGAAAATCTCTTTCAACGCGCCCATTTGTTAAAATCAGATTAGCTTTCGAATACGGTGATTTAGAAACCTTGAATATCTACCACTTCATTTTATAGATACGTCAAAAGTGCCAAACAAAAAGTTTAGATTATCCTCGACTTCAAAGATCAGTTATTTTATTATTAATATAGCAGAATTCACAGAGACATCACTTTTAAATTCAAGATTGCAGTTACTAGCGGCCATTTCAGAAACATGAAAATATTTTCCAGTTTTGTATTGCCGTTTAGTAATAACTTTTTTTGCAAGCACGATGGATAGTTTCAGATACAGTACTGCATTTAGTTGGCCACCCTGTACATAATCACAAACTGCCATATGATGGCTGCCACCATGGTTGACAACATCGTATTGTGACGATTGTTTCTTAATTATTATTGCAGTGTTTTCTCAAAGGTTTACGTTGTTATTTGTTGTTTATAGTAATGTATAACTTAAGTTTTATAATGGTGTGACAGTGCGTAGTATGTAGAAAAATGGACTATTTAAGTCGTAACCTACATTCATCAGTAAGTAAACAAATCATATACGTAACATTAATTATTTGCAAAGACCCTTAGTAAGCAAAAATTAAAACATTCATATTTTGTCTGCTTGTTAACCTAAAGTGCAAATACTTTTTCACAATTTACTGCACCTTTTTAATAAAAAAAAAATACATGTTATAAACGTTGTTTTTAAGTATTTATTATTTGGTTGCATTGATGTTATTAATAACCATAATCCCTCCAGAACTATACGTCTATGTCGCTGCCAGAAAGCTATGTTATGTTGTAGCAAAATAATTCCTTATAAAATGATAAGGAACGCTGGGTCTATTCTTGGTTAATCGTCATTGATGCAGATACTTTTAGAACTATGTATGTAGAGGCATGTCTAGAAACATTTTATTCACGGAATTAAGATAAAGATACAGATGTATAAAGTGTACTATCCTCGCCATCAAAGAATAAACCTGTGTAATCACTTGCAATAGTACGAGTTTATATTAAAAAAGGGTTCAAATTATTTCCGTAATAATTTATTTTAATTAATTACTCTTTTCCGAGATGTCGATGGTGCAGTTACAAGTTTCCATAGGATTATAAATACTGTTTATTTGAAATTTATACCGTAAAAGAAAACGTTTACCTTATAAAAATCAAAGAAAAGTGTTCATTATAATTAACGTATTAATGACCATGGTGAGCAACAAATAGAGCTCTAGTAGATATTTTATCTTAATGGTTTTTGTAGGTTATAATTTATGAGTACTTATATTCAAAAAATACTAAGTGCAGCAGGTTTATGTAAATATTTAGAGAATATTTATGTCCAATATCATGTAAGTTTGTTAAACATTTACATATCATTGATAACTAAACATAATCGAATTTTTAGGTTTCCCTACTTGAACTTCAGAACGTTGCTACAGCTTCATTGTGTTTACCTTTATAAATACATAATTTGTAATTTTAAATAGAAGTGTGAGCTTGTTCATAGATAAACATGGAAATAAGACTTCCGATTAAAATAAAGAAACAGTTTTGCTAAAAAGTTTAATTTGCTTACAATTCTGCGGTCCTGTACAATAGAGGTATACGTCAACACATACTCAAATTTAGTTATTAATGGGTTATGAAACTATTTTGTAACCTTTACATATTGCATGACATAAGTCTAGCTAAAAGGAAACTCTCAATAAGATATAAGTAAACTTATTCAATCAGAAAACTGCATATTCCTTTTTCTGATTAATTTCAATGTTTGATGTTGATTAGTTTAGTGAACTATAAACGTATATACCTCTAGAGCGAAACAGCATTAGTTACCATTGTTACTGCTCTTATTAAATGGTAACTTAACAATCCATACATGATCTACGTTATGCCAAATAAATAACTAAAATGAAATGTAATGGCTTGACATATTTAAGTGTAATTCATTTAGTGTTCAATAACTGCATAGAATAATTATATTACAATAATCTACATCCTTTTCAATTAATTACCTACACTGTTATGTTGTAACAATAAACTTAAACTACTAAATTTTTTAAACGGTCGCAATCGTAACACTTCATATCAATAGCTTCTAATTATTTTATCTACGTCATACCTTTTCTCTATTTACCGAGATTTAATAAGTGAATAAAGTTCAGTTTTAAATAGTGTGAATTCATAACTACTATGTTTTGTGTTAATCACGAAATCATCTTAGACTTAGGATTGATCTCTTGAATGTATCGTTAGAGAAAATGAGTTTGCTATATTTTGTTTTTCCAATATATCTCTACCATTAGGATCTTTTTTGAACTTGAATCCTAATGTGTGTAATGCACGATTTACTTCACTTAATAAAAGATGATTATCACGGAGTTCAGCAATTAAAGCTTCAACTATGACATGCTTTTCTGTAAATAAAAGCATTTCAGATGTGAGAATATGTATACGTTAGATTATACTCACTTTGTGCATACATGTTGTATCTACAATGCATTCCTAATGCACATTTTGGATGTTTCTAGAAGATTGTTCCATTTTGTTTGTTACGAGGTCGTTGTTTACTTAGACTGAATGAAATTGGATTAGATCTACAGTGAGACTTGATATTCTTCACAATGGACACATATATAGCCAGAGCATTTGCCACACACTATAATTTTGCGATTACAATAGTGAAATAAAAATAACTATTACCTACCTCTTGAATGCATGATAGTGAAGTTATGTGCTAAAATTGCGCGTTAGCCAGTTAGAATTAAAATGCATGATAAACAATACCAACGAGTATTTCATTTCTATTTTCATTGCATGAAACTATTCAATGACATGTCGATTGTGTCAAATGCACTTCAAGTATGCTTCTATCCTTTTTTTCAAGACGCTTTGATATGAGATGGTAGTATAAACAGTTTGGATAGCTGGGGTTCATAAACTAATAACTCAGGGCGATCCTTTCCTGGCGAGAATAATATGTAAAATCTTTTCAATTACACGTGATCAAACTTCATGACGACAAATTTAAACAGTGTTGTCAAATGTTTGTTTACATTTTAATATTCAATAGAAAGGTTAAGTTATTAAAATTCTTTGTTTTTTCCAAACCTATGTTGATTAATTTCACAATCAAAATTAAAAGGCACTAATAATTTTGCACCAGATTTATGAAAATCCACCATCCTAATATACTATCGCGCTCAAAAAATTCTGGTACAGCAGCATTTTGGCTGTGTGCATTTGGTTTGACGGCACTAATCAATTGCGTTAGCAGGCTATGACCACGAAATATCAAAGTGACAGTTTCTAAGAGTCTTTAATCTATCAAATTTGCCAGTTTGACGAATGCTTAACCCCTACTTGAAAATCGTGAGATGTCTGATTTACATACAACAAATGTGTACCAGAATTTTTTGAGCACGATAATACATTGATCGTAGGCGAAAGTTTGGTTTCTGTCTCCCGACGATTGTTCTATTTCATACACAAAATTTTTAAAAATATTAAAATAATACTTAAATATTAATGTAATCAGAATAGGTTATAGACTAAGATGTGATGTTAAATTGTATTAAATTAAATGATACTTAATTAATTGCTTAATATTAAACATCAACATCGCTTTCAGAATCACCATCTTCATTTAAATCTATTATCATTGGTGCGATGTCGTCTTGATCAAACATCACTTCGCGATTATCTCTTTTCCTCTACTACCAAACCGCTTGCCAGACATATTTAAAAATGCGAAATCGAATATAACGAAATTTTTGTTCTGAAAAGAACATATTTTTTCATAACAAAGGCGGTATATAAACACGTAAAACTCTCGAGGTATGAAACGCAATAAATCAAAATATGAGGTTAGAAAGACAAATGGCAACGTGGATTATTTTAAAACAAATCCGCCAAATCGTTCGTGCGAAATATACTAGAACTCACTGTGATTTGTAATGGGGATGTATAAGTGATACGTTGGTATAATAAAACGTCATTCTGGCGGCATAGATCACGTGGTTTGAAAAGAGTTTACATAAACTATAGTTATTTTATCTACAACGTGATCAATCTCAAGTGTATTGTACTGATATGACAAAAATCCCAAGTTGTTAATATTGTTGTGTTTTGCAGTTGGCTGCTTTGGATTTTTAGTGTGGTTTTAGTCGTTATACTTTATGTCAGTTTATGTCATATTATACCTTCGTTTTTCACTTTTGTATTTTCTTGGTGCCGAAATGTTACAAAATGTATTTGCGAATATGCAACGTAGGGTGAACTTACGTTTACAATTGAATGGCGGTCATCTTCAAAATATGCTGTAAAACAAACTAATGTGTACCTAAGGAGTTAAAAAAAATTTGTAAAAGACATTGTCATTCCATAAGCATGACTGTAAATTTTATTTAATTATAATGAAATTATAAGATATAAATACTTAAGATTCATTATTTTGTAATGATGTGATCCAATCATTAAATAATATTTTATTTATTTTGTTGTATTTTATAGGGATGCAGTCTAATCAAATACAAAATAGTCATTATTTAAATTAAGATAATATTTTATAATATGTATAAGTTATTGACCTTCACACAGATTTGAAACTGATCGTAGTTTTTACTCGAACCATGCTCTAGAGTGGCTAGAGCAATACAGCTTCTTACCAACCTATCAGTGGTACCAACTTAAATATTTTGATCACGAGGTATACACTTGAGATTGATCACTCGTTAGATATAGTTCAAACACACACAGATACACACACACACACACACACACACACACACACACACACACACACACACACACACACACACACACACACACACATACAGAGAGAGACACACCTGCACACAAACACCAAACACACACACTCACACACACACACACACATACACACACACATCACACACACACACAGAACACACATTCAAATACACACAAGACACTGTACACACACACATCACATACACACACACACACACACACACAGCACACATAAGCACACAGACAATAAGGCACAAGACATCAACACACAACACACACAGACACACACAGCCACACACAGACACGCACTAACACACACAGACACACAGCACACAGACTACACATCACACACACAGACACACACTGGCACACAGGACACACACACACACACACACACAGACTACAAGACACACTAAACACACAGACACACACTCAGACACACACACACACACACACACACAGACCACACAACGACAACACACACTCATCAAGACACTAACTGATCACAATGCATAACACACAATGACATCACAACACACACATTACACACAAGAACTACTGACACATACACAGACGACACAAACTACACAGACATACAGACACACGACACACACACACACATGAACATACACAGTTACTTACTCACAGACACACACAGACACACAGTCACACACAGTACACATAGACACACAGTTACACACACAGACACACACTATGACCACACAGACTACACACTAGTTTACACGACCCAGACACACAGACACACATCTAAACTACAAACACTATCAGACACCCGACACATTCACAACACAGATTACATACATGACACAACGTAGACACTACAGGCACATTACACACAGACACACACAACACACACAGACACACACAGACAGATAGAGACACACAAGTCACACACAGACACACTGAAGACACACATGACACACAACATAACAGACACACACAGATCACATCACATGATACACACAGACACACACAGCACTACACATTGACACACACATCACACACATCACACACACAACAATTACACATACAGACACACACTTATAAACACAGACACACAAGACTACACATAGAGTCATCACACAGACACAAGACAGACACTAACAACACACACAGACACATCAGACACAGACAAAGCAGAACACTGACATACACTACGACACATCCACAGCACACACACACACACACACACACACACACACTACACACACACACATGCAACACACACACACACACGACATACATCACACATACACACGACTCACACACACACAACACACAGACGACACAGCACACACAGACAACAGCATACACAGCACACACAACCACACACGACAAC